>MNCL01000126.1:0-497110 GCA_001932985.1 Proctacanthus coquilletti
AACACGGTCGCCACTTCCACTACTCCTCCGGGGGTTTGAACCGGTGGGGTTCCACAGTCCTGGTCGCCCCGGGGGCCCCATTCGAGTTCTTCTCCGGGGCGGGTGTCAACAGCGCTTTCCCATAAAAATAAATCGAGGGAGGGCGATGAAATTAATTCTCCCACAGGCTTTTCAATTCCTTTAGAAATTTTCCCCATCAACGTTCTCAGGGTGTTCAGGATTTTCATGATGCCAGGGCCAATGTGTTCCGCGTGATAGCCCCGACGTTCGGATGGATGTTAACGTGCCTCCAGTGCTCGGCGTCATCCTCTGTGTGCCCATTTCTTTTATTTATATTTTTAGGAATTCAGGAGAGGAAGAACCCACCCTCCAGATCGGGCGGGGCGGGCCAGCTACTGCAGACGAATTTCCGAATTACGCTATAGTTTCCTCATTTTCGTGAATAGCCCGATGATTGGATCAATTTGGGAAATAATGCATGGCGAGGATAATGCGGTGTCGCGTTTTATTGTCCGATTGTTCCCTCCTTCGGCGACACGGCTTAATTATAACGTCCAACCAAAATTTATAAAATCTGAATCAAAATGTTGAAATTAAAGGGGCACTTAAATGCTTTTTATAGATGTACTTAGTTTTCATATTAATGTATAGATCATAGTTCCTTGTCTTCAAAATACATAATTTAGACAAACCACGAGAAAATTGGCAAAGTGCGACGAATATGGGAAATAAAGAATATAATAAAAATAATATAACATACGACACCGTAGTATAATAATAATAATAATGTTTTTACAAGACTTGTGGTATTTATTCAAACAAATTCTTATATGAAATAATAAGACTTTTGTTTTTAATGCGAACTTCAAATTTTGTGCTATTTTTGTAATATAAATGCATTTTTCTATTGTGTATAGATTATAAAAATTCTAAAAAATATTGATAATAACTTAACCTTTCTTACTGCATGACAAAAAATGACGATTAATAAATAATCCACGTTGCCAAGGTTAAGATGTTGATTAAATAATTACTGGAATAAGAGATAACAAATTTATTTGATAGAATAAAAATCATTCTTCTTTAAAATGCAAACATTTTTTAAAAAACCTCTATGCAAAGAACAAAATTGATAACGATGTGTTTTTTAATGTAATTATTATTTAGGAAAAAGTTTTTAGTATTTATTTGATTAAAATAGTACATTGTATTGACAAAAATATAACAATGAGTGCCCTTGAAAAACTAAATTTAATATTTATTCGATTAGCATGAAACAGCAGGAAAATTTGTAAAAATAAGGTCAATCATCCCAGCTTCTAAGCAGAGATCTTGACCGTGGATCTTTTGTGAGCTTATAATAAAAAAATATTTTTTATGATGTAAGTATAATCTCATATTCTTTGCAATTTGTTATCAGAGAAGAAAGTATTTCTATGAATTTAAATTTTGGGTGTTTTTTGGGTAACCAAGACGGTCCAAAGATCGGTTCTAGCATTTTCTGGTAGACTTTCACTAACTAAATCCAAAGATTTAGTCGCGTTAAACTGAATAAAGATCTCGTAAACAAATTATTTTTAAGATCTCAATCTGCGTAATTCCGAATTCGCGTGAAAAGATGTTTAGGTGTACTATGAAAATGGTTTTTTTTTTTTACAGAAAATTAATCAAAATGCAGTCAATTTTTCAATACAACAAAATAAAAGAGAAGTTAAGTGTCCTAAATAATAACAAAATAATAAAAATAAAATAATTTCCATAAAGCATCGCATTTAATGAGTAATGTGCCAAAATTGCTTTGCGAATAAATAAAAACGTCCTATATTTATTTAAGGGCAAAGTAAAAGAATATTGACATGACTTTTGAGACAAACCTTTTCAATTTTTAATAAGATAAAGTATTTTTATTATTTATAAAGTTTTGCTATTACACAACTTCTTTTATTTATTAAAAACAAGAACACGTTGTGAATAACGATAAAAATTGTATGATCATACACGAAAAGTGTTTTTATAATGTTTAGATGGTTCTCTTAATTAGAAATTACGAAAAGTTTATGAAATTCAACAAAAAATGCATTAGTAAGTGAAAATAGTGCAAAATGCGATGTGATTAATGTCGAAGATTTATAGAAAGATTTCAGATGTATTCTTCAAATCCCAATACGAAATAGAAGTTTAAGATTGAGGATGTTTTTTTATTAGAAGCAAATGCTATTTCAGATATTTAAAAATAAAGTATTTACTAAGAATCATTCAGTCGAGATACACAAATTGAATGGTGTTTTGTTTTATGTTTGTCTTCGAGTTATCTTAATTTTCGATTATTGACTTGAGTTAAAATGGGATCTGTTTAAGGGAAGAAATGTGATGAATTTGTTCACTTCGCAATCCTTAAGGGAAATCCGCATTATCCACTTGCCCGCAATGTGCACAGACCATGAAATGAAGTCCTCATATCAATTGACCCGTTCGCCAGAGATATAAATTCAATGTAACCGAAGGTCGCACTTGCTCTTATCCTTGACTTTATTCGATTCCCGGGGAGGAACGTGTTGGCTCCATGCAAATGAGAAGTTGTCATATTTTCGCTTTATCCCCACTCGGAGTGTCCGGGCAGGACACTGGGCATAATGTGCTCGGGGAATACGTCCCATGCATGCGTCCAAAGTGAATCCATCTCGTCTTTCATCACATGTAAGATTTACACCCTTCGTGCCGGAGGGCTTTCAAGTTTTAATTACACTAAGAAGCAAACCGAATTCCCTCCAGATCCCTTTTGATCTTCTATTGCGTGTTAGAAAATAAAATAGGGATGGATAAACTTAAAAAAAGGCGATGAAGTGAAGATAGGGTGACCATTCAGGGCATTAGTAAATCCAGAATTTATCAAAAAAGGGATTCTTATTGAAAAAAGGGACATAGTCAATTTAATTCTTAAGGACTACAAAAAGAAAAACAATATTCACTTATTAATTTTTGCTATTATATTTATTTTAATTTCTCTTTTAAAATTGTATAATAAAAATTTGAAAATGATGAGCTTTATAGTGACTTAATAGAAGCAAGAGTTTATTGTTTAATTGTGGTTAGAAGAAATCCATTTTTCTTACCAAAAGAATAGAATTTTTCCTACACATATTTTATGAGATATTGTGGACGAAAGATGCACTACGAAATTTTTGAAATGCGACACAATTATGGAAATTTTCCACATCATATGTAATCATCTAAAATTCTGTATGGAATCCTCAAAATGCGAGTTTGGCTCACTCTTAATTCATATAGACAAAAATGATGACTCAGGAAAGAAGCAGATAATTCAAACATCCAGCAGCCATTTATTCAAGTAATTAAACAATTTAAAAGTCGCAACGGGATGGAAGACTTTGCCACGGTTCCTAACGACTGCAATAGGAAAAGGATGAAAGCATGAGTGTTACATCTGCAGAAGTGCTAAGTGAACTTTTCACCTAATTTCGGGATCGTTTATCACGATGGCACCGTTTAACGATAAAAGTAAAAAGCTTAATATCTGGCGCCTCTGAAGGCCGGCAAGGAGTCGCCGAAACACTTTGAAATCTGCTGAATTTATTTTTATTGTTCTGCTGTTCCGAAAATCCTTGTGAGCTATGACACGGCACGGTGACCTGCAAAAGCGAATCCATGCAATTAGTTTTCATTTTCATCGTCCAATTAATTGTCACGACACGTGAGTCACGCATTTGTCGCATTGATTATTTTAAGTCGGACAGGTGCACTGCATGATACTAAAAACGCTGAAAGAATTATTTATAGTTTTCTACTTTTGGTTGTTTTTTTTTTTCAAAAATAAAACTTCATTTCAAAATTGCTGATAAGATACACAATAAAATAAAGTCTAATTTATAAATTCAGTATATACAGTCCATATTTTTATTATTATTGGAGTATACCACAGGAATTGTTGACTGGAGTGAAAAAAAGCCTATATTTTAGTGATAGTTCGATTTAAATACATCAAACATTTTTGGCGTAACACAACACTGAAGCAAGAACTCAGAAAAAAATTCTAAAACCACATTTTGCGTGAATAATTTCCATAATTCTTTGACACACACTAAAAACCAACATTTGTGTAAATTCAACCATCTCAAAAATTAGTACTAACAAATGAACAATTTGAAAAATGTGAAAATAATTCTACGCAATATTTTGAATATCTTTATTAAATTATTTTATACATTAAATGGAGGCTATTTTGAATCCTTTCTTTTTATAAAATGTGAGCGTAGTCGCGGCCACTGCTAGTTTATCCCTATATACAATCAAGAATCTTCAATTTTTAATAATTATGCTGTATGTTAAGCCACATTTTTGAATTAAATATAATACAGACAATCGACAAAAAAAACGTTCTAAAGTCCAAGCAAAGTAAAATTTTTAAGGATTGTCAATGTAAAACTCATCGTCTATTTCTGGTTCTTCACTGTTTTGCATATTTATCCCGGATACCTCATCTCATATCATACTTTTCGTTTCGCCCAGACGGTGCCCTCGTTTTACGAAGAAACTTCGACATGCAATGAATAAAAAATTTACGCCTGGATTTGAAATTTGTGAGGATACACCATTTACATGTTCGGGTAGTACAGGAACAGCACCCGACTGTGTAACCGGGATACGTTCGAAATTGCGAAAAACCGGGCAAATATTTCATTCACTTAGAATCCCATATCGGCAATTTGAACGCAAATTTGACTGTTTCTTCTTTTCGGGAGTGTAAAGTAAAAATCGCTCGGCCGAATTCAGAATCTTAGCATAGGTCCTCAGAAAAGCCTATGCTGGGCGAATACTCAAAATCTTTTTCATATACGTCATAATGTTATTACTCGTGGTTCACTTGCGTTCGATTGTATACACTTCGGCAGTTTATGAAATCTCGTGGAACTGTTACCCACCATCGGCACATCATGTAAAATTTATCCCAACGTCTTCACAACCTCTTTAGGAAGACGAAGATTTTCTAATTCGATTTGTTTCTTTTTTTTCAAAAGGGGTCGAAATATCACAAGAAGTTTTAGTATTCGACCTTCTGTTAGACTTACGTATCTTACAAAATTTTCGATGTCTAATCTGCATATTCGCAGTTTCGAATCCATAATATCTATAAATATTAAATGCCTATACTTTTTTTTAATTTAAAATATTGTTATAGGATAGAAGAAAATGTATTCTATTCCTATTTATTAGATTCCTACATTCCCAGTGAGAATAGTCAAGATGATGCATACCCCGATTTAATCCTAAGTCGTTTTCGTGTCGATTTAATAATTGTAAAAATTGTTTTCGAATCTTCTAATTATGAATAAAAGATAATATTTAGGTTTGTTAGTCTCGTTGTCTAATTTATTTGATGTACTTCAATTGCGCATCCATTAGACTTATTTTTCAAAAAAAAAAATGTATGACCTATTTGTAACAACAATTTACTTAAAGAGTAATAACAATTAATCGTATTATTTGAAAGAAAAAAATGCCAATGAACTGTACGACGAAATGCGTCTAATTAAAAACTTTTTTAATCTTGGAGGTAGGATTGTCTTGTTTTACGCGATAAAAATAACTTTCTTAAATTAAAAATTTCGTTTTTCTTGCGCGACTGTGAACAAAAGAAAGGTAGCGTGGCCGAGCGGTCTAAGGCGCTGGTTTAAGGCACCAGTCTCTTCGGGGGCGTGGGTTCGAATCCCACCGCTGCCAGCGAGTCTTTTTGCAAACCAACTTCTTAGATTTAAGACAAGTGCGAAATAATAAGACATCTTAGTTTATCTTGTTAAATAAAAATTCGATAAAGTATTATTTATAATGTCGAAATTATCTTTTCTCTATAAAATGTTACGTTTGTTTATTTGTACGCTTATAAATCGAAAACTACTAAATTTACTATAATGCAATATTTATTGTTAATAATGGATTAATCAAGGAAGGTTTTTATTTATAAATAATTGATATATGACCAAAGAGTATTGAGTAATAATGATTAATTTTTTGTTTAAAAGTTGCATACCCATTGCATACCCTCAGGCTATGTGGCCTATTTTTGCCAATAGTCAGAGATCAAAAACAATAAGTTACTACCGTTAAGTCATTATCAATTGCAACAAAAGCATTATAAAATTTTATATCATATTTGCCAGAATATGAGTCAAAATTACATTAAAAATCAAATTTTTACAATTACAATAAAAATTATTTTTACATGATATTTTTTTAATATTATACCTTAAAAATCGCGATATGTTTCAGTTCGTGCAATTCAAATACACGTACGTTTTGTAGTAAAAACATCGACATTCTAAAATCCCAACATTAAGATTTTATTTCTGTTAACTGAATTTGGAGAGAAGACCATCTTTAGAGATTTAGATTTAGATTTGTGGTATGACAACAATATCCTTGTTTCTAATATTTTCCGATTTTTTAAAAGACTCAATGCTAGAGCGATCCCAAAGGATTTCTATTTGGAATAAGAACTTATATCATCACTGGCCATTGGTATGCACAAGCATGAGGATGCGACTTAAGACATTTTTTAAGATCAACAAAATTATGATTGGGTGTGGAATCGCATACAACTGACCAGAACCATTATCGTTGGATTATTTGAATTGGAATTATCGGGTGAGATCCTGCATATTGATCAGAAGTATTTTTCATGCTAAGACACTCTCATCATCGGGAATCGTTTTGGAATTACAATTTACGCGTGCGGACGTGTTCGTTCGCTTTGCTGCAAGGAGACTAAGGTGGTCCTGGTAGTCACCGCCGCCAAGGAGGAGGTCTTGATAAGAAGGCGGTCGCAAGGAGGTCGTCCCATGGCAATTCTCCGCGCTTAAGCATTACAAATGACCATTGTGTTTGGGCTGGAAATTACAAAAGCTAAAACCCGTCGAAATGAGAAACAGTTTCGGTGAACACAAATAATGTTAAACGAATTCCTCCGTTTCCAGAAAACTCTATTAAACCCATCAGATCGACTTAGTATCCCGGAGCTGGTCTCGAAGTCATAGCGTTTCCCAAATCCGAAATCCTTTTACGTCGTCCTCGTCCTTCTCATGGTCCCTGGTCTGGGTCCTTACGATGGGGATAGGGAATCATCGGCTGAGGAAAATCCATGTTAAGGGAAAATATCAACAGCAACAAGAAGTTAAGAAGTTTAGCGATTGAATTGGGGAGCGATGAGGTGGTGAACCCAAAAAGGTTTGATTTTTCGATTTAGTGTAATGAAAGGTGAGTACGTGATCGACTTCTGAATGTCGAGTAAACAACTTTATGTGTACTGCTGTTCCCGATGCCCGAAGCCCAGGATACCGGTTTTGCTTCGGATATTTGCTCCCGTCCTATGTGCCCAGAAGGGTCCCGAAATACACTTTCCCAAATGACTACTATACTGCAACTCAACCCGGGTTTTAGGATGTCTTGCGTGAACACGTGTACTGGACATTTATAATAAATTAGTCTGGCACTAAACGTGAACTCGTTTCACCATGGGATTTTTATCCAAGCCAAAAAGGTTTCACATGCCAGAGGAGTTACTTTCAACTTTACTTTCTATTAAATCTGCCCCGCCAGAACTTCTTGCGTCAGAATGCCTGGACGATGCTATTATTGATAGGAGCAACGTACTTGCATCAAACTAAACTGCTTTTATTGAAATGAATTCAACTTTCGTACTTTCGATTGATTGAAATTAGTGAAAAAGATGCACACTTAGTTAGAACGATATAATTCTTTAAATCATCGTATAAACTGCATAATCCTTTCACCGATGTATACAATTATCCTTATTATTTAATATAAAATGGAATTTATTATATAGTTTTTGGGTTTACACAAAACATTTTTAAACCTTTACGATCGCTACGGAAACAGAAATTAAATTCCAATCTACTAGATCTGAATTACTTTAAATGTGGGTTAAATCAATGGAGGTCTTATCTTTATACCAATTTTAACCTCTTAAAACAAGAAGAGTATTCGTAAAAGTAAAAAATTACATCAAAGGTTATGTAAACTTTTATATGCTTCGTATTTCTCATTATTTTGTGTTTATAAAAATATCATATAACTATTTTTATGTTCATCATCATGGAAAAAAATGTGCTGTCTAATTTGTAATAAAGAAACATCATCCTCCAACATTTCTCTACATTTCTACGTAATAGAGGTAAAAATATTTAAAATATGGTTATTTTCAAAAGAGATAGAAAGGAAAATTGAGGTAGATGTGTAACACCTCGGAATGTATACAAAAGATTCCGTATACAAGTTTTAATTAAAGTAATCATTAAGTCTAACTATTTTAAGTTACATCGTTATCATCCTCCGGGAAATTCTCAGAAAGGAGATACTTGTACATATTTTGCTTTAACCTCAACTAGAATGTGATAACAAATCTCGTTCATAGCTGGGAATATTCCTTACCGTAACTATAGAGATATCCTCTACTAGGAAGCTCCTTTTGGTGTGGCACCTATTTTGTAAACTTTCCATGGATTGGCACTCCTTGTGGTAGGGGATTGCCGTTTGCCTCGCCCTATTCTTGGCATTGGCATGGGCGTAAAATGCAACAGTTTATATTCGTGCGTCTAATTTAATAAATCCTCTTAAGCCCGTGCAGGGCTAATAAGATTGAGCAGTAGACACGTGTCGAATGTTAAAGAAGTTATTTGTTTACAGTGGTAGAAGCATACGACATTACGTCAGAGCTATTTGTTCTATACTCTACGTACTGTAAGTACACTTGTGATAATGTACAATACACGACCGAGAAGGGAACAAAAAAAAAAAAATAATAGAAAAAAAGAATCTATGTCGGAGAGCTCTTTGCTGTCTTTTGCAGCTATCAGGAGCCCTTTTTCTTTGCTCTGCCTCTAAGAAAAGCACCATACTCTTTTGCTCGTTCTTCGGAACAACAAGGAATTTGTTTCTAGGGACATGTGCTTAAATTCTCGCAAATATACACCACCCGTCTTGGGAACAAATACATTCTCCGGAGAAGCGGCTATGCTGGGGCTCGTTTGCTCCTTCGTGTCCCGGTATTGCCGGATCCCGGATGGTGTTTTCACATTTTTATTCAAAACATGTTTTGTCACTACATACGCCTCACTTCTGCAGCCCTTTGCGAAATTTTTTCCAATTGGTACCATGAAATAAAGAAGAACGAGTAGTTGACATTTATTTTCCTTTGCCCCGTAAAATCCTTCGGAGAAAGAAGGCCCTGTCTGCGATGGTGGCTTAAGTTATTTTCCCTCCCATCCCCCTGCAGCCTCGTTCTCACACCCCATACATTTTCTAAGGCGTATATGCAAAAATATTAAACACAATTTAGTGAGCAAATTATACGTGTGAGTATAAGCGGGACATGTGCAGAATATTTCACATATTTTTCCTCATAGAGTCTTTGCATACTTTCTTTACTCGGGAAAGAAAACGTTTGAGATGAGAATTGTGGGGAAAGGATTATCCTAAGAAATAAAAAGAAAGGAACAGCCACAGGGATATTCAGTTGGATTAGGGAAAGGACTAATTCAAAGCGAAACACTTACTGCTTTTCTTTCCATTTGCCCGCACGCAATTCCAGGTATGAAAACAAAGAAAGGATTTTTCTTAAAACTATTTACTCCCTAA
The DNA here is from genome assembly GCA_001932985.1 of Proctacanthus coquilletti. Lineage (NCBI taxonomy): Eukaryota > Metazoa > Arthropoda > Insecta > Diptera > Asilidae > Proctacanthus > Proctacanthus coquilletti. The sequence goes on from MNCL01000126.1 coordinate 9,670, forward strand.
TATGAAGGATATTCCTCTTTTAATTTTCTTTAAAAAAAAAAAATATTTTATAAAAATCACACACAATAACCAAAAATATTTTTCCACTTTATTTAACCGAATGTTTTAACAATTTTTAAAATTCGATCTTATGCCCAATCTTTCAATTTCAATTTAAAATAAAAAAGGCATTAAAAAATTCAAAATTTTAGCTAAGTTTTTGAGATTCATAGGAATGAGTAGAAGATTAGCTAGAAATCCAAATTTTAAAGCAGATGGCAAAAAATGCCAATTGGAATTCCAAATGAAAGGAAGTAAGTTATAAAAATGTGGTACATAAATAAGGAAAGACACAATAAATTATCATTAACAAAACTATTAAAGAATTGAGAAAAAGTAATATAAGAAGATATACCTACATTTTCTTACATACATTTTTTATCAAAAAAAAAAGCGAAATAAATATTATGGTATTTTAAGTTAAACTCAGCACAATAGCCTTATATTTTTATTCAGGTAATTGGAAAATTAATTGATCATCATTGAGTTCGTGATTAATTGTTTTAAAATAACTGGAGTCATCTACTACGAATCTTGAACGAGTACTTTATCTTTTAAAACACCTGTTCAGTTTAGCTTTACTTTTATGGTTGTATGAAAATTTGGCAACTTAAGTTAAAAGCTACCGTATTTTCTCAATCTAAAATTCACACAAAATCGACTAAATCTTGCTTACATTGCACACCGTACGAGGTATTTTAATATAACAAAATTACAAACACTCCACACTCTACATCCACACGTGTGTACACCTTGTGTGCAGAAATTTTACTTCCATGCATCAAGAAGTGAAATAAAAACAAACAAAAAGAAAAAAAAAACATATAATATAAAATAAAATAGGGAGGAAAAGTGAACTGCTGCAACAGTTCAGGTTGATGGTATAAGGTTGCAAACGAAACTTTTGGATTGAAACATCACAGGTGTCTGTAACTCTTTCTCTGTGTATCGTCGTCGTCACATGTGAGCATCACGGTCCGTCCTCCTATACCGTCGTCGCGCCCTTTCAAGATTTTTGCTACTGGTGAAAAATTCCTTAACTCTTTACAATCAGCCCCCAAAGTACCTCCAGAATCACTTCATGCCCGAAGATGCTTTTCTCTGAATGATCTTCCACAGGGTATCCGGCAAGATGCACACCGAATAGATTTATCTCCGGGGGGCGCTGTCTGACACTGGATGCTGTGCACAGAGCCCGAGATTTACAAAACTTTCCAGATAACATATTTCCCTTATTAGAATTTCTTGGGCCACGACGCGCACACGTCAAGTGACAGAATTTAAAAGTTTTGCGGATTTCTTCGAGCCCTTTGCAAGTGAGGTAATACTCTGCTCTTAAGAATTTGTCGCACCAGTTTAAAAGGAGTCGCTGGCCCCACTTCTATTGCCATAACCTCATTCTGTTAAGCTGAACAAAATTGAATTCTTGGAAGAAGTCCTGGAGAGGATTTGCTCTGTGCAGGTAATGGACCATTTTCTTGTATGAGATAAAGGATGCAAGCAGTGGGGGGGTGCCAACTCGAAAGGAGCAATTTATGACGAATACTTTTAATTCTCAGACTAGTTTTAATTTTGATTATTACCGTCGTAATCTGTGCACAGACAATTCTTCTAACACAAGGAGGAGACACTCCATGCGCTTGTATAAGGAATAGAATAGACCTGCTGGGTATCTAAATTAATTTTTATTAAATTTTGGTAGGTTTAAAATTGAAATCCAGACAAACACGTACGAGTAGTTCTTTTGTCTAAGTCTAGTGAGTGAAGCACCAGAGCATCATGCTCGGATGAAGGGTTCAATTTCCGCATGAGAGGGAAAATTTGAGAGGCATAAAAGAGGTTTATATCTGGACATGTAAAGGACACTAACATTACTAACATTTTTAATTCGAATTAAATGATTACAACTATATTTTTAATTGACTTAGTCTACGTTAATTGACTTAGACATCGTAGACTGTAATTCATCACTACATTTTGGATATAATGCCCAATTACCCCTTTTTGATTGTAAGAATGCAAATAGCAATTACATCTTCATTTAATTACACCCTTATCTTCCTTATGACTAATTCCAACACTCCTTGAGATTTGCTCCTTAGAGTTTTGTGTTCCCGTGTGAACGACAATATTCGGAAAACAGAGGTCGGAAGGACTTTTGTATTTCGGTCCAAAAGTGCATTGTTATAAGATGAGAAGACGAGTAGAAGAGGGCGAAGAGGGCGAAGAGGGCGGTCCGTGGGAATAGTTAAATCAACTGAAAAGTTCATCGAGTGAAGGGTTCTTGAAGAGATGAGAGATTCAAAACGCTGACACCAGTAAAAAGTTCAACGGGTACAATTAAGCAAACTCCCCGGCTCTCCAGTTATCTGCACAAAAGGCTCTCCGGGCCTTAATTACCGCTGAACAACCTACCTGTGCCCGTCGTACACCTGAAGCACCGAACGCTCTTATGTTAGTTTTAATTGCAATCGACCGAAAGCCAACTTGAATAACTGTTAATGAGCGAAAGCACAGACTGCCCTACCTGCCTTGGACTTTTTATCGCACCAAAAACTTTGGCGAGTTATTGTTACCGACAACGGAAACTTCCGTGCATAAATTCGGCGGTAATAATCAAAATTAAAACCCTCTCCAATCCCCGCCGGTTCTGCGAAATGACGCGGCGACCCTATCTCGTAAGACCTTGCAAGTGCTACCCACAAACTGCTCCTTCTGAGATTGCATCCAGAGAATTTGCATCTCTTATTGCATACAGGAAAACACTTGCCTTTATACAATAATATAACCTTCGAAGTTAGGGACTCAATTTTGTTTAGATATAGTAGTAAATAATAATTCAAAATGAAAATAAAAAAAAAATCATCTCTTCTCCGATATTAAAAAAATCAATTCGATTTTCAACCGACTTGAAACAGAAACAGGTTGTCCTTTTACCAAGTTCACCGATTTTGATGATTCTGGTTTTGTTTCAAAGTAGACACTTCTTCACAAATAGTCCTATAAAAATAGGGGGACATCTTTTCAGTAGTTTTTAATAATTTAGAAATACGATTTCTCAAGAGTGAGCCAAATTTGAAAAAAAAACAATAAATGACCTTAAAAGGAACTCCTATCCGATTTAAAATTTTATGGATATACTTCGACCTCGTTTAGGAATTTCACTTCAATCTAAAAAAAATGTGTAAAATGCTCCTCTCTTGCAAAAGTAGCATTTTTTTTGAATCTCTGTATATTTTTAAATTTTTAAAAGTATTTTACGCGCAAATTTTGAGGGAGGTTTTAGTTTTTTTTTTTTTTTTAAAGACTTTAATTTCTGATTCATGGATAAATTTCTAGGAAGAAATAGAATTGCTCCTTTAATAGTATAATTAATATTTTGAACCTGCTGTGGATTGAGCGTTCTTCAGTTGAAAACTTGTTTTTTTTTGGGGTCTTCAACATAATTTTAAAAAAAATTAAAATTAGGGTATAAAAAATTTTCCGGAAGATGCAGAGAGGTCTTTAAATTCTTAAAATCTTTATATTAAGAAAAATCGTCTCTTAATGTATTTTATTATCTGTTTAAAAAAAAAACAAAATAGAATTTCACAATAACTTTTGTGATAAGCAAATTTACTTGATAAGCCCACGTTATTGCTTTCGATGGCTCATCTTATCTCAAGTAAATTTTGAAAAACATTTTAATTGAAACGCTGATCGCATGTTTGAAAAGTTGCCGAACAGGCAGGTGCCTCTATTCCGTCGTGGAAGCGTGAATAAGCACTTATTCAAATTAGTTAGGGTCAATTTAATAAGGTGAACTTTTTCGATTATTAATCTTTGCGGAACAGCTCATCGTACGGGTCGATATTTTTTATAAGCGACGGCGACAGTAGTCCGCAACTATGCGTGTATTGATTTCGTAATGGATCTCACCCAAATTACTGTCGACAGAGCAAATAGTGCGTAGTCACAGCCGCGCGTTTCACCTGTGCTCACCTACCCTCGGCCCGGTAAACGTGAGGAAACCTTAAGACAAAATGTGAAACCATTGACATCTGCTTATTGCATGATCCAAGAAAATTTCTGCACGACACGGCTCCTGTCACCGCCGCGTGTTACGCTTTGGAAAGCGTCTCATCGGAGGGTTGGGGGTGGTCTGGGGTCTCGGTTCTGCGATGTACCACCCCCGTCATGTACAGCAAATAATATTGTTATCCGAGACGTATAACTAGGTGTAAATTGAAGAACATGATAAGATTTTCAGAGAACATGGCCAAGGAGCGTCCCAACAAATGACGGGACCACGATGGCGATGCCACCATCGACATTAGCAGGAGCCCCAGGCATCTCACGGGATGCTCCGGAATAAATAGATTGGGTTAGGGATGGCCCGTAATTGACTTTGGGATTTTTCAAGACACATGAAAGAATTTGCTTCTTCTTTCAGTTCTTTCCTATTTTATTTTTATACGGTCGTTGTTTTTTCGCTTTACACTTTTTCTTTGTTTTATTTCTTTCTGCGACTTGTGCAGAGGAGCACATTAAGATCCCTGATCCCCCTCCCATCAGCTTCCATCTAGTGTGTCGTCTTTTTATTTATTTGCTGTAAATTTCATGTTTTCCTTCATTTTGTCAAATTAGATTTCGCTGATGATAGCAGAAGCATATTTCCTGATTTCCTTTGATCTTCCGGGCACGTATGCTTTTAATGCATTTACATGCAGGACGAAGAGATGTGCCACTGGGGCGGCTCTAATGTGTCATCTTAAGCCGCGTCTTTGCCTATACTTCACACGAGACGCCGCCTTCGACGCGGTGCTTTTTTTACACGGTGACATCACATAATTTGTGAATGCACGTTACACGGATTCATTTTGATGAGAATGTTAATGTAGACTATCCCATTACTGCCGACTTAGTTACATTCATCTTTGATAAATATGCAAAAGGGACAGTTGGCGGTAGACTTCTCTAGTTTTGTAATAAACAAATTTCAACCAGATCGGTTTAAGTACTTCTTGATAAAATGTTTTTTCACGCGAAAAAATGTTTATCAAAATCGTTGTACCTAATAAAAAGTTACGTGTGAACGAGCATATAAAAAAAAATAATCAGGCAAATTAATGACAAATTAGTAAACTCCTCTTCTTTTAAGTAGATTAATTAACCTGCAATTGTTTCTACCCTATATTCGTTTGCTTACTAATTAATACTATTACATAAAAATCAGGCGAATAGACTCTATAGAGTGATAAAAATCAATGATCACTTTGTGAATCGTCTTGAAGTAATAGGGTAATACAAATGTAAAAGGATAGATAAACATAGATAAAAATGCGTAATCTGTGTCCAATTAGAATCATAGGAACAAACATTCCAAACAATGCCTTGATATTGAATTTCAAAAAATTAAGTTCTAAGCAATAGCATAGAAAGCCTTTTATTGAAATTGCTCTAAACATTTACAAATTACATGAAATCAGTTCTAATTCTGTAGCATGCAAAAAGAAAGAACCATCTCAGAACCTCATTAATCACAATTACTACGTTGTTTGATTTAAAATAATACACTCATACCCCATCTTGCCTCATTTCCATTAATGTGACACGGAATCAAAGTTCCCCGATATTGAAGGCTTCCCCGGATTGGAAGGGGATCCTAGAAAAATCCATTTCTCAGGATTTAGATAAACGTTGGAATATTGAGATCACCCCCATCGTCCTCCATTGTTTTGCTTATACCCGCCTATAATTCAAACTGTCGAGTAGGTGCGCCTCCAAGACAATCCTGGACCCCTTCTTTCTCGTGCCTCTCACTTAGCACTGATGAGGACGTGCAACAAATAATTTGCATACAGAATTCGATTAGGGTGGCTGCTAAGAATTTTCGGATAAGATGCGAGGGTGTCTTGAGACATGTATCGATACGAGAACGGCGCTATGGCATCGGAAGAGGCGTCCTCCTACATTCTAACGTAATACCCATTGATTTCTCATGAAAATTCAGGACATAATGCAACAGGTTTATTTGTATGCATTATACCAAGGAGGTATTTGAATTCCTTAATTTCATTCGCTACGGTATGAGGAATAGGATAAGGGATTAATATTTAGATAATTGGGAATATCTGCTCTAGATTCCTTTGAAACTGTCTTTTTATTAGAACAAAATTTTGTTTTATGTTACCAAATATTTTAATTATTAAAATCCATGAATATGTTTTAGAGTAAAAGTAGATTTTAAAAAATCGATAGTGGCTTAAATTATAATCAAATAGTAATATTTAATGGATTCTCCAAATTTTGTTTATTATTTTTTATAGTTTAGCACTGATAAGCGAAATCAAAACGAAAGTAATTTGTAATAATAATTTAAAATTATGAAACCTTCGATTTAACAAGACTAAATGAAATAAAATACGATTAACATAATCGAATTTATAGAATATTCAAATATTAATCAGATTACTTTAATTAACAATAACAACTTTTTGATTTATCAAAAGTATAGTTTTTTTTTCTTTTAAGTGGCATATTTTTTCAATTAGTTGGTGTAATTTTTAGATTTCTCACTTTATTTAGAAAAATATTAATTTATTAATTTATGTTAACAATATTTATTTTAACAATAAAAATCCTCTATTGTTTATTTTAATTGCAGACTGTGTTAAAGATCTATAAGTACTTATGTGAACAATTGTTATAATTATAATATTTTTCTTCATCTTCAAAAATCCTTATCCTTTGGTTAACAAAACCACTTCGCCAAAAATGATAGATTTATCTAGCTTAGTATTTATAATATTGTTTTTTTTTTTTTGTTAAGGAACAATAACTAAAAGTTTTAAAAAGAATCCTTTTCCGTCGTGGCGTTTATTAACTATCCGAATTATTGGTAAAGATCGTTGATAATGTTATTAATTTATTATTAGTAGACAGTCTATATATAGCGATTCGATTGCTTCTATTTGATGTTCATGAACGGCATTTAGTCAACATCACGCCTTTTATCTCTTCAATAAAAATTAATATTATTGCTGTTGAAGCAGTAATTCCCAACAATTTTCAAATTCCTGCCTTAGGTTTCCTAAAATGGCTCTACTTTTGAATAAATCGAATTGCTTATGGCATTTTAAGACGTTAAGGTAATTAACAGACGTTCTGTATGGATTGCTTAATTGGACTGCTCTAATTGATGCAATAAACTTTACTCTCTTTATCCTCCTCCGTCAAATGAGGCTGCTTTCACGGACGTTTACTACATCCACCAAAAAAGTACTACGCTTGTAAGGAACTCAATGGTGGTTTATTAGAGACAAGAAAAGAAGATTTCCCAAATCCTTCTTTTAGCCGGGATTTTTTTCTTCCATCCGACGTTAATAGCACCGCTCCGACTTTCCAGAGAATGCCACACCAGTGTTTATGGGTTATGAAGTGAACGATGTGTTCCTGTTTTATTCATCAAAAGACACTAAGTGTCGTCGACTTTGTTAGGGAGCTACCGAGTTATTAAGGGAAAGTGTGCGGAAGCGATGCCACTCGGCGGTGACACCTTGTGCTGATAAAATCTTTTTACACCCGGAACAAATGACCTGCAGAGAACCTCATTACATAGTAACGAGGAAGTAATCTGGGCATGTTTACTATTCCTGGATCATACCAGATAAGTCATAGCATATTTTAGTGCTGTTCTACGCGCTCAATCAGAGATTCTCATAAAATATGCAGTAAAAACACAGTATAAATGATGAGAATGTGACCACATGAAGTCTATTGTTCAATATTGAAAATTAACTCCTAAAATTAAGGAAAATTATGGGACACTATAAAGCTCATCGAAATCTTACGGCAAAGGTTTTTGATTGATTGGACCTAGGCATTGTTATGTAATTAGTAATGTCGTAGTAAATGGAAATACATTTTAATGAATAAGTTTGACTTTCCTTTTTTTAGTTAAATACTAGTGTATTTGTTTTCAAAAATGACTTTCGACAAAAATACTATATTACAGAAGTAGGTGCTAAAATATTTTAAGGAATCAATCAAATTTAGGTTATATACAAATATGTTTTTTTTTAATTGTTAATTAAGCGCACAAGTTTAAAAAATAATACCTTTTGTCTACTACCAGAAAAAAAAAACGTTCTATATGCGGATTTATTTCGTTATGTGGTTTAATAGAATTGCAATTTCGAAAAAAAGCTAGACAAAACATTTAAGTATGGCTTAGAGCTAATTTAAAAACTCACTTATACACTTTATAAAAATGATCTTTTCATGTCTAAAACATTTCAGAGATCTCAGAGTATGCTACTATTATTTTCAAAAGCAATTTACAGAATTACAGAAATACTTTTTTGGCACTAAATGTTTTATACTTAATTATTTTGAAAATTCTGGGAAATTACGAATATCAAAGTAATACTTTTTATAAACACTACGAAATTGCTGTACGTACCATAGACCTATGAATTAGCAAATTTGAGTAACTATAGCAGATGGGAATTTTCGGAATGGAACTATTTGAAAGAGAAACAGAAAAAGGTTTATTTTTCAATTCAACAATGTATTCACTTTTGATTCAAGATTTTAAATACATTGTCAGATAATAGGGATGTATTTTATGATCAACTGCAGAATCATATAAGAGCCATTCACGGTCCATATGCAGGCTCATTTATAGCCTCCAGAAGTAATTTTTTCTGCTACATCTTCGTCTTTATAGATTTTTTATATATTATATAGATACTAACTTGAAGAATCAGTAATCAAAACGTAAGGGTAGCAGGTGCAATTCCACCAAGACCAAAAACATTTCGGAAACAGCACAAGTCCTCGTGATGGGTGATAAAATATTAAAAAACATTTGAAGCCTGCGTCTCGTTGCGTTGCGTTCCCATGCCCGTCTATAACTCAGGAACGGCCGGGCCGATTCCCCGGTGTAATTCATTCGGGAGCATTCGTCATTTTCATGCGAGGCATCCATCAAAGCTGCGCCGGGCGTCCACCTCGGCGGCCGGGCTCAGGCTCCGAATGGACAACTTTCATCGCAATTAATAACTTTCGCATGTTTCCACCGTTTAAACCGAAATTTTCATTTGAAATAAGTAATTGCAGCCAAAGGATAATTTATAGACGCCATGGAGGCCCGGCCGAGCCAGTCCTAGCGCTCCGGCTACACTACCGGCCCTGCACTGTGGCGACTGTAATTTTTGCAATTGGCCACGTCGCCAACGCTGTCGTCGTTCTCGTTGTCGTCATTGTCGTTGGTGGCGCTTTCGGTCGAATCGGGTCGAATCGGGACCCCTCTGCTCCCGGGCTTCGCCCAATTTTGCCACGTTTCGAAGTGTCCAAGGGACGGGCCGGGTCCTGGACTGCCTGTACTCAGTCCTGCTAGGCAGTGAAATTATTTCTGCGCCTGCCATGACCGCAACATTATTTTTAACGAATGCAATTCTAGCGCTTTTAAAATTAGTCACATTCGGAGGGCACCGACAACCGGAGCAGCACCCGGAGGTCCCGGCTAGACGAACTTTTGCGCATTGGACGAAATGCAGCGGCCCTGGCGGATGTTTTGTCGTCGTCAAATGGGCAATATACTGCCTGAGTCCTAGTCCTGTACAAGGACGAAGGACGAAGTACACATGGCCATTGGACTAGGGTTACCATAATTTCATTTTTAATTGGAAAAAAATATGATGAATTGATGGAATTTTCACATTAAGGTGAAGTATTTCGTTCAATTTAATAATGCCTTAGTTTTATAATGAACATATTTGCAAAATAGTACTATTAAATTGTTTCATCGACACAAACAAAATTAGAATTAAATTAAATTAAATTTTATAATTTAAAGTTTGCATACAAGAAAAAGAAGCATAACAAAACCATAAAACAACAAAAATATATCAACGAATTTTATTCAGAGACATTATATCTAAGATCAATAGGCGACTTTTAGCACAAGGTTCCCCTAGATTAATTGCTCATAAAGAGAAATATGCACTTAATATAATCGTTTTGATGAAACAACAAACTGATTCCAAGATTTACAATACTATTGTAAGAAAATTAGTTATGGAAAAATGATTTTAATTCTTAAAAAAGAAATGAAAATGTTCCGGCCATAAAATCAGCATTTTTGACCAACATATGAAAAGTATATCCTAATGTCCTGCAGCCTATTTAACTTTTTTGCCTGTCTAGTGTTTTTGCAGAGCAAGAAATTGTTTTGTCCGACATGTTTCGTTTAGGAAACTCTTGGAAACATCTTGGGAAAGGTAAAATAGAATCTAGAAACTATTTAGTATAATAAAAGCCAAAAAGGACATACTAAAAAAGAATATGAATGGTAACCCTGTGAGCCAAGGACGAAGGACGTTGAACGAATGACACTTTCTTCTTTATTTTTTGGATGGTGCACCACCACCTTGGAAGGCATTCTTGAAGAGTGTCGCACATTTAGCTATTTTCAGGACACATTCGGTGTTGGTAAAATTCCAGAACGAAATGAATTGTCACCTTCCCGCAAAAAGAGCCATCCAATCAACATATTACGGATGACTCGAGTTCGGTCATGTTCCCAGTTCCCAAGCTCCCAGATTCCCAAAGCTTCCTGGACCAGCCACCTCTCACTTCGACACTATACTCCCGAAATGGAGTTTATGGTTGTCGTCGGTGTATGGGAGGACAAAATAATTGGGAACCGCCTCCCTACGTGATCCTATGCCATGTGGGCGGATACCTACAGCCAGAAAACTTGACTATGCCTTTCATAGACCTTCCTACAACTAGAACTTGGCCCTCCATTCCTGACTAGTTGACCTATTTAAGCCTTTTTAATGCGCCCAGCCATCAATCGAAGGGATTTAATCCTTTTGATCGCATCTGCCAAAGTATAGTTGGCTCCATTTTTGCATTTTGCATTTTCCCGGAGCAAACAGCCTTATTGCCTATTTTGAAGCTCAGAGCAAATAGAGTGAAGGCCGGTTCTGTTTTTTGGGGCAGTCATCAAAATAGATGAGTTATTTACCCCTGGTTTTTGAAGGTAAACAAAATATTTAACCCTTCTTCCCATTTGGGAACACCCAATTATTTTTGCAGCGCACATTTCAAAGTATGCAAAGGGGTTAAAATTTCGTTTAAACTTTTCGAAAGGCTTGCTTATCAAAACTCTTTCTACACTAAGCCGTAAGTAGGATTGCCGCTGGATTTGTTTGCAAAATTCTTTAAAAAATTATTTACAGAGGAATTTCCATTTATTAAGTTTATTCTAATAAAAATTAAACTATGGCTTTTATTTAATTGTTTATTGTTAAAATCTAATAATAAAAATAAATAGAATTTGATTAAAATCCGAAAATTTTGGGAATTAATATAAAACAAGTCTAGTCTCTGGATCTGCTACGTCTAAGTTTAAAATTATTTCGTATTGTTAGTGAAAAACAAAGCTAAGATCATATTGTTTAATTAAATTTTGAAAAAAAAAATGTTATCTAATGAGAGGAACAATATAAAGCTTTTATAAAAAGTGGTCGTTTTGTTTTACATTAAAAATCCCATAAAAGAACTTGAACATTTTTTTAAAAGTTTTCGAATATTTTTCCAATTTCCAAGTAATCGCCTTTTTGCAGCACATTTAATTTTAATTTTCAAATAAGTTGGAGATTTTTAAAAATCGATTTTCTAATAAATTCCTTCGTACTTTTATTTTATTTTATTATTTTAACACTTTTTTTAGTATTATTATTCCTAAGAATTTGTGATCCTCCCTTTGGGTCGTTGACAAAAATAAATTTTAATGAATATCGTGGCAAACAACTTTAAAATACGCAAAAACTATTACTTTTTAGAATATTTTGATTATTTAGCTTTTTATTTGATTTGATTCATTCGCTGAATGTTCTATAGGTGTTTGCTCCTCGCTTGTCTGAGTATTATTTTTAATTACAAAATGTATGTTGTTTTTTTATTTATTAATATGAATATTCATTAATTTAAGAACACTATGAGAAAAAAGGTAATTTAATCGCTGGAGAGCTAACTAGTTACTGGAAAGAATCCTTCTTACTATTAAGAAATTCCTATAGGAAATAGATGCCAATTTTACATGGCGCTATTATGGGGGAAGCTCGCGAAATTCAGGCTCCACTGTTCGCACATATTTGCCACAATATAATGGCGGCCGAACATATCCGTTCGATAATTCTCAGTGATATAATGGCAAAGTTTTCGCATTTCATCCCTCGAGAAGTCGTAGAAATCGCGGTGTGTTCTTAGGCGCGGTCTTGTACTGTTCTTATTCGCGATATTACAAAAGGATAATCTTAGGTTGTTATGCATACCCAAGTTGCGCAACTCCCAGGCCAGATCTGTATGCATGAACTGATACTTATCTTGAGGCGCGCAACTTCTAAACTCAATTGATATGAGCACGTGGAAATAATTTCTCTGCACGTACACAGCACATCTTGGCTGAGAAGACCTAGCGCTTTCAGAAAGGGAATTAGAAACAGTTCCTGGGAGGAGTTCAAATCAAATCAGGACAATCACTTTACTAACTTGGGATTGGGAGTTTTCGAATTACGCACCTTGTCCCCGAATGATTCGAGGATTTCTGGAAGTCTTTCGAAATGGATCCCATTGCGACTTTGTACACTTGAGAAAAAAGACAAAAAAAAAAGAACAGACCAGCATTCCTACAGTGTCGTCTTCAATTTTTCCTCCACTGATAAGGAATTGTTAGTGCTATCAGGAAATTGGAATCTTCTTGGCTTGGTCTCGGCGGGAGTGTTCTCCTTTCTTTTTTCTATACATTTTTTTCCAACGCCACGGTTTTCCACCGAATTTTTATTCAAACAGCAAATTTTCTACTCTAAAGCGTCCCGCGATTATTTTTTATCGTTAGTTAGTGCCGCAACGGAGCAAGTTGTAATTCCCTGCCACGTGTAGAGGGACCCACTTATTAACGCCTCTGTTATCTCCCCTGTTAACAAGATTGAATTTCTTTAAACAAAGGAAACTTGTATGCATAATGGGGCTTGTCCTTCTATATGGAAGCGTATTTTCCAAACTGCTTGAAAATGTTCTCTTAATATTTAAGAAGTTTTATCAATGAGTTTACACCTTGTATTTTACCAAAACGATCATTTTCTGGAAATTCTTTATTTTTTTGGGCATTCAATTGAATCTTTCTTAAAAATAAAAATTATAAATTAAACTACAAAACTTATAGCACTTTTTTTGAATTCAATCGAAAACCAAAAAAGTTTGTAATTTTATTTAAACCAAATCCAATGCAAGAACAGAAAATCAATAGATTTATGTTTTAGAATTCCAATTTCAATGGGAAATCAAAATCCAGGAATTATTATATTTTAATACATTTTTTATGAAAGTTTTCACGAAATTTTAAAAATAAATTAAATATATTTATTTATATTCATACACGTGCAAATGATTTTGTCCATACAAAGTTTCAACATGTTTAGGAATATAGACATAGTTTACAACAATAAAAAAAGAAAGTGGATAAAAATCACTTCGTCCGAAAGGTTGTGGACACGCTGAACAAGAACATTAAATTCTGCGGACAAGAATATAAAAAATAGTAATCAAAATAGCATTACTTTCTGCAAAAATCAAGGGGGCTGTCACGTTTGAAAATGGGGTCTCAGTGGATCAGTAGTTGCGTGACTGATTTACTAATCTCGAAGTTGTAAGTTCAATTCCGCCCAATTTTGATTCTATGCTGTCCTAATAAATAATCATATTTTTTAATCTATTCTACTGTCTACTTTATAATTTTTATTCACTATTGTATTCTTACGTTTAAGCAACTTTATGTAGATATTTTGCATCTCTGATCGCATTTTTCCAAAGAAAATAAACTACCAGCAGAGAGATAACTTTTCGTAATTTTTTTCCTGCAGTAATTTGTATTTGATTGTTCAATCTGTTTTTTTTTTTAATCTAACTTGAAATAAAGCACCTTTAATATCGTAGCAATGAAAGACGTCCTACCTCATTAGTCCTAACAGCCATTCGGAAGTCCTCTGACACCATGATGAAGAAATTTTGGTGAAAGCAATTAACTTAATACAAAAATTACTAAAAGTGGGAATCGTCTTTGAAGTTTACCGAGGTGAACAAATCTGCCGAAGGTAGCTACAAAGTAGAAGGAGGCGAACTTGAAGGCGCCTATTTCTTTTTATTTGTCCCTTCGGTTCATTCGGTCTTATTTGGAATTCAAAATTGTTATGACTTAGGGCGGTTACTATTTTATTCGAAGCGGAGGACGGGGCACCGAGAGCAGTAAAATAATCGTAAAAAATAGGAGACCGGAAAATAGAGGCAGCCAGGGCTTTTGTTCACCACGATATGAATCAGCCCTGCGGCTCTATTTGTCGACATTTTACGACTTGTCTATTGATAATTTTATGACGAATTCATTGCCTTCCCAGGTATAAAGTGGACCTCTTTGAGTGGCTTTTTCTGTTTTCCCAGTGAACTTCGAAGGTTCTAATACTCTTGTCTCCTCCGGCTCCGTTGGACCGACTACGATTGGATGTATTGTTGAGATTGTCGTAGGGACGTCAGAGTAACACGTTTCTCCCCCTCTTTACGGCACGTCGGTTATGCGGATACATTTTATCAGAATAATGATACCGATTTTCTCTGCTCTGCCGTCCCTTAAATTAGGGCTGTAATTGCGCATTGTGTGGACTGGCGAACCACCCTGTAGCAGGCTGTCTCTGCACAAAAACGCAACACCGAGTGAACGTAATGTGGCCGCCGCAAAAATAAATTTGTGGTCATGGGAAATTTAACTATAATTGGTGACTCCATTTCATTTGCTATCGATTACGGGTCGTTGATCACATTTCGAGGTCGGTGACGCCACTCTTTGCCTTTTCACCTTTGTTGTATTTTTTTTTTTTGCATCTGACATATGAACTTGGATCATTTGGTGGGTCTACAGCAACCACTTGTCACCAAATTTATTTATATCTGCATGAATGTGGGCCAGATAAACATAGGGCAATATGGAGCTCCGAATTTCCATTTGCTGACTTTGTAAACAGTATCCAAATGTAGTACCACTAAAGCAATTGAGGCCTTTTAAGTGTGGGCAGGATAGGATTGCGATGATTCTCTTGCAACCGATACTACACTATCAGTCTAACTAATTTCATGTTATAATAGAAACCTTTCTTGTAGGATCATGCGAGCTAGTCTCAAAAAATAGAAGACAGATTCAAGAGATTCTTACATCATGTTACTTTAAACGAAAAATATTTTAATTTCGAAATATACTTCTTACATAAATTAAAAGGGAGAATGGCAATCATACTAATTATATTAAATCTATTTGAAAAATATCATTCTTCGCATTTGCTGTTTTTGGTTTTGAAAATTTGAACTATTTCAACGGAGTAAAACATCTCATAAAACACAAACTAATCAGGACTTTTATAAGTGTAATCGAATCCAGCGATCATTTGTCAGCCAACGAGTGAAGTACAAGCGATTAATAAAGGCTTTTGAAATTATATTTTTGGACTTTATAGATCAAGTTGATCAAATAATTTCACACGTTCTTACAAAAATCTTTCTAAAGCTGTATCCTCTGCCATATGTGAACTATATTCGCAATATCTTTTATTGTTGATATTAAAGACGTTTGTATGGTAATGTATAGAAATTTTAAGTAAAGTTTCAGCGCAAATATGCACTAAAATAACCTCCGTTTTTAAGGTTATAAGGTTAAAACGACACAGGGCAAGAGGCCATTATTTGTTCACTTTCAATTTTCTAAGCTCACTCCATTTGCCGTAGGAACATATCCATAGTGTGATATGGCGGAATGTTGTTGAAATTCAGAGTGCACAACGAGTGCATGGTTTTGTATTCATCTAAATAAAAATGTCCGTCGTAGCGTAGAAATGGTAAAAGTAGTAGGATACCGGGTGATCTGGGGTGGTGCCGCTAGTAGGGTTCCACTTAACTATGGTAGAATTTAATTTGCGGCAACAGAACAGGGAGGGGATAGGGTAGGGATAATAAAAACAATAAAAGGTGCTACAGCAGTAGCAGAAGCATCGTACAAACATGGCACAACCATAAAACCAGCGAACAAGGCCAACATAAAACCGCACCGGGGAAGCACCTTGCAAATGTGTCTCGAATAACACGGCCACCCATCGACCGCAGACAGAAATCCACTCAGGACTTCTGGATCCCGAGATCCAGGACTCCAACAAGACTCAACATATATACGAGCTGGGACTGGGAAGTTATAAATTTTTTTTTATTTGCTTCATTTATTGAGTGTTGTACACCCTCCAGTCTTTTCTGTGTAATATCCTCCGGTTCTTAGAGCGCACCTAGACGGAGCTGTATATTGGCTCCTCAGCCGGAGCTCCTTTCGTTTCGCCTTCCTCGAGGATAAGACGGACTTCTTAAGGTGTTGCAACTTCTACGGAGGGCTTAGTTCTTCCGTGGCTGTACTGTTGTTACTGTTACTGCTTAAGCGACACCCGGGTTGATAATTTTTTTTTAGTCCCGCCACATGCAAGAGCCCATAAACCAAACGCCGTTTTATGTATATGACCTGTGGAACGTCTTATTTATGACAGGTCAACCGAGCTCGCTAATAAAACGGCGGCAACAAGCCGAGATAGAACAGGCCCCAACAAAATTGTCAATATCATACCAATTTGACTTTTATGGGATTGCAGCCCGTCAATTACCTGCCCCGTATTGTCCCATTTAACCGAAGAGAATCATAAAATATATTGTATACGAGTATTACACGTTTTGCATCAAATTCATCTGTGAGAATATAGTTGAATATTTTTGAACAGGAAATGGCATTGTTGAAATGAACTTTAATCAAAGATGCTACCATTCATAAGGAACACATAAGTACCAAAAATCTAGTTTTCTCTACCATTTTCAAAAAAAAAAAATGTTTATGAAATTCTGGAAATTGGATTCATACTTGGATTCACTTGCGAATTATCATTTACACTTTTTTTGGATTGCATTCATTTGATCAATTATAAAAATTTTATATATTTATTTACTTTTCGTAGGTATCATAAGAATTAAAAGTTATTATTTTGTTACAATGTTATTTTTAAATTTTTGTATAGTACAACTTTTTTAAGGGCATCACAAATTTTAGAGTATAAAAAGTTTTCGGGTTAGGAAAAAATATTTGAATGTATAATAGAGACAAAATGTATTTTCAAAAACGATATTGATGGAATATCCATCATTAATGACCATTATCTGACCTGTTGATAGTAATGACCGGCCCGTTCTAGCCCTCAATCCTAGAAAGAGGAAAACTAATAACCGGGTCTGGATTAAATTTTAATTATCATCTAGCAGCTGAACTTCTCGACAGTCAGATGGAATACCAAAGTCTCTGAACTCGATATGCTATTCATTCGTCGTGCTATAGTCAATGTATATACAGTACAGTAGTGTCCAGCCGAGCTCACGTAGTTTCTCAGACGTGTTTGACTAGCGTGTCATGTCCAAGTTGCTAGGAATTAGCGTGTCTTCCATTTCATCCCCATGCTAGAGGATCTTCTCTGCATACGAAAACGCGGCGGGCAACAGCGAACTATGACTAAGGTTCCTTTTGCCCCCTTAGTTTTGTTCCTGATTCCCGGGGACGGGGGAGAGGAGCACGTCCTCGGCGTTAATGTAAATGGAAAGTCTATAAAGGGGGATCCATAAATGGCTAAAATGTCATCCACTTTTCCTCTTCATTTCGTCTTTTCTTGTACACGGTGGTTTGCTCAGAATAGCTCATCCCATCCCGTGATCTCGATGCGTAAGTACTTTCTTTTTATATTCACGTATGCCGAACTTGATGCGGCTTCATGTGGGAAACAGCCACAAATGTAATTCCGATGACACCCATCAAATGCTATCCCGTAGACTGAATGGGGATGCTACTGGTGCTGAATCCTAGGGAATGCTACCAAATAAGGCGTGGGATTCCTCTCGGTGCGGAGGGCATGAATTGGTAATAAATTAAATGAGACCACATGGGATTTGGTTATGATGCTCCAGAGTCCAAAGTATATGGTCTATCCCAGTTGGACAAAGGTACACGCGACACGCCACAATTGGACCCCGGGTCATTATCAGGCTTGTGCTAGGGTCACATTATGGAAATATCACCAAGAAGTTTTCCCAAACCAACCCAGAATCCAGAAAACTCAAGATGTCTCTCCTTTTCAGAGGAGGTTGCATGAAATCAAGACTCAACCACAAGTTGTAGTGTGGACTTAACAAGAAGAAAAATGCTTACGAAAGTAGTCCTTCTGATATGGCACTTAATCGTAATTGTCCTGACGGAAATTACTTTGGTCGTAAGAGGACGCTAGCGAGGGTGAGGATGGGTAATCTTCACATAAAAGTTCTAACAGCTTCTTGGACTTGTTAATTCCTCTAGTGGACGATTAGTTGCGAGACTAGAAGTCGAAGCAAAAGCAACTGATCCAACTTCGAGGTGCTTTTAATGAGTTTGTCTTATTTCTGGCCGAAATGGAGGATTTCACTGTCGTATACATTTACCAACATAATTTGTTGCTTTCGTTTAATTTATAACTAAAAACGCCCTCCGGGTAATGGACATGAGCGAGTCTATTTCATTCTGTAACTTTATATCAATTTTTTCGATATCTTAATCTATGATTAGTATATCTATGAATCGATATATTTTTTATAGGTCTGCAACTTGTAATCCTAGTTAATCAAATTTCAAGTTTCTAATTGCTTTAAAGATATTACTTTATTTTTAATTTTTAATTACGTTTGTAGCCATTGAACATTTTTTAGATCAAAATATATAATTTCATATTTTTTATTGAAAACAGAGTTCATCTGTATAAGATAGTTAACTATATTTTTTCCATTTGTATTTATTTTTTTTTAAATGTACTTCTGTCTGTTTTAAGTCTTTCACTTTTGGAAGTTTGAATAGTTTAGTTAAACATTTAATTACATTTCCAACATGCCAATACGTCCTTGATTGGACCCTTAAATGGTGGAAGAAGAAAACCCTTGAGTTTGTCTTACGCGAATTACCCAATGTGCAATTACCTGCAGTACTAAATCCATTCTATGATTGAGTCAAAGGCTCGTGGATTATTTGTGGGCTAGAGTATCTAGTGGCGTGCTAGTTTAAATGTCGACTCCATTTAATGAGGTACAGTTGCTTCTCTGCCGTCAAAGAACTCTCTATGTATTTTCTAGTCAAAAAGATGTTAGAGATTCAGACCTCCTTGTCCTCCGGATTTAATTTCGCTCCCAGGTGGACTCATGCAAATCTTATTAGCTGGAAAGTAATGTTTTACTAATGAGATATCTGAGGATGAATGTTTTCTGCTGTTCTGTTTGCAAGTAGTACGTTCTTGTTTTGTTTAAAACCAAACGTCTTTGCAGTTGTTTGTTGAATTTTCAATCTAACATTAGACGTCTTCGAGTACATTGCTGACTAGATGAACAAATACTCCTTTTTCTCTAGTTGTTGGTTTCTTTCACGTTACTGGTCCCGAATTTCTCTTGTTTATAAAGATTAGAAATTCTGTTGGCTATGCCATTCCTTACACTGATACAAACATTTTAGTGAAAATATTGAAGATATATTTATAAAAAATGATAAAAATATGTCTCATTTATTTTTTAAGTTTGTAATTATATTATAAATCTTAAAATTATTTAAAAAGATTATTTTTGTATAGCAAAATAAAATCATTTAGCTTCCCTGAAAAGGATAAGTGTTATGTTGGATATTTGCTTTTAATGCTGTGTATTTTGCAAATACACGAGTTTTTGTAAATACATTACTACTTTTTATTTGATTTCATATAAATTGCTTCATGTTTCAACATAACACTTCCTCTTTATGTGGGCTCTACATTACCTCCAAAGACAATAATTTATTAAATCAAGCTTCATTGGTTTTTGGCTACAACTTGTAAAATGGAACACTGTACACCTTTTTCCCCATCCTTTTCTTTCAAAAATATTTACTGGCTTAAACTATTAAAATTACATTAAAAAATACAACGTAGCGTTAAATCTTTTCCAGATTATATTGAAAACATTGCCCACTTTTATTTAAAAAAAAAAAAGGAAAAAAAGTACGATTATGTCTCTGACTTGTATATCAAAAGACCTCGGCTGTATATCAAAAGATGTCTGACGATTGAATAAGGCCCTCGGAATGTTTCCTGTGGACAAATAGGGCCATTAATGTTATCCTGAAGGAGTAGGAACATTACCGGGAAAGAAGCGCGAAAAGTCCAGCCCTTATATTTTCCAATGCAGTCAATTTGAAGAGGATACGATGGGGGAGGGGGGAGGAATTCGGATATGTACGCCGAGTTTAATGGGCAGCTGTAAAAAGGAGCATTCATTCATGGGCTGCGGGAGTGGAGCCATAAAGAGACGTACGACAGCTAAAATCCTTAACATTTTACAAATGGTCCTCGGCAGAACTATGGCGGTGCCAGCTACCCCAGGACCAACATTCGGTTCTAGTTATTTATGGGGGCGCGCTTTATAGATTTTGGCAAGTATTACCGCCGCTGTCGTCAGCCCTAGCTAGTGTCCTTTTGGCTAAAGAATTATTCGACGATAGGGGAAATTCGCCCTTTCGAGGTCCTGGAAACCGCTCTGTAAAAGACGAAATTTATGGAAAAATCTTACAGGTGTCTGTACGAAGGCTTTTACGATTCGAAGAGTTTTTACTCTGAGACGGTCTGGTACATCGATGGACGACACAATTCTTCCTAGGACGACATTTTCCTATAAAAGAAGTGTCTCATCGAGTGATTGGACTGTAAATTTTCCAAGTTATTTCTTCTCTGATGCGGCTTATAGGGAAAATTTATGGCTATGACACCAGGAATGTGTTCACCTCCATGTCAATCATTAATTTTTTCTAATATTGCCAATATGACATCTTTCAAATTCATCTGGGGTGCTGTTAAAACTATAGATATTTTCTTATTTTGAAGAATCCTTGAGAAAAACAATATTTCCACAGTGGGAATGCCTTAAATTAAAATCTAGAAGTACTATTTTTAAATTTCTAATTTCGTCTACGTAATAAATATTTAAAAGTGATAGAGATTATGTTGCTATATTATCTTTTTTTTAAGTGGCTAACAAGAGCAACACTTAATTTACTGTCTACTTTTTTTAGTCTATTGATTACAAGTTAATTTTATAAATCAGAGAATCAAAGATGTTTTTCTCTAACGACATGATTAAATTAAATCTACTCTTTTAAGGTATAACCTTTAATTTGAGATATTATAATAAATGTGAGAAAAATCAAAAGTAGTCAAATATTGTTGTTTTTATAAATTGTGTTATGTGTTCATCGTTGATTTTCGTTCGTTTGAGATATTTTTACTAAAGATGTTTTCTTCTAATTTGTATATATCACTTTACTGTCCTGTCTTCCATTGTACTGGATAGAAGATTCAAAATTATATAAAGTTCCCAAAATTTTTGCTTTAATCGAATTCTGACAGAGGTCTGGGGGCACAAGCTTATTTTAGTATCACGCACAACCTATTTGATATTTTTTTCGGAAATTTAATTCACTTTTCTCTGAAAGTAGTTTGTTTCTTATCGAAAATACACTTTCTTTATTAATCAAGTATTAATGCAATATCTCGTATACTTGTTTTGTCTTATAACATAAGTACAATCTTTTACATGGCATAGACTTGAATCTATACTTTCCATAAACTCTAAAAGCCAAAATTACAGCCTTACTGTTACAAATATAATTAAAAATATGTCTTTACATAAATAATATTATGAAATATATTTGAAGAAGTGAATTAAAATTTTCTGCATGATCAAATTTATTAAATATGCTATGGTTTTTTAAGAAATAGGCACAGGAAATTTTATTGGGATATTATTCGAAAAATCTTATAAATATAAATACATTGATACTCAATTAATGGACAACATAACAATAAAAGTAAAATAACACCAGAGTTCAATAAAGTGAGGATCTTAAAATATTAACAACAATATCTCAATTTCCATTTGATTTAAAAAATGAACAAATTTATTATCGAGACATGGAAAATATTGAACCTTACCTTACCAAAAGCACTTTATGAATGCTTTCCATTCAAGGATTGCTTAATCGATTTAAGAAAGACAATACCGAGAATTCTGTGCGCACTTAGACCTCATCGAGGAACAACCACATCATCCAGGATATCTCTGGGTGCCACGATGCGAACGGAACGTTTGATTCGCTGTAAAAATATTTTATGCCCTTCTGATATCAATGATTTGATCCCGCACGCTTCCAGCTGCTATAAAATTTTTAAGTTTCCGAAAGTCATATCCACGCTCATAAATAGACTCAGTGATATTGAGCCCGCCGGCAATATGCCGGCTGTGCCATGACATGGCATCGTTATAATAAGGCAACGGCGGCAATATCTAGTAATGTTCGCGAAACAAATGGAATTGCACAATTTTGCAAGAATTTGACTTTGTCGTTTTTTTTTTCCTCTTCTGTCCCCCGAACTCAAGTACCCGAAAGTACCCGGGGAGCATCCGGGGAATACCCGGGGAGTTATGAAGACGGCAACCAAACTGAACTTAAGCACGCATAGCTGGCAATTTTCGGTTTAATTTTATTTTACGATAATACCCTCGTTTTCTGTTCCACTGGTTCCGAGTGTATTCTGAGTCAAATCCGATTTTACGAGAGTACGTTTTCCGTCTTCGATGCCCCAGTCCGGAACCTGCCGTAGACTTCAGGTAATCATCGCAATGAAGGTGGTGCCGAACGTATGCCTCTTACTACATATTTAATGGGAACTCAGATCAGACCCTTGTGCGGAAAGATGTTGCCAGCAGATGAATTTTTAAGGATCTACCTAAAGGTACTACTAAACCGACGAGCTGCTCAATCAGCGTAATGAAACGCCCCCGAAACGCGATATATCGCCAAATTGGCAATATTCGTTTCTTTTTCAATATTCGCTTTTAAAAGAAGATACACGGGTTATAAATATCGAAGAATTTTGCTTAAATCGAATTACGTGAAGATGTACTCACATGAAGACGCTTAGACTTTGTTATATTTAACTATTTCAATCAAATTTAAAGGGATAACATTTTTTTATTTTTCAAGAATATGCTGAAGAAATTTTTGTACAAAAATATTCTTAATATTGAACAAAACGCAATTTTCGTTTTATTTACATTTAAATGGAAATAGAACATTTTAAAAAAGGTTTTCTACTTTTCTGGAATTAATGCATAACTAAGTAAGTGTTAGTTCTTTGCATTTTCTGAAAAATTAACGTCCAAAGGAATATTTCATTAAAACTTTAAGTAAAACTAAAATGTGAAGGCTAAACTAAATTATAAATACATTTATTTTTTCAAAACTACGTTCTTGGCGTCCCAGTTAAACAATTTTAATGATTTTGGATTTAGAATACGCAGAAATAAATTAAAAGGTACTTAAAAGATGTGGGAGAAGAATTTTTTTTGTAAACCTAAAATTTACTAAAATTCCAGTCGAAAATAAAGCTAGGTAGGATCCTATACCCAATTTTGTAACTCTGTCTACAGTATTTATAGAAGTTACATAAAGATCGTTTATTTTTCATCTGAATGAAGTATAATATGCCTTAAAAATAAAACTATAAATATAAATAAGTAACACTTAAGCTATAAACTAGATTTATTTCCTTTTTAAAGGATATGCCTTATGAACCAGATTTGAGGGCAAGGAAGCTTGTAAATTGAGAGTGGGACCTAATTCAAAAAAAAAGTTAAAACGTTCACTTCTTTTAAAGTTTTCCTATAAAAGTTTTCTTTATTTTATTTATTTCTATTCACGAAATCAAATTTAGTTATTTTTGAAATTTGCTGACTGGTTTGAAAATATAAGGATTAATAAGAGATAACATCAAAGTGAACGCTTAATTATTTTAATCCAATCTCCTTTTGAAATTTTGATTGTGTTTTTCTCAAAACAACAACAAAAATGTACTAAATCTATTTCGTTCTAATTTTGGCTACTTCTTTAAGATTTCTTTAATGTGCCCCATAGGATCTTTCAATTTTATTGAAAATCAATGTGTTGGGTCAAATCAAAATTTTAAACATATTTTTCAACATTGGAATTCTTGGTTTTGTTGCTTATTTTTCCTACAGTTCTCTGTATCAGTTTCATGTATGATTTTAATAAAAACAAAACAACTAAAAATTGAATAGAAAAAAAATATCATGAAATGTTCACGGGTGAAAGGACGCAATATCTTAAGACTCACGCTCTGAATCCTCCGATTCTAAATCGGGCGAATTGTCGATCTTGAACAAGTCGCCCGTGTAAAATCCCGAAAAAACGGCTATAAATTCCTTTCGAGTGCGGATTCATAAAAAGGTGCTAACCTAAAAAGTACTTCCTATTCGGTGACCGTCATATTTAAAGCGCCACTGGTATTCACTTGAACCTCCCCCCTTCTCTGTGGCCTTTTATTAGTTTCCTTTGGGCCTTAAGATAGCAAAAATGGCCATGGTCCGAGCATAGGCACTTAAAGTACGCTTCATTTGATAAAGTCCTCGGTCCGTCGACCATTTCGTCGGCGCACGTGTTTACCTTCAACTTTTCTAATACATATTAGATCGTCTCAAATTTATAGGTGTCATAAAATTGTCGTAAAGTAAATTGCAAAGCAAAAGAACCAAAGGAATTTCAGCGCAAAATATATTTTTATATAAAGATGTATAGACGTCGTCGAAAGCTTTCCGTCCCACGGACCGAATTAGGAATAAGGAAAAGTTGTGGAGATCCAAAAAACATGACGTAACCTCTCAGTCCCTATAAATCATGCAAAAGATCATCTAAGGAAATATGTCACCAGCCCCGGCTCCTGCCCACATCCCTTCTTCAGTGCCCGTCTTCGAAGATGGGCCATAAACTTTTGTGCGATAGCCACAACTTTATCTTTTATCGCCTAGCTTCCTCAGGAATTCGGTAAATTCGGAGCTTCTAAAAATTTGGGGCCAAATTAAGGCTGTGGAGAAAGGAGAAATTTATAAATCATCTTCCTGTAAGCACCTAAATTAATAAGCACACACACCCTGTGTCGAAATGGTTCTTTATTCGATTGGGACATTTATCAGACACCCGGTTAAAAACTGCTGGTGCCACTAAGCTCTGAATTAGTGTGTTTGGTGGACGGGGGCGAGTTTTTCCGTTTTTTTTTTTGGAGAGTTCGAGGATAAAAATTTTATCCTTCAGCCGTCCGGAGACGCATTTATGAGAATGCGATGAATGTGTTGGATTTTTTGGCTGTGATACAATTTTAGCGTAATACGCCAAAACTGGCATATTTATGGATGTTGGGAGACAAGCAAACAAAACCATAAAACCTAAGTGTTATTTAGTGAGGCATATCCGCACACGAATTAGTCGTATAATTTAATGGGCCTGTACAGGGAGCGGGGCAAATTGCTTAATTTATTAAAGGGTGATATCATTACACAGCCGAGGTGGTGGCTCAGACTAGCCGACGCAATATTATTTAGTAAAATTAATTTAAGGGCTTAAGAGTGCCCTTACCAAATGTTTTAACATAAAACAAGATAATGCCACTGTTGGTCACTGGAGATGGTCACTAAGTGTCACAGATACCTTGTAAAGCTATATATAATAAAACTTGAGAGAAAAGTCCCTAATTCTAGAATAAAAGTACTATTTCACCATGAGGATTTACTTAACTTTTAATAGATAGAAGTCTCGAAAAGGAGTTAGTTGACCATTACAAATTAAGTCTGATAAAACTTGTCTTATCGGCAGTCCAAGGTTAGAAAGAAAGACATAACAAAGTCTGATATATCTGGAGTATCACAATAATGACAAATTTCCTTATTGAGGAGCATTAGTATGATAGTCAGAAATTCATAATGTATATTATATAATAAGCCGACTACTGACGAAAAAGGTAACAAATAAAAACTATATATAAAAACCTGATCAAGTGCGAGTCAGACTCGCGCACCAGGGGTTCCGTACAATATTAAAAAAGTTAACAGATTTATTTATTTTCTTCGGAAACTATAAATGTCTGGAAGTTGGTTTTATTACTCCTGTGATATATATGAGACCTGGTATTAGCACGAATTATTGCAGATGTTTTGGCTTGTAAATTTTGGTGATAGGGGGGGGGGCTATTTTTACGCACTTTGAACATAAGTCAAAAACTATGCAGCTTAAAATTATTTATATGTATTTGAATCCTTAAAGCAAGTGCTTTCAGTGTGATACCTCACACGATATATAAAACAAAACAATAATTTTTTCAAGTTCTCAATTTGCCCCCTATTTAATTTCAACATACAGACCGACAGACAGACACCGTCGTTTCACCATAAGGGTTTCTTTTTGATTTTTTCGGTACGGAACCCTAAAAAGGTAAAAGAAATATAGTAAACTTTTTTATGAGTAATTTTACAATTCAATTTAAAACTAGAGGTCCACTATACTGAATTTTGTCGATATACAAGATTTCAAAAATTTTGAAATCTTTATTTTACTTTACTTTATACTTTTTATATAAAAAGTAATTTAATGAAATCTTCATACATTTATTATATAAAAGTGATGGATGATGAGAATTTCATTTAATTCTTTTCTAAATATCATGGATTATTTACTGAGTCGAAAATTTATTCTATAGAGTGTAAAAATGAACATTTTTTGTACAACTTAAGACACAAAGTGACTCGAAAAATATTTAATGCTTTTAAAAGCAATTTTTCAATAGTATCACATTTCAAAATTTTTAAAACTTACAAAGCTCCAGTTTTGGATAAGAAAACTAGTTCAAAGGATACCTCTCCCCGACAAGCATAATTTTTTTAATAAACAGGTGATAGTGTTAATCGATTAATATCATCTTTTATTCCGATTTATTTTAGATAACATCCAAGGGAGTTCTTATTTGTAGTGGAATGGCGTTTTATTATAAAGAAATTATATGATACTTTCTAGTAAATAAATCCTTACAACTGAGCAAATTTTTAGGAAAGAAAAATAGAATTATCTCAATCGAATGGAATCGACCATGAAAGAATGATCAAATCTGGAAGGAAGAGATTTTTTTATTATGTTTTCCGAAAAAAAGAACTTTCCCACCAAAAATATATCGAATATAAATTTTATGCTAAAAGGAAAAGAAAAATAGCAGTAAAGTTTTCGGAAATAGGTTTAGCGGCTCCGAGAGTGTTTCCTATACACTTCATCTTATTATTCACGGCCATATGAGGAAACTGTACGAATTGAAAATTACGAAAAAAAAAAATCGCTGATACAGAAGAGAAGGAGCTCACACTTGAGCCGCTTGCGGTAGCCCGAGGACGAGAAAGTTCCTCAATTTTATTAAGAGTATTTTCGTGTTATAAAGTAGTTGTTTTGAATAACCAAAGTTTTATTTCGCCATAAAACACGTAACAGGCATGGAGCTTCCCAAATGCAGGTGCGGCTCTACATGTGAGCAAAAGTTGTAAAAATACTTTATTGAAAGTGGAGCTCATAAAATGTTCAAATTGCTCTATTATTCACATAAAGATTTATCATTCCATAACTTCTGTAGAATAATATTTTGCTCCTTATCCTTGTTTTTGGGCAGCTCAAAATTTCGTTCATAATTTTCGTATGTATGCAAATATAAGCAAATTAAATCCGTCAACTATCAACCTCGGCTGCTATAGGTGAAAAAAGCGTCTATTGATTTTTTTTCCCCTTGATTTTCCACGAAAACCCATCTTACCTTAATTAAGGCAAAGTTGCATTTTACCTTTTAATGCTTCCAAAGGAGCTCCGAAAGGATTACATAATTATTAGCGTTGCCTATTTAAGGCATGCAACCCATATTTAGACCTTTCTCTAGCCCTTTCTTTTGTGCAGACGATTGAGGTAGGGTGGGTCAATAAAACCCTTTAAGTTATGATAGTCTTACAGCAATTGTTCTTTTCGTTCGCGAGATACTCCTCAATTTTTTGGGCAAATTTTAAGGCATCAGCTGCAGAAACATGGAATTTAGCATTATCTCTGAAAATTTTAAAATTTCCACAACACATCCCTTACGCAAAAAATTCCCTCCGTATTGTAGTGTATAAGGGCTTAGAGCGGCAGACTATTATGGGCAAAAAGAATCTTGCTAGCTTCGTCGTGAGGGGATTAGTTGAAGAGCCCGCAAAATTACACCTTCCGTGACATATTTTCTGGCTGCACCATCTGCGGCTGGAGCTCTTAATAAGGAAGAGTTATGGTGCATCCGACCACAAATTCAGTCATTCAAGAAATTATTTTTTATCTTTTCATCTTACGGTTTCTTTTTTCTAGTCCAAAATTTATAAGACCCATCAAATCGTTGTTGATGGCTGGCCAGAGACTTTTCTTCGAAATTAAAATTGAAAGTAAGAAGGTAAGAAAGGGTTTCTACTGCAACGAATGAAGCGTTTTAAAAATGAAAGAAGCATTAGCCATCGTGCCATGATTTCTGTGGTTAAATTGAAAAATAAAATACACTTTTACTGCCTGCTGTAAAAATTACAACAAGGGAAAAACCAGGTAACTAACTTCAACATCAAAATTGTAAAAGGATATTTATCCTCGAAAAGTGCACAACTGAAAATATATGCAAAATTTTAAACAAAATTATCTCAGTAGCTCATATTCTTTTCAAAAGAAATTTATTTATTTAAGTTTAAAGACAAAACAACGTAAGTGTATGCTAAGTCCAACTTAAATTTAAGTATAAGAGACTTTTACACAATAGGAAAAATAGTTGTGGGAAATTGTGTTTTACTCTGGGCTGTCTTAAATAATTTCCCTACGTCTGTACTGATCTTAGTCTACAAATAGCAACCCAAACTTTTAAAAAGCTATCCATTTTCATCATAATGGAAGAAATGAAGGTACCTTCAATTCGTTAGTCCTATTATTTGTTTATATTTTATACAAAACGATATTTTTATACTTTGACTCACAAAAAAAATATTGAGCTATGAGCCATAAGGTCGTGTAGTAGTCAAAGAGCACGGAATATTTCTGGAAATATTACTTCAAATTTGCAGGCCTTAAGATTGCCGTAATGGTAGGGAGGAATTCTTTCAGATATCGAAAGAAGTCCAGGGGGGAGCGTTGTACCTGAAAATGAGAAAGATTTTATCTTGCAAACGAAATGAGAAGTGGAGCAGGGCTCACATCACTTTGTCCTGAAGGGGCTCCTTTGGCTTCTCGGGCTTAAGCAAATATTTTCGCCAAGGGAAGGAAGTGGCACATCGAAAGTCTTATTTTGAGGATTCGTTGTCCTCGGTGGCTCCTCTTTGGGTGGAAGGTTTGAGGGTAGTAGCACTAAAAGCGGGCGATACCGAAGGGTGGCGACAACAGTTCACTTTGTATTTACTGCAGATTATGGCCACGAGCTGAAGCTAGTGGTGTACGTATACAAAATACAATGGTTGCTGCTACCACCACTGTCAGCTGTCTTCGTGGCCGTGATACATATCCCTGACAAGGAAAATATCTTCGTCCCTTTGCGCCTTCTACGGCACTAAGCCCCTTCAATTTCTTCAAGTTGGTTTTCTTGAGATATCTTTCTGCTCTGAATTTTCCCGTCCGTCGTCATCGTAGTCGTTGTTGTCGACAAAACGGTTGGTTCCACTGTTGCCGTGCCATTTGGCAAAGAGCTTCATTCTGTTTCTGTTCTGATTTCTTGGATAATAAAAGCAAAAGGAGAACTCAAAGTACGGCAAATGGACTATACACGTACTTTCTCCACGGCTCCAAATAAAAAACAAAAAAATAAAAGCAACGAAAGCAAAGAACTTCTTAACCACCGAGTTATTTTCAGCTAAGCCGGTTGAATGGCGCAGGAACCTTCGCACCGAGCTTAGATAATCAGCTCCAATGTAATAGTAATAAAAAATGTTTCCGGTTCACTTTCGCCCAGGTAAAGAAAGTCCCTCACCTCCCCTTGGACTGTTGGTGAAAAGATACGGGCACAATTATAGCTCATGCTAGATCTCCAATCTAGTGATTAACATTAGACGTACATGGTGCGTGAAATTCTTACAGTTTCCAGCAACATTCTAGAGTTTAAAAAAAAAAAATTATACGTCTTTCAATACTATGACTATGAGGTGTATGTAAATAAAAAAAAACAAAAATTTATGCTTATGGAAAAATTCTTATACTTTGAAATTAACTGAAAATTTTTCTAACGAAAGTTCGTGTACTTTCTTTAAGTAGTAGTGACAAAATGTCTTCTTAAAAAATATCATATTAAAGATATCTTCATAAATTTAATATTTCTTGAAAAAAAATTCATATAAATATAACGCTGGTTAAAAAAGTATAATTTTCTCTAAAAAAATAATGCTAATTTCAAGAAAAATTGATACTTGTAGACTAAAACATACTTTTTTATGCTTTTTATTAGTGAAAAAACAAAATAAATTAATAGACAACTATGGAAAAAAAGAAGTTAAAACGAAAATGTTTATTTTTAAACAAATATTTGAACTTTTCAAACTTTTTTATTCATAGTACAAACATCTTATAAATTTTACGAAATTCCATCAAACGAAAGAAAGGCAATCTTTTAAACCAATTGTAATTAAATTTATTGCGAAGTTCTATTTTTTATTATTTAAAATATATTGATAAAATTAATAGACAATACTTACATATATCGTTGCCTAATATACCCGATAGTTTTCGTTTCAATTGACATGACACGTTACGTGACACGTCATAAAAAACACACGTCTATTCATTTATTTAAGTTTTTTTTTTGTCTAAATGTGAGCAGACTTTTTTATGTATGTATTTTTATTTTGGATATTTTCCTTATTTACATTTTTCACGGGACAAACCACCAGCATCGGGTGTAGTCATCTATAATTTTATTGCTGGACTGTTTACAAATGCTTTTTCTCTCTGCAAGTCGATAAACTAACTTGGAAATGTGCCATCATAAAAATCAGAGCAATTATACAAAATATTTCATGAAAAGAATTATTGATTTCACTTACATTTTCTGGAATAAAATTCTCCATAAAAACAAAAAAAAACAAAAACAAAAACAAAGCTATAAAACTATAACCCGACCAGAAACACATTTTTTTGATAGAAGTTTGTATAATGGTGTCAAATAAAGTGGTCATATCCCTAAAACCTTGACACTATACGTGGAAAAGTGCCGTAAACACTACGAACACTTTTAAAAAGCTTACATTAAAGTGGGAGCATGGGTCAATTTGACCGGTAGTGACTAAAAAGGGTTAATCGATTTATTTGGTTAGTAAAATGAAATACAGACTAAATAATGGAGGAAATCTATGCCATTCTTGATACACTCGTACCAGGATTAAAAATGACCTATGCGGGTCAAGATAGTTCTTCGTAGATATTTTAATAATTTGAATAAAGTGTATTTAAGGTGTAATTTACATAGTTTCTATATCTTATTGAACTCTCATATTAAATTGATTGATTCGTGAAACACTGCGTCTTCGTTATTCCTCCAGTGGAGGAAATTGCCTCCCGTGAGTTCTTGAGAAACCAGAAGCGCCTTATTCTAGAGTTGGGTTTCGCCCCCTCCTCCTTCCTTTCATTCTTTGGACCGCAAAACCAGAGAAATGTTATTAAAATGCAAATGCATTTGATGAAAGATGTTTTGTTTGCCCTCTTCCTTATTCCTTATTATTTCGCCATCACTCACAAGTGCAGGGCTCTAGCGCGATGGTCCCGTAATGTTTTTTAATATCATTCAAATGATATGTCTAACATGAAATGGAATTCGTGCTGCAAATACGGATATGCAAAAAGGTTGCCCTGAATTTATGGAACGGGGCGGCGTGGCGGCCCAAGAATACGAATAAATTAAATGTCTTAATTAAGGAAAAGGCACACTTCTTTCCGTGACACGACACCGACGAAGGAGTCGTCGAAATGCGCGGATAATCACAAGAAAATGAGTTCCTTCGATGTGGCGAGGCAGGTGCGGAGTCCTTCCTCTGTTCCTTTTTTGGTTCTTCAGAATAAAAGTAATCAGAGTGACTTGAAGTCCACGACCACCATTCTGTCTTCCTTCTGTGGAATTCTAGAATACTCTGCCAGGACTCTACCTTGATTGAAGAGCAGTGCTAAAGGAGATAATTTTCATATAAATTGTTCGATTTTACAGAATGTCAGTCCAATTCAATGCAAATAGGGCTTAAATGTTCATCCTCAGACACATTAAGATAGGATAACACCTACTTGCCTCCTGGAGCACC
Organism: Proctacanthus coquilletti; assembly: GCA_001932985.1. Taxonomy (NCBI): domain Eukaryota; kingdom Metazoa; phylum Arthropoda; class Insecta; order Diptera; family Asilidae; genus Proctacanthus; species Proctacanthus coquilletti. Next base: position 42,070 of record MNCL01000126.1, read on the forward strand.
CCGGTGAGTGATTTAATCGAACAATGGGGCGACTTAATAAGATTCCTTCCGTATAAGCCAACACCACGCGGAGCTGCCGTTTCTTCTTCTCTTTTGCCTTAAGGCCTTAGCCTTAAATTCCACATACACATTCGCAATTCTTCTTAAGCTGAACGCGAAATTACCGCTTTTTTTTCCACGGTCTCGATTAAGATAAATTGATTTTATCGAACTTCTTTAATTGACTCTAGAGCATTTCGTTAAAATCAGCCTCTTTGATGATATAGGCAATTGAGGGCATAGCACTTATGTGATACTTTGGTTTTTAAGAAAATCAATAATATTTCATATATGCTATATTTGAACATATGACAATCTTGCTGATCGAAAAAAATCTGTTAAGACTTCAGGAGGATAAAGTTTGTTAACTTAATTTAATTGTAATGCTATTGCAAAGATTTGTGCATTAGAAACTAGAAGTTATCGAGTAGTCTGCGACTTAAAAGCTAGAAGAAAGTATCTCTAAATAAAAATGTATGCATATAAAATCTAAGTGCCCAGAACACTGAAAGTACGACACACTCAAAATTATTACTTTTATTACATTATTTATTATTGGTTTTGTTTGTTAGTTAAGTAACAAACAATTTTAAAATAAATTTAGAAAATTCCATGAAAATGCGAAGTTCTTGCCAAAGTTTAAAACCCGTCTTCAAAAATAGTTACACTTTATTAGGAAGCTGAATGTGTACGTAGTACAAGAAAATATTTAAAAAAATATACCCAATCAATCTTTAATAGGCAAAAAAGCAAATTATAGAGAGTATTTTCCCAGCTGTCTGATAATTCAAGTTGTTTTTAGAGCCCTAACTGAAGCTGAGCCAATGGAACAGAGGGAGCGATCCGGGGGTCATGCAAAGGAAGACCAGCTCCGCCGATGACAAACATGGTCGTAAAGCCTTTGTGGAAGGAATTTCATAACGACATGGTTGCTTTCATTGAAGCCGGAACGGGAGCTGGCCAAGTAAACAAATGGCCGCAAAAAAAATGTTAGAAATTTTCTGCAGAGTAATAACATCCCTCAGCATGAGCCCAAAGTCCACTGCCTTGCTGTGGGAAGGTGCTCACGTGGTTGGAGAAGGGCTGTGAAACTATCACAGGCCCTGTCCACATGGGAGTTCATATTCCTTGGATTTGATAAGATTCCGCTTGACGGATCTTGTAGGGAAAAGGGGCTATCTAATTTTATTCCTCTGTGCATCGACTGTAATAAAATTAGTAGAAGGAATAGTACCCTTGTGCCCTAAGGACTTGTGCCCACTAGGGGCCGTTGCCGGAGTGATTGGAAGCGTGATTGGTATAGCTTGATTAAGTACTGGCGGGTTTGTCACTGCGAGAGGAAATATATCCCAGAAAACCTGAAGGGCTAAAGGACTGAAGGTATAATTGCTTTATGGGGTGATAATTTATTGTCATTAGCGGTCATAGACGCTCCGATTGAGATTCCACGTACCGCGGTACTAAGTGACGTGGACGTGTTCCTGAAATAAGGCCCCCATCCGCTAGTGTTCGGATGGACGAATTCTGGCATTGTTCTCGCTAGATTCTAGAGCCCTGGCCACGGCTTAATATGCGCATGCAACTCGTCAGTGTGTGAAATTTGCTTATTGGCCGTACTGTGTCGGCGTAGATATATGGCGACATTAATGTTGCGAATAGCTCTTCAGGGGACATATCTATGATAAAATTTATGACTCGATTTAATGTATTATATCGCAGAACAATAGGAGCCAAAAATAATAGACAAGTGAGGAATGGGATGGGAGGAGTATGACTCGACTTTTTCAATGCCAAAACAAATTTTTATGAACGGCTTGTTTTAGTGCAGACAAATTTTTATAGGGACTCAGATATTGGAGAAGCTCATAAAGAATTATGGAATAAAAAAAATTTTACGACCATTACAATATTTTACAACCATACATGGAACTGGTTGATTAACTTTCTTTTAAATTATTTTTTGTATCCATCCAATTCTATGTTTTAAATTTAATTTTCTCCAAGATAATACTCGAAATGAAAAAGTACACCGAGAAAGGAAGATTTTCAATACTATTAAAATTTTTATTACTTTAAAAATAATTTCTAACAATTCGAATTTGCATGCTATAAGAAAATATTAGTTACGTTTTTAGTTCTTTGTATTAAAAGGTATCAACAAAATTATTATTCTACAGTAAAAATTTCATTGAAAGTACGAAGAAAGATTTCATCTAAATTAAAGCAGAAATTAGTGCAGAAATTCTTCTTTTGGTGTATTTTTACCATTAAATCAAAATATTCGCGGCTGTAAGGCGGAAATCTTTAAAATTTTCAAAGGGCTATAATTTTCGATTAAGACTTTATCAAAAATAAAAAAGCCAAATATTTCTTCTAATTTAGAATAAGCTTAAGTAAAAACTGTCTAAAATTTCTAGGGGCAAAAATTAAATATTATTAGATATTCTAAGTTCTATAATTTGCAAAATATTTCTTTTAAAAACTTAAATTCAATGTTATTGTTGTCATAATAAGAAATTTATAAATTAGGAATTTTGAAATCAGGTATTCCTATCAAAATCTCAAGAACTATATCCAACAAGACCTTAACGTTTCTTTCGTGTTTATTAAAATTGTGTCCAGTGGGTATTCTTCTTCTGGTTATGTCGGTATTAACTAGCCGCTCGATCGAACGTGGAATATTGGACATCTTCGTCTGACCGACGCCTATTTGTGTGACATTCTCCGATAATTATTTGATTTGAGGTCCTAATTTAATATTGCCTGTATCAGGCCAATCTGGACAAGGATACTCCAACATAGTCACACACCGTCCAATCTGCAAACTTCAGGGGTGATTAATCTCTTTATTAGGGAAGACTGGGGAGATGGTGTGTCCTTCGGCAAACATTATTTAGGAGCTCGGCTGTCCACCCGACAGGGCGTGAAGGTTTCCATCTGACACGTAGATATTAAAGTGCGATGTCATCAGACGAAAATAGTGCTAGAATGCTAACTAATCCAATGTTTTCAGGAAAATTCCCGGAAAATTGTGTTACGTATGCGGAGGTTATATTAGGAAAAATGCATAAATTAGTAAGGTGTAACGCGAAATGCTTCATCCATTTGGTGAAAAATTGTTATATGTACATGAATTTTCATTTCATAGCATAATTTATCAAACTTAAGGTTTTTTTAGTTTTGTATTATTTAATAAACCAAAAATATTGGAGTTGTTCTCGCGCATTGAGGATCCTATACACAAACCAGTACATTTATAATAACTCAAGGTATAAGTGATCTCTTGATGAAACAAAACGTCTACTCCCTAAATAACTATTTTTTATGAATAATATACATGCCGCCAAGTGTGGATTATTATCGCATTCATTTCCTAAAAGATAGAGTTCCTGTCCGTGTCTTTTCCTTTGAACCCCCTTAGTTGCCGAATTTCCTTAATGGCATTATCAGTAAAATGGGCGCCAAAATTGCATTACCTTTGCTTCCGGGATTCTGTGGCGATGTATGTTACGTGCAATGGTCGCAATTGTTGTTCTATTTCAGACACCACCAAAATTTCCCTCCTTGAAGGACCCACGAAAACAGTTCTAATAAAATTTTATTGTTTATCTCAAACAGAGATGTGGTTTACTTTCCTTTAGGGTATACCATGAAACAGTATAACGAAGAAGATGTCGAGGAAGGCGACGCCAACGATGACTCGTTTTTGGGGACCAGACCATCACGAAACCGCATCCAATTTAAATGGGAAGATAATTTCGTGATATTCCCGGAAAAAATGAATCCTAGTGTATTCCACGGAATTTTATGCACAAAATTTTTATGTTTTTTTACGACTGAACCACGTGTCATTTCGCCTATATATGCGCATATTAAAGAACTCCTTCCAATTGGTGCACAACGCCAGGACATATGAACCCTTCAGATGCCGCCTGTCTCTTCTAGGCCAGAAAAGGCCAGACGGCGGCAATGGCGGCAATATTCTTCCGCCAAGGGAATTCGACGCCAGATCAGAATTTGCAAATGTAGTCTTATTGAAATTTTCATTAAATGGTACACCGTACAACAAACGTACCAATTTTATTTTCACTTTAACGACAGGAGGGCTGCAGTTTCTTAATGGAAGGGTGGTTCCTTTTTACCAAGGGAGCCAACTGCAATTTTACTATAATAATAAAAATAAATACATGATAATGATATAAGTAAACGACTATTCAAATATTTTTGGATCATAAATTTTGAAGACATGTTTTATAATCTTTTAATTAAAATTTTAAAGAAAGAACCCTACAGTGATGGGTAGGAAAAGTCGAATATTTTGCATTTTTTTTATAAATTATTTTATTATAACGTTAAGCCTAGCCACTTTTTATTTTTCAAAATCACTATTTTTAAGCCCCTAAAAATGTACACAAATTTTGAAAAGACCGAATTTCGTGATCATGTCAAAAACTAATTTCTCTTAAATTAAAAAATTGAAGAACAGCTTTAAAGTGGCTTATTATTGAGTCTAGAAACTTTTATATTTCACGTTATAATAATTAATTTTTAAAATATTATGCTTTTTAAAAAACAACATTTAAGAAAGATCAAAGCTCAAAATTATTACAATGTATTTTCATTATCAAACGATTTTTTAGTTGACCTATTTCAAAGAAAGTGTTTTCTACAGTTCAGGTATATTAGACTCAGGTATATTTCATAAAAAAATTATATGTCCCATGAAAGTCATGACTATGGGAGATGGGTCAAGGCTGTCGACGAACGTGTACCAAAATATTATGAATCGGCATTCATAGGTTAAGGAAATGGGAAAAAACGTTGAAGAATATTCTCAAATGGTACGGAAGTCGGAAATTTTATTGGTAAAAAGCGTCCCTTGGGTATTTCGAATGCTAGGTAAAGGTGCACTATAGGTGGATTTGCATAACTTTGGATAGCATGTCGAAGGTGTGAAGTTATTTGCGCTTTCGCCATTATTTTTCGTTTCGTCGATATATGATATCGCATAACTCTAAGGGTTGGAGGGACGAAATAAATTTGCCGTGTAACTGACTGAATCCCGAATTGTAACATAAAATTTGAACATTTCAAATATGAATTTGCAGGGCTACAACACTTCAGCCAGGGCCCATTTGAATTCAAAGCGGCTTCCATTATTCATTGCATTCAGCGCCCAGCATTCTAAGAAACACGTGCACTGGAAGCAGGACGACTTTTTAGGTTCTTCTTCTTCTAGCCCATAACCTAAAGGTATCCTGAAGGGTAGGTGTACTCCCGACTACCAGGCTACCGTAGCATACCTTCACGACTGCTTGATTCCGTCGTAGGACGCTCCGACAATACCTCTCTTAGCTGCATATTGAATTGAAAGTCGATTTCCAGGATAAAAATTTTCGGAGACAAGATAAATTGATTGTAGAAGTTTAGTCGATTTGTTGTGTGTCGTATGTGAATGAATTTTCTGCGCCCCCTGGGCATTATTTGAAGCCATATCTGGTGGGGCCAGGGGTCAAATATTTTCAAGTCCCCAGTGCCTTTATATCCAGTTCGCAAATACACCCCGATGGAGCGAAAGAATTTCAATGAAATGCTAATTTCGGATGGTAAGCATTTCTGTTTTATCCAATAAGCTCGGCTTTTAGCCGCTGATACCCGGCATGGTACTGGAACGCGCCGAAGATAGAGAACCTTCTGTAGAGATATAGAGTCACGTACTGTAGAAAACGTCGCGAAATGTCCCTAATGTCACTTTTGAAAGTTTGATATATGTGTATTCTGGCTACCTACCCTGTAGATATGTTGGGCTGCCTGTGAGGCCTTCAACTCAACTTCCCTCACCCTCTCGGGATAGCCGAACATCAGGATAAAATACTTCCTCTGATGTGTCAGGATAAAGCCGTCATGATTGATGAGCCAAGACGGAGTATATTCTTGCTGCCAAATTTTTTCTTTGCTTCCTCCCCCTCGGCCATCTCTGCTTAGATTTACCTTCGATGCCGGCTAATACATTTTAAATGTTGCCATCGAAGGTGGAGTTCGCTGCATTTTGACAGAGATTTGGGACGTCTACCGTCGCTACTATGGACTCTATTAGGAAGTCATAACGACTTAAATCTGGTATCAGTCCATAAGCTATTAACTTTGCTCCTATGAGTTGTACTGTCGCAGTTTTAGATAAGAGGATAGCTTCTACAGTAGGGTCAAGCTGGGTAAAAATGAGATTCTCGGAAAAGTTCATAAATATAAGCGAGCTTTTAAAGACGTTAACTTCTTTTTCTATTACAAAATAGTCTTCTTTTATAATTATTATTATTATTTAAAGGAAATATCTAAATATAACTTGATAATAATATTATAGCTATATTTTTTGTAATGCATGGAGTTTTAAAATATAAAATAGTATTTACAACAATTAGTGTAAAGTGTATTCTATAACTTCTGCAGGATTATAATTAAACTATTGCTGTTAGAAAATTTTTAATTAAAATTGTAAAGAATTTATTTACCAAACAATAAATAACAAGATACAGTGAAATAAATGCTTAAATAACTAAATAAAATCACTTTAGAAAAGTCCAATAAAATAATACTAAACTATTAAAAATAGAACTCATTTAATAAGAACTTTTCTATAAAAATAGCATTAGTTTTTACTTAAAGGCTGGCTGCGTAATTTTTAAGGGTAGAGTTCTATTCTTCAAAAATTCTCTAGAAAATTGTAGAGAGTAGAAATAATTGTTTCTTGTTTTTTTCTTTACTTAGAATTAGAAGTTTCTTTAAAGAACAAACTCCTTTAAGTGATTTCACAGAAATTCGTTGTAGTCAGAAAATTGCTTGGTACTATTCTTGTACTACTTTTTACATTCTTCTGGAGATCTTATCGCATTCAATTAGTATAAAAGGGAAGATTCTTGATGGAGATTTAACCCCACTAAACATAAACTCACTCTTATACACCGGAATGAAGTAATTTTATATTATTTTTTCAAGTTGGTGCAAATATGCAACATATTGAAAAATTTCCACTTCATCAGGGCTCATTCCGGACGATAAAATTTTCGTTCGGATCAGAGTTCTGTGGTCATGTGGAGAATAAGGGGGAAGAGGGACCATAGAGCAGCCACAGTAAAATTTATTCAAGAGAAAAGGGTACTGAAGGGTGCTGAAAGGACAGAGGACACGTCCAAGTGGTACTTCACGGAGCATATATGGTCTCCCCACATGAACAAATATAGAAGGAGTATTGACACATATAAGTAAAAGGCAAACAGTGAAATCGATCCTCCTTGCGAACGTTAAATTTTCAATTGGTACGGTGCGTGTCCCTCGGGCACCCAAATAGGATTTTCCATTCATGGCCGGTCCTGGCGTTTGGTCTGAATGCTTCCGATTTTACTTGTCGTGACTTATGAACTAAAATGATATCCAATGCTCTAAACGTCTTCAATTTAGAAGGAAAATATTTATTCCATGTTTTTGAAATATTTTCGATTGATAGCTTTTCAATAAATAACCAATTAACAATAGTTAACAAACAAATAATAACGTTCAACGTTGTAAGAGCCATTTCATCAATTATTGGTGTTTTTTATCCCATTCTAAAAATCAAATCTATTGCTCTGTAATATTATTTTCAATATTCTTTAGTCTTTTTCTAATTGTACATTAAAAACAGTTTTTTATTTAGCTTTTTTGGAACCTTATACAAATTTAACCATCCCAACCGGGAATTGAGCCTTTGAACTTTTGGATTATTGTCCATATGATTACTCATAAAATCATAGAAATTTTTAAATAAAACCTTTTAAAAATCGTGTATCATTTTGTTGCATTACTACAATAATCATAAAAAAAATTTAAAGAAAATAATATACCTGCAATCTGCCTGAAAGAGTAAGCACAAAAAGAGTGTTTCATCTAAATTCAGAGTTGTAGGAGTTGTAATTGTCTTTTAGCGCAAAAGTGTAGGTGGCATGCGTCGTGTATATCCTTAAGTTACTAATTTTAACAACGCACGTATGAAGACTTCACCTTCTCATGTGATCGGATAGTCAAAGCACCGAAATTATAATTGAAAATTTTTTGTATTTTTACTAAAAGAAATGTTCATTTAAAGGTGGATTATGGCATCGTAATTTACACCGTTGTCGTTTTGTTTAAGGTCATGTTCTAACTAGATGTTTACGCCTGCTGCAGACATGCAGGACCGCAAACTGCTCGGCACCGTGTAATTGAAAAGTTCCTTTTCGGCAGTATAACAACAAGGTTCGGGCATCCTCAGGGAAAATAGGAGCATGAACTCTACCTTGCGTAAAATAGAGTAAAATGGGGGATTCTTCGGCTTCTTCTCAGATTACGTATGCCATTCCCCCCCCCATAAATGTTATCAGCAGAAATTGGTTTCTGCAAATTTCGCAAATCGGATTTAGACGAGTTTAAACTATGCACCACTAACAACTCCCATGAATGAGCACATCGACTGGAACTAATTGGTGGAAAATTAAGTTTTGGCTTCGAGTTGGCAAATTCGGGAGGGACGAATTAAGCGCAGCCCCGCTCCCGGACCGGCCAAATGTTCGTCCAACAACGGACGATGGGAATGCGCCAACAAAAATAGTTTTACACGAAATTAGCAATAATTCTGTGGTTGGACTAAAACAAGCAATTTTAAGTAAATAGTCGAGGACGAACTGTTTGTCCGATTACCATTGGTCTGCCTCAAGTTTGGATTAAACCATTGTCTACTTGTCCAACTCGTAAGGAAATTTATTCTGACTCTTTTGGAAAATTTGACCTTATATTATATGTTTTGTATTTGAGCTAGAACCGCGACCACATTGGACGAAGAGGATTTTAGGTTATTTTAATTATTCCAATGTGGGAATTGCATTGGAATTGGAGGACACGATGTGAAAATGCAAATTGTCCTCAAAATTGAGCTTCTAAAAAATATAGTACAAGAATTGTGTTCGCTATTTTAAGAATATATGTCTATTGGCAGCCGGTCAGTAAAATTCAGACGAATACAGACTTCTATCCCAATTCTAATTTTTTTTTCTATTTTAGAGATTTCACTCAAGTACTACTTGTCCATTAATTTTATCAAATTAATTTAAGTCTACTGTAGTACAAAATTTGATGTGGAACTGAAAGATTTATAGTATAAATTTATTTTGCAGCTAGAGAGCTAGTTTAATCTTGGTTTTATTGCTGCTTCTCCGAAACAGAAGAAACTCTTATGTGATTAATTTAAAAATTTCTGCTTTTAAAGTCTGTTAAAAAAAAAGAATCACGATCAGTGTTTCTAAAACCATAGAAAAAAGGATTGCATTTAAAAATAAAGCAAAGACTCCACACAAGATTGCAAATAAATAAAAAAATAAATAAACAAAGATTCTCAAAAGTAAGTAGAATTTTTAAAATGTGATTCAGGAAAATACCGAAAAAAAATTATATTCATAATATTGAAGATTTTAAAACAGCCTGCTTAAAAATTTGACGACAGTTGAACGTAAGAAATATCTCTAGAAAATTAAAGGTCTAGTGATGCTGGAGGATGGAAAGGATACCTCAAAATAATGTTTGTAGTTTAACAGAGCAAATTGAAAATTTCCTTTTAATTTGTGCTGTAGAAATTCCGTTTGAAGTCATTTTAATTGGCTGACGAGTGTGGGTGAACCTTATCTTGTGCAGATTTACACTTCTCATTCTGCTAATTGAGGGAACGTTCTTCCAACTTAAATGCAATTTAAACATCACAAACGTATAAACGTACGAAATTCCCAGATTTAAAATTTTCGCCGGGGGCAATTTGACTGTCACGTAAGGGAACAAAGGGAGCGCGAGAATGTTCCCTACTGGCGAATGTACAGATTACGGAGCCAAGCGCATCTGGAAGTTTGCATTATTGTGTCACAAAACTTGAGAAATGAGGGGAAATTGTATAACAACACCAACAAAAACAATAACAACAACACTAAACACTAACAACAGAGAACGAAATTAGATAGACGTGCACAAGGATGCGCCCTAAGTGCGCTTTAACACATATACAAGATTCAGGATCGGACGGGACAGGTCGAGACGGGGACTATGCTGCCTTAATGGGCTGACATTGTTTAGATTAGTTTGAAATGCACGCTCGTGAAAAATACTTTAATTTCGGGAAGTGATGATGCACTCGGCTCCTCTTTTGTTCCACAGAAATGGTGGAGTTAATGTGAAGTTTCTCTGGGACTGTTTGGGGAGTTATCATCCGACTAATTTACTTTCATTCCATAAAACAGTCAGAGCTCGGTTTTGTGGCTTTATGCAGCTCAACGGTAGTAAACTTTCATTTTTATTCATATGCAAGTTTCATGTTTTGTCTGAAGATTCTAGAGTTTAGTATAACTCAAAGTTTGTTAGGTTATTAAGCAGATTTTTTTTTCTTTTTTGATATATAAAAACAGGAACCAAACCAAAAATCCCCTAAAGAAAAACTCAATATAATAAGTCGAACTTAGTATTTATTATGAAAATAATATTACCTCTTTGTTAATTTTTAATTATTATTAATATAGCATTATTATCCTCGCTGGGATGACATTCCCAGTGTATCTCTCTCTATGTCCCCTCAAAGGTAAACCCTAGATTATGAAAGTGCAATGGAATTTTTTATCTTATCTCGTATGTTCATTTATTACATTTCCAATATTTTTGGTCACTTTAAAAATATTTCCAGGCTCTGCAAGAATCTACTGGTACACCTTTTGCTTTGTGTCTACTTTTAATAAACACAATTGGCACTTCTATAGTCATTCTAGATATTTCGTGATTATTTGTTTTATTTAATCAGTAAGTTATAAAGTAGTGGAATAAAATACATTGAGGTTCTTAATAAACTTTAATTCGCCAACGTGTTTCTCAATCACAGCCAAAAAACAAACATCAGCAATGGGTTTTATTAAATTTATGCTATTAATACACGAAAATATTTTTTAATCACTTTAAAATTGGAAAAAAAAAAACCTTTTTGGTAGCAAAATGTTGTCATTTTAGCTACAGTTTTGTGTGTTTACAGTTGTTTAATTCTATTATTTCAGGTATTTTTTAAAAGGTCTAGGAAAAAACTCTTTATAAGTTTACAAGTTGCCTACATCCTTTTGAAGCTTGAAAATAAACTATTTAAGTTCGTTAATTTTTCCCTATGCTCCAATTTAAATCACATGATAGAAGAATGCTTATAGTATAACTAATTCGTGGATATAACTTACTTATCCGTAGCGTTGCTGGGGTAAATGGTACCTACGATGGTGTAGTACGGAGCCAAATCAAGCCATAACAATTTGAAGGTATGTTTCATTATTGGAAAAAGGGTCGAATATTTCTTTGTACTCATTAATTTTAAGAAAAAAATATGTCACGACCCGTCCAGATCTTGGATCCATTCATGGTGTTTCTAGTGGTCTACTAAATTGTAAATTGTATTTTATAGTCTAGATTTTCTTATGTTTTAAGTATCCCTTGGAATGAAAACTGTTACTCTCCATGATTATAGTTAATTAAATGATAAGTATCTTTCGAACTCATTGTTTGTATATTGTCGATTTTTATCCCCTTTAACTAAAAAAGCCTGTCCTAATTTTGTACGTTAATTTGCTAAATTGGTTTCATTTTACACCCGCAAATCCGCACTCAATTGCCGGATTGTATCACCCTGTGTTAACATTCACCACCATTACCTCGGAACGTCGTTGTCGTGACGAAAGGTGCCAGCAAAAATTATGGTGGCACGATGCCCTCGTCCAAATATTATTCCCGGTTCTGGGGTAGCTGGATCTGGATCCGGCGAATCGCCGCAAAGTTCGCAAACTTCGATAAGCGCTCGAATGACAAATCGCTGCCATGTAATCTCTAATTAGTCTGAAATCTCTGGACGACCCAATCGAATTACATGAAATTAAGTGAAAAACTTCTGCCGGGTCGCCAGGACGGTCCGGGAGTGACGGGAGCGTCGTGGCGTCAACAGTCTGCCATCATTCCAATTCCCTCCCGGGGTGTGCCACGTCAGCACCGCTGTATTGGCTCAATTTAAAGTAGAAAATAAAAAAAAAAAAAGAGGAAACTTTACACGTTCGCATTTGCTCAATTATGCGAATTAGAGCCCGGACGTGTGCCGGCGGTGTCCCAGTGTTGGTGAGTTCGTGACAAAACCGGCGGGGTGAAAACTTAATTTAGGCGCGAATTTATTCGGTGACAACCAGTCTTTTGGATTACCCACCGCCGCCCGAACCCTCCTTGATCTAATTATGGTTTGAAAGTATTTTCATGAGTATACACGCCTCCCTTGAGGTACCCACCTGGCCCTGGCTCCACTTCCCACATGGGGAACAGCCCTCTCTTGAATTAATGGAATTTCACTCATTTAGAGGTTGCGGCAATTGTTGTGATTCCCGGTAACCTGGCGAAAGAAATTTCGTTACAAGCTCATAATTCGTGAGCGTTTGAGTGGCATAACTTCGTTACTAGATTTCCACAATTTTTGGAATTGTTTGAATGATGAGGGTATATTTTTCAGCGCTTGTAGACAATGCTATTTAAAACTAATCACTTAAAAACTGCATAGCGTACGAAAATATATTTCATTCATAAAAACAAATTTATTTTTGAGGTTCTTACTTATTCACTTTTAATATTCTTACTATTTAGCAAATCCTCCGCCCGTCCAACCATTTGAGCATTCGATCGTCTCCTTGTCCATTCGCCCCCATGTCCATTCATTTTTCTGTCGCCCGTCAATCTGTCTGTTTGTCCGTTCATCCGTCCATGTAACTATCATAGTCGCATTTCTCTGAATTGGAGAGGCTCAATCATAGTATACTATAATTTTGTTCAACTAGAACACGCTAAAACTCAACTGGACTCAATACCTCTTTCGAGTTATAAATCTAGAAAATACATTTTCTAGGAATCTAATTCGACATTTTCTTTTAAATCTAGTAAATTTATTTTATTTTTCGTTTTTGAAACTAGTGTTTTTTGGTCCAGTCCTCCAACTGACTTCATAATAATTACTACCCACTCCATGATCATACTAATTTTTACAAAAACTGAACAGCTATCTAAAAAATCATTTTTAGCCTTCTAATATTCTCCAATACAAACTTATGAGGATTCAAATGTATGTGGAAGAGGTTCTAAAAATAAATGTTTGTACCTGAATTTACTCATACTCTTAGCACTAGTCTACGTCTACTAGTACAAGTTATATTACTCTTGAAGATAATCAAGAAACTAATAGAACGTTTCGTATTTCGAAATTCATTTTCAATGAAAGGCATTTCTGTGAGTTTATTGGAAATTTATAGTGTAGTTGTTTTACTTATATCATTTCCAATTTTTCGAAATAGCCACCCAAAATGATCATGTTCATATAAGCGTAGATTTGTGTCTGATTAAATGAAAAAAGTTTTCCGCACAACAGACTAGGAGCAATTTTAGTATTTCTGTTGAATTCTTATCTTTAAATTAAAGGAAATTCACATAATGAAAAACAAAGTAAAACAAAACAACAAACACCTATATCTATATATTCTTCTACCTTCACAGGACAGGGGAAGAGGCAGGTGAAGCCTGCAAATAAGGTTAAAATAATTTAAATGCAAATAACACAAGGCGAAAGTGTCTCTTCCTGGCAATGTGGAGTTAACCGAAAAGAAACGAGAACTTCCACTTTGATATTCCTTGCAACTGTTTGAAAAAAAAGTTACCGAGAACGTGCGTTTTATTAAAAGTTTCTCTGAGTAACCTGCAGAGGAGGTCTGTGCCATTGCCTCCTCTATAATACCATCGAGTCCTCCAGGTCTCCTAGCTCAACTCCGCCACGGTCCTGTATTATCTCTCAAAGAGGAACGTGACTACGGAACATAATCAAGACAAAATTTCATTTTACTTAGGAAAGTGACTGAAGATGGCGAAAATAAAATTACCACTCATATAGTTTTAAAAGACGAAATGCAGCTGGCATTCGGAGCAATGTATACCATCCTGTGTACGGTACAGGATGGTACAGGACTCTATTTCTGGGCATCATCTTGAACCGGACACACGTCTTCTGTTTATTCTGTTGCTTTTCAAAAGGATCTACAGGGATAAGGGGATAAATATTGTCCTTCAACTTTTAGCCAATTTTGAAGCATACTATACAAGATTTTGCTTTTGTTTGATGTTGAATGCTCTCTAGGGTGCAGAGAAGATTACCCCCTGATATATATTTCTCTAACATACTAAATGTGGAGCACGGAAGGATTTTAGAGACAATTGAAGGACTATTGTTCTAGAATTTAACGTGTTAAATTATATAATAAAACATATATAAACATATAATCGTATAGAGGACGAGAGCTTGCTGCTCGCACCTTTCCAAGTTTGCATTTCTAAATAAATGCGGAGTAGAATAAAGGAAGTAGGTATAGAACTATAGGCGTTGACTATACCAACAAATCGTGTAGCTTTTGCTGTATTGGTTCCTGCACACCTAATCCAAGTTGTGAGCTTATATTAAATCCAGGAATAGTTACCAGCACAGTATAAATAGAGATCAAATCCAGCCCGTGCGTGATAGGATGACCACGTGAAATCGTATCTCAGTGTATGCTGTCTAATTTCATGGTTTCATGCTGTCAAACATTTTTCAATTAACCCGCAACCAATGTACCGCATAGCGTCAGCAAGTTAGGGCATTCATCGGTTGCCCTTTACGCCCAGAAAGGTAGTGACGGGGTGCTCCCGAAACGGGTGCTAGTTAGAATACTTTCAAAAGAACTGCATTTCGCCAGTATGGGCGGGCACCGTAGGTAACGAACTCTTTTTCCTGTGGGAGTGTTGAGGTTCAATTTTAACGAGTTCGAAAGAACCTTTTTCGGGGTGAGAGTTAATTACGGCGAGCAAACAGTCCCCTGACCCCATTCGACAGTCAGCGCTTGCATTTGATGGAAAGTTACAAATTAATTGAAAGAAAAAGAAAAAAAAATTTCTATAAAGAAAAAAAAAGTTGTACGGAGAAAGTGTAACGCCAAATTAGCATCGAGCCCTCGAAAGAAGGGCGATCTGCAGTGGGGTGCATGTGACATGCAATTCCTGACGTGGGGCCTCGATAGGGTTCCGATGGCGACGCGACGGTGGCAGCGGTGATTTACCCCGTGTGAACCTCCGAATTCCACAGCCGCCAGGAAAAGCCATAAAATTTCCGGGTGAAATGGGACGTGGCCGAACCATATGATTTTCCGCGACGGAAACGATCAGCTGTGCGGAGGCCCACACGGGGCGCCAAAGGAGCCTCCCGACGGGAGCCAACATTCCGACGGGCATAGTTGCGCAGGCAATTGACTTGCACCAAAACTTCAAGTTGTCCTTGGCGGCACGGAGGACGAAGGAGCTTTTTGCTCCTGGCACGCGATTCCCCCAATAGGCAGCCCAATCGGTGCGAGCTAGCCACTTTTGCTGGTGATGGTGCCGAACCACCATGCCACCATTTCCAGGGGTATGGGGATAACTATCGATAGCAGGAATCATCGATTTTTAATAGTGCATGACGAATCATCACTACCTCAAATAGTAAAAGTAATAAAAGTAACTACTTAAATGCATGTTTAAAAAAGTGCACTATTATGGAGAAATATATTTGAAGAAATAATAAACAAAGACAAACTAAGTCACAAATCTTAAAATAAATAAGAATATTAATGAAAAACAACAACATCCGTTCACACCGTCTTTTCACAGGTAATATCATAAAGTTAATTGTTTAAATCCAATTTTTTTAAATTTATTTCACGTTACTCACGTCGTTGAACACAAAAAGATTTTACACAATCATTTTACACTGCCTTCAAAATTATGAAATGAAATGTACGTAAATCCAATTACCGAATTGTTTTTTAAAAGTTGGTCTAAGCGTCTTTAAAGACGATAACAATTTTTTAAATTTTAATTATATTTCTTCGCATACACGTTAAAAAAGTCCTGCAGGTGAAATTCTTATGTTGAAATAATTTGTGATAAATTAAAAATAACAAATATAACATAAAATAATTATTCTTAGATGTTTTTTTTTCTAAAAATGCCAGTAGATGTTTATTAACTACTTCTATTTTAAATTTTTTTATTTTTTGCTCTAATTTTTTATTTTTTTTAATTAAAAGAAATAAAAGTAAACCAAACCCCTCCCCCCCTCAAATATTATTTTTATTTTTATTTATATTTTATAAAGCGTAGGAAAATATTATGAGCTTTTATAATTTTATTTTAATTTTAAAAAGTTACGTAAGTTTGTTTTAGTTGTAGATTGACATTTGTATATTTATGCGTATTTGAAAAGTATTTTTCTTTTTACTGTATTTTTTTTTGTATTTTTAATAAGATTTAAAAATCAAAATAAATTTTTAAGAGAAGAAATATACTTTTTTTCTATAGCACCAGAGTCGACATCGACTATGACTAACGTCGATAGTTTCTTGAATATTGTCGATAGTTTTCCAAATTCTAATTTTAGAGGTAGAGGAGTGGCCGCTTCCACGGCACGGCCCCAAACCCAAAAAGCGCTTTTAGTAAATCACTTGCGGATCCCGCTCCCGACTTCTGCTCCTTCTGCAATAGCTTTCCATGTGAAAATCCGTAGAGAAAAAGACAAAATGGCGACGCTCGATATTTTGCGGCGCCGAAATGCCGCGACGAACTATGTTGATGTGGCGCCCACAAAGACATTTCTAGTTTATCCCCTAGCAAACGGAGCGCGGGGGGCGCCTTTAACTGGTGCTAGCTGTGGGGCTCCAACTAGGGCTGATAGTGAGTCTCTTGCAGGGCGGAGTGCTACTATGCATCCGGCTGGTATTTGTAAGAAACGGCGAAAAGGACACCCCGACGAAGACGGCAACGACGAATGTGGTGACGTCAGTGGTGACTAGCTAGCCTAGAGCTGGCTATACCTAACTTAATATTGGGGTAGGGTGCTCCTTACCACGAAGCCAGCTGGCACTTGCTGGTTCGTCTTTAGCTTCTTACGGATTAATCAGACTTGAACGGAACCGGCTTTATTATCTTGGATCAATAGCAGACCGCGGTTAGGGAGATCTTCGGGGATGTTACACAACTGAATATTATTCCGCGGTTTCGACACGCGCCACCAACAGAGGTTACTGCGTTGCAGGTCAATCCACTTGTAATCGCGGATTAGGGCGGATGAGATTTCTTCAGCAAAATAGCAAATGGGTATTTTTCTTCTTTATCTTATACTTCCGAGAAGGAACCTTCAGATCCGACCGAAAAACAATTTAGGATGCTATAGCTGCTCGATAAGCATTGGCTCCAAGGAACAACTAAAGCAAATAAACATGGGAATGGGTACCATGATGGAACCAGTATTCCAGTATTGAGATCTGCGGCTTGAATCGATAGTTCCAAAGTTGGGTTTTAATAACTTCCCTTTTGTATTGCATTTGTTTTAATCGACCATTGCAAGAAATGTTTTTTGAACATTTTTAACATTCTATTAAAATGTCCCAAAGTTCAATCAAAAATTCAAATCTCTATCATAGAATTAGCAACATTTAAATGACTTAAATCCCTTTTAAGATAAAGTTTTCGATCACAGTTCATTAGGTTTATAACAAGGATATATTTAAATATTTTTCATATGGTCTTCAATATGGAGAATAATTTCATAAATCTTCCATGTTATAAGATTCTACTTTATTTTCTTACGTGACTACGCCGAAGTTGAAAAAACATCTAAAAGATCTACATAAATTACAGAAAATAGTGTGTCTTATTTTACTTTATCTTACAATTTATAATTTTTTTTATTTTTTGTCTTATATTGCCCCGGTGTAATTATCGCAATTAGAGGACGTAGAGTATTAGCCATGTTTGTAATCTTTAGCTCGTCAACAACTAGCCAACAATATCCAAAGTAACCAGTCTAGAAATCCAAGTACTTAGTGTCCTCCCCGTTGTGACAATTAGCATGTCAAATTGTGGAACTGAAAAAATACTCTACAATGAGTCTATGCTGTATATATTTTTTTTTTCTTAAGTAGTCCCTTTGTAATACAATTTTTTATTTCTTATGAGATCACAAGCAGTTTTCTTAGAATATCCCCTAGAGTTTCCCTCACTGAAACGATTGCCATTATCTCTTGAGAAAAGAACACCATAAACGTCGGAAGCAACTGTGTTAAGGTGAACATTATGAAAAGTTTGAGACTTTTTGATTTGCTTGCAAACAAGGACGGGATAGGACAATAATAAACAACCCTCAGAGCATCATTGGAGCTCAAAGGAGCGGAAAGATAATAAGATGTATTTGACGCGATTTAAGTTGGAGGATCCCCTTCGCGAGCAGAAGAACGAAGGCGGACGGAAGAAACTTAAGAGCGAAATGACATTTATTGTTCAGTTTGTACTGTGTTATACATTGCAACCGGGAAAATGCAAATAATGCCTGCAAATAGGGAGGAAAGACAACCAAAGGCGGAACAGCGCAACTAGCAGAATTAGCATTCAGCCGCTGTCGACTTTTTCCGCAAGTTTTTATTTAAGATATCCTTTGCAGCTGCCAGGCGGGACTATAGTTATCCTCCCGCAGAGCCCATTTTGAGAGCTCTAAAGCCTTCTATGAACTATTGCATATTTTTTAAAACTGCTCGAGCCATTTAAGTGCCCTTCCGGCCATCTTACACTAGGCCAATTCCATCTCTTGGCCAGACGCTGGGAATTAACAAAATAAAGCGGGCGAACGACAGAATTAAATAACCTTAATTTTCCTGTCATTTCCCACCGTTGAGGAAACTATCCAGAATGGGTTTCAAGCTGCGAGGCCCTTCCTGTCTTTCCATCTGGAACTTTAGGGATGCTAAACGGAACCAGAATCAACAGGTCCTTGCAGCACACTCGAATGCTTTCGGATGGGTAGCGAAACCCATTTAGGGGCTGCATTTACAGCACGAAAAACGAGAAATTAGCACGTCGCCGTGGAATGATTAAAACCAATAAAACGGAATTATAGCGCACTATAAATGGAAATTTCACATGATGTTTTGCTGCTCCTCTGTGCGTCTAGAGAAGTATCATTTTAATTGTAGTATGAAGCTCCGGTATAAGTTGAAACGACATTGTTTGTTTCGTTACCAAGAACTTGTCGCGTCTATACTTTTTGTTTTTCAACTATAAATTGTGTTTTTTACATAGCAAAGCTGGGAATATCAGAATTTTATGGAAGAATTTAAAAAAAAAAGTACTATAGTTTAAATCAAGATATTCCAAGTATATTTTTAGATCGGTCAGAACTTGCTGATGAACTACTATAACTATTCTATTTTATTTAACTATTAAATATATCATAAAACAGATGACTCCAAGAACTCTTCCAAAATAAATGGAAATCCCAATGTTTGATCCAACATTTTCCAAACTAGCTTAAGGTACTACCACTTTTTTATGAGATTACCTTTAAGAAGAACCTTATTAGACACTATGAAAATTTCGTCTTTGTGTTTTGTCAGTTAATTTCTTCTTTTAAGTCTGGATTTTGTTCTTCTCAAAATTTTTATAAACGTCATGTAAACAAAAAGGTTCCTTATTCGTGTTCTCTTACGATAGAGCTTAATCTTAATCCTTCCTTTTTTACCAATTTCCCTTTTATTGTCCCTTAGTCTAGTTTCCAGATGAGTCACAAAATGATTACACCTTCTAAAAATTTAATAAAAATTGTGCCTCATCTGAAATTCTGTCAGACTGCACATGTCTTGCAACAGTAACAGTTTATAGTCGTTCTTAGTATCCCAGCATAGAGTGCATTAGAAATGGAAGCTCAAAATTGAACCATTTATTCCCCATCACCGGGATCTCTTCAAAATTTTTGTTGCATGTGCAGCCCCAGTATGTCTCTGTGGCAGAATTTTGACGTGGAGCTAGTGTCCTATGAATGAAGAAAAAGAAAAATGTCCCATACCCACCATTTGCCTTGATGCTCATGCTTCGCCTATTTCCTACTCTACCTTACAGTTCAACTATCACTCATTCTTGACAAGAAGGAAAGGGTACCTTTTTTTTTAACCCCGGTATGGGCAATCATTTACCTCCTGCCGTATTGACAGGGGATAGGCAGATTAATTAAAACATAGTTTCCTGCACTATGGGGAGGACACTCCTGTCCAGAATACATCGAGAAAGGAAGAGCGTAAAGGGATGTTCCCCCATAGAGCAAGGTTAGACCGGGCTGGACCACTCATGTCGCCGCAACCACCTTTAACAGCGAATTTATTTCACGTTTGATGACTTCGTTCACGAAGCCAGGACTGGGAGTCAGCCAGGCAGCCAGGAATAGTAAAGGCAGCAGCAACTGGAGAGTAGCCACGTCCTCATCTATTATCTACGAAATACAATTTCTGCACGATGCCATATTATTCAGGCTTATGGTGGTAGCCGGCCCATGAATGATTGATTGCATCAAATTTAATACCAACATGGAAAACGTGAGGATGTCCTCCCGGTGTTCCCGGACACGAAACATCCACCTTGCTCTACCTCGCTGGAACTAGCCGAGCTAGGGCTAGGAGCACAACAAACAGAGCATTTAGAGCACATAACATCTGGACGTGGAGTTGGATAGTAGCGGCAGGATCCAGAAACTGGGAGCCAGGATCGAGAAATCGGCACCGAGAACCCGGTATTTCACTCCAGTCCAGGTGTCCTATGTCCTATGCTCCTATATGTACACCCTGTTCGCCAGTGCTGGAACTTTGGAACATTGGAATGGGCGTCTCGGTGCGCCTCCTCTAGCATAACTTTGGTGTACGAACACCGTGACAAAGAGACATACGATGGCTGCGCCCCCCGGGTCCCCGTCGCCCCATCGGAGAGTGTGACTGCATTGCAGCATACAATTCCAAGTGACATGATTGTGTAATGAACCTGAATGTTGTCGTGCAAAATTTTTTCTCATCAATTTTCCCGGAGACTCAGCCGGGAACGGCAAAGGCTTATGCAGGTTTTAAGAGCTGCCTGCCTTTTTAGCAGGATACCCAAGCTCCCGGGTTTCGGATACCCTTCTTCCCCGGTATCCCCTCTTTCTAGTAGTTGTACAACCGTACACACATCTTGCTGATGTCATTTATTTTGGCATTGTTTTATGAGCTACTTGCTGCTTGCTTCATTCCCAGGTATTTCGGAGGGGCTTTTCTGGATGAGCCCTTGCGGATTGTTAGCTCCCCTCGGGTACCTTTAAGGGCTTTTCACAGTTGCGAGACTCAGAGTGCCATAGCAATTCATCATGAATTAAAGCACGTCGAGTAGTTTTACCGGTGCAAGTAGGCACGTACCTTTACCCGTGTTGTTGCACTCGAAAATTTCGACCATTATGCGGATTGGACTCTGGCATTAGTCTAATGTATCACACTGGAATGAGAGGGATTTGTATAACAATTATGATCTTTTTATGATAATCGAGGTAATAAAAAAAGGACATGTTGTTGTTGATGCTGATGCGGTCGAATTTGTATTATATTTTAATATATGCGAAATTGTCCATTAGATTAGACAGGGATGGGAAATATGGAAAATTATTGTAAAATTATGAACATTAAATTTACATACTCAATGTAATTTATTCTACAGTCAGTTTCGTGAAAATGTCGACTGTTTCTAAATAAAATTTAATAAAACACAAAATATTTTTAAGTATTAATTTTCCAGCTCAAGCTACACGCAAACAAAAAATTTTTTTTTTGAGTCAAGCATAAAATCTATTTTTGGGGTAGCTTTAATAAGGTAGTCAATAGATTTCGTTTTCGAAATTGCATATGTTATAAAAATACGTATATAAAAAAATTTGATATTAAGTTAAAATTTAAGATTCCTTTTAAAAACATAAGTACGTTAGCAATGTTTACACTTGCTTAACAAAACACAGAAAATCCAAGTCTGTTTCCGAGTTGAGTACGAAACTCTAAGTCTAAATCGTTAATCTTTTGTTTCTTTTACATTTATTTTATATTTTACATCTACGTCTACATTTAAAACTTTAAGACTTTTTACATTCACGGCAGCACAAAAAGTCATAGTGTTAGAAAAAGAATAGAAAAAGGATTAAGCAATTTAAAAAATTCTCAAATTTCAAGCCAAAAATAAAAGATTTCATGAAAATTTGTTAAGAGCCTCTGAGGATAAGTAAAATGAGTAATTCTTCTGGAAATCTACGTACCGAAAAGGCAGTCAAAAACTAATTTAATCTTAATTTTATTTCAGAATAACAATTCACACAATTTATTTTCCTCACATTTATAGAATATAGAAATATTTCTAACAAGATTCTGAGGGCAGTAGATTGCCCCACAGAGCGATACAACAGATCGCTTTAATCCAACCCTGACTGTAACTGTCAACAAAAGGTTCATGAATCGGCAGATCTAATTAGTTGAGATATTGTAGCAAGGTACCGGGATCATGTTCCTGATGGATTCACTGGGAGCAAGAATTTATTCCCTACCTATTCAAACATCCCTTCGTCCCGTCAACCCTGCCCGAAGTGCTCGCTGTAAACAGAATGGAAGGTAAGCAAGGATAAACAGTGCTTATGTGCCCTTGGGCGTTAACCACTTGTAGAAATTATCCAGAGCACAAACACTTGC
Organism: Proctacanthus coquilletti; assembly: GCA_001932985.1. Taxonomy (NCBI): domain Eukaryota; kingdom Metazoa; phylum Arthropoda; class Insecta; order Diptera; family Asilidae; genus Proctacanthus; species Proctacanthus coquilletti. Next base: position 64,779 of record MNCL01000126.1, read on the forward strand.
AATTTGGGCCCAAATTGATTACAAATAAACGAATTAATTATTGTAATCGACCCAGTACGCCCTTCGAACACATGTAAGTCGACGGTGACTTAGTGGCTGGCCCTCCTGGCCCGGCTGTAAAGGGTTTCCAAGAAAGTTAATTGAGCTAATACACCGGTCGGGATACAAAAGCCTTTCATCTGGCCTGAGAGTTTTAGTGAGGAGATAATTTCAATTAAAATAAAGTACCGGAAAAAAACTCTGGGTAGGGATAAATTGATACCACAAATTTTGATTCTGTTAGTCGTTAATCAAACATGAAAATCTTATCTATCTAATTTCTATTTTCTATAGCCGGTGTAATATAGAAATACACTCTTTATATTAATTATATTATTTTAGACAGAAAATCAGTTCAAAACATTAACAACTTATTCAAAAAAATTCTGTAAACTTAAATTTAAATTTCAAACTTTCATTTGAGCTCAGAAAAATATTTAATTATCTTTTTAAAAATTTCGAATTATAGGAGAAGATCAAATTGATTATTTTCTAGCTGCATTTTTTTCTGGAAAACTATCACTTACTCGTATTTAAATGGAATCCTCTTGCAGGTCTATGAAACCTTAGGATCGAAAAATCACGTAGTTATTCATACAAATCCGAAAAATTTGAATTTGACTTATAAGAATTTGGTATAAATCAGTGTCTAGAGACTTTCGTAACCCTTGCTGTCTACATAGGAATGAACTAGGAGTACAAATTGAATTTCTAATTTAACTACAGAAAGAGCCAGGCGGACTTGTATTTATCAGCTTGTTTCAAAAATATCTGTACATTTCCTAATTTTCCGTAGAGTGCGTTTATGAAATGAAAATCCTTATAGTAGCAGGCGTTTCCATACCAAGTCACTCCGAACCTCCGGAACAGACTTTTAGTTAAATGACCATAACAAGAAATTCGAGCTGCCTAGAGCCGACAGCAGTGTAATTATAACCCGCCAATTTGTCCAAAATGAATTTTCCCTTTCTTTTCGAGGGGAGGGCAAAAGTTAAGGCGAAAGACTTCAAACTCTAGAGTCCCAAAATCCAGAGCATCTGTCCCGCGGGAGTATTGCGAAGTGTCAACTTCATAAGCGCTTAAGCGGCACCAATGGCCACCGTTCCAACCCCACTCCCTCCGCGTCGCGTCCGTGGTGAGACAAATAATTAATGATCCTTAAAATGCCTTCGCTGCCTCCTGGAATTGTTGTCACTCGCCATCTTCTAAGGACTCACAAATTTGCCTGTCATGTTAGCGGGAAACTTGGAAGACTCCTTAGGACTCTTGAGGACTTGGGACTTTCTTCGTCACCTTTGTGCATATTTGAAGTTGTCAAGAATGCCGGAGGAGAAGACGGGTCCACACTGGGGGTTGGTAACAGTTTTAAATTTTTCTTCATTCCGACATCCATCTCGAATAAGGGTAAGCGGGTTCGTTTACTGTCGTTAAGTTTGTCCTCCGGCGCAAGTTAATTAAAAATATGGAAATGAAGTTGTTGGTAATTTTTTATTCAACGATTGCTAATTAAAGACAGGCAATACCGCAACACCCGCACCTTCAAACATCTTACAGGATAATTGCGTACATGTGTGCTGATTCTTGTCCTTCATCTTCGGAAACTGTGTCTTTAAGATGCGAGGGTGGATTGACGGTAGTTGATCTCGACATGACCCATCTCGGCCGTTCCGAGATGGCAGAAGTTGATGATGTACTTAAATTAATGGAAGCTTCACCGGCGAGAAAATTTTCTTAAAATATGCATGACGGCAGTGACAAGGTGAGTGACGATCTGGAGCTGTGGTTGGTGCACTTGACCCGGTCGAAGACGAAGCAGAAGATTTCACTTTAGCGCGGCCGTTGGCTGAACAGTTGAATAAGGGGAAGGAGGTTATAAATTAGTGTCTTGAGGAATTCTAATTTCCAGTTCAGGACCATGGGATGTTAATATTAAAACGCTTTAATTTTCTCTTGTTATAAGCGCGGTTATTGAAAATTTCAACAAGGTTGAAATATGGTTGTCGATGCCAGAGGAATTTTCTTTCTTTTCTAGAAATTCTAAGTATTTCTAATTTCTGAGTTGCAAACAAATAATTCCACAACCAAATATAAGCAAATTATATTTCGGCTACAACTCTTGAGCTTCGTTATACTACATCACGATATTTCACGTGTCGAAGTGAAACGCCACCCAGTTTACCTTTCGGATTGTGTTATATGTGCATCAGTGAAAACTCTATTTAAACCTATTCTGTAGTTTTCATATAATACGAGTACAAACAAACAGAAAAAATATCAGAAATAGTTTTTCGAAATTAAATTAATTGTTTTCCATTGTGTTGTTACTAAATTCATCTCTTTGAAAACGTCCCGTGTTATATTTGTAAGAAGCCGTGTGCTAAATTTAGAATTCTTTGCGTTGATTTTCCATTAAAATAATTCTAGCACTAAAAAGTGTATGAAAGTGACCAAACATAGACGAGCACATCTCGTATATGCTATGATTTTGAAACCATGTTTTTTTTTTTTTGAACAAAATTAAACATACTTTTTACCTCTATAATGTAGGCATACATAATAAAACAAGTTAAATAAAATCTCTAGAACCCGAAGAACCTACCCTTAATATGGCCGCTAAATTGCAAACTTAAAGTCTCTTGGTGCCGGACGAGTAACCACATTACTACATTCATAGATGGGCCAACGCCGGTGGATGGTTTCTTTTTAAGGCAGTTAAATCTTTCCAGCCTCCGGTTGAGGACCACTCGACATGTTTGCACATTGCAAACAGATCTGGCGCTCTATGCGGCCGAGGCCGAGGCGGTGGTGTAGTAGTTTTCTGCAGGCAAACAACTTGGCTCGTTATTTGTCGTTGGTTAGTGCAATGTAATTACAGGATGGGTACCAAGTAAGACCCTGTGTACACGTGTATGCAGACCCCAAAACGCCACCGCCTAATAAAGGAGAGCTCTAAAGTTTTGGATGGGGTGACCAAACATCAGCATAAATAGGTCCACTACTTTATGGGTAGTGGGGTTCGAATCTTCCAATGCGGTGACCACGTCTGCTGACACGGAAAATATTTTATTGGTATTACTTAAAGTTTTGCTGCAGTCCGTCTATTTAGTAATGGTATTGGTCGCTGAAAGAAGGTAAATGGGAGAACAGGATCAGAGTATTGAGAAAAATGCTGAAGATACTACATCCAACACTGGATTCTAGGGGTGGTTATAGGTTAGCAACAGATACCAGGGGATATTCTGCATTCAAAGCAAGTGCTTAGAAGTTTTACACGTGTGGACGTCGACATACCCTCCCAAAGAGCATATGTCGACCAAATGTAGCTCTAGGATTCTCAAGGAGGACCTAGGACGACTGTTGTTCCGAACATAAATTATTGAACCTCTCTTGCCGGGCGTGATGTATGCCCCGAGCAGGCGTCCTTGCATTCCATACCTCCAACTAATGTACAGATTAAATAAGTGAGCCCGGGATGTACGATGTTTTGACAGAGTTATCCTTACGCATCCCGGCCACAAATCATCTTTCCTGGTATTCTACTCGTATATATTTTACTATGAGGGGCTAAATCCTGCCATATCCCGGAAATTCTTAATAATCCTCTCACACTCAGGCGAATGTGCTAAACGGAAAATTTATGCTTTTTCCTTCTGTTCAAAGACTTCGTTTTCTTCTGTTCGAATACAGCTTCCTTGGAAGAAAATAAAAACAGGAATAGAATAAAAAAAATAAAATACACCACGCTGGAACCAATTCAACCCCGCAGCATCATGTTGGCAGCGAGACAGAGTCATCTATCGGTAGCAGCTGTTGTCTTAATAAATGTTCCCTCTACCGTCCTTTGTATACGAATCTTGGAGGAGGTACCAAACAGAGCGCGCTACTTACATGCATTCGGAAGGATATGGGTAAATTTCTTCTTTGATTTTCCATTTGCCCCCGGACCAGTGCCGGTACGCCTTAGTTTCCACAATTGCAGGTTTATTCCCCTTCCTCCAGAAAAGAGCCAAGACTCCAGGAGTCATTTCTTGAGAAAGCCTTAGCTGTCTTAAAGGAAGCGGCTGGAGTACACCATGGGGAATACCCGGACCGGGCCGCGTGTATATCCTGGCGCAATGGTCTACTGCATTTATGCAAACACTTATAGTAATGGTAGCAATATGAGCTCTGAGCTAAGAGTGATTCAAAGAAGATATATGGGGCACCATTTGCCGGCAACTGCCTGCATCCGGGGTCCATAGTCCCGTCGAGTCCCGGCAATTCCTTATAAATCCGCGAAATTGAACTTTTCTTGTGTACATGCCAAGTTTATGTTGGCTGATGGCATTCAATAAATAAAATATTAGGAACTCCAGTCCCGGCGACCCGAGACCGGGAAAGCGAACGATTTCTCGTCTTTCTCTGTTCCCGAAACAATCAATGCGGCTGCAATCCAAAACTAGTCAGGGTCGAAGACGTCCAACTGTACAGAGGCTCCTTTTCGTTGGCTGGCAAAGCACAACTTGGGAACTAGTGCTCATATGCGAAAACGAATACAACTTAAAAAAAAAAAAAATTGGCTTATCCCTTCCTAAAAGGGATTTTTGAAGAAGGAGCAGCAATGGGAATTGAACTTAAAGTGCTTTGAATTTTCTACAAGGTTCACATGTTATCCGCTTTTCTTCCATGATAGGGTAAAATTGCAGTTACGAACTAAGATGGAAGGAGAACACCTATCCCGGATCCATTGCCTGAAACTAAGGTCCATTTCTGGTATGAATGAAATATAAAACAATATTTTTCGGAACTTAAGTATTGTTATACACTTTCCTACATAAAGTCAACTGTTTATTAATTTAAGAGCCCAGATTTGACACTCAAACTCAGCATAGGGTTCTTTTTTATTCAAGTACAAATTTTACTATTACTAAAATCTACTTTTTAGAGAGAGAAATGATGTCAAGACCTAAAAAAAGCTATTTATGTTGACTACTTTTATCTTTTACTTGAATATGAACCGTCGTTTTGGTACATAATGAAGACATTCATCCTTTTGTTGTACGTTTCGTTCAATTTTAATTTGAATTTTTATCTATATTTACCATAAAACTTAAAAGCACTTAGCATTGTTATGATCACTATCGGAGTTACATCAAAATAAATAAGAAGATATTCTGCAGTTGTAGTAAATTAACATCTAATTTTATCAATTCTTTTCATTTATTATGATAAGAAATTCCTGTGTACGCTCTTCATCTCTAAAAACACAAATTGGAAATCTTAAAACAAAATCCATTTTAGCAATTAAATACTTTCCATCTACATTTCACTTTTATTATTTTATTTAATTATTTTTACAATTCATTAAAATAACTATTTGAATATTTAATACATTGTTTTTTTTTTCCCGATGGTATTTCCAATTTTGTTTAAAATCACAAATTCATTAAAAAGTGGTGTTTGTATTTTCTACGGAGTCTGCGAAACCTCTACCGGTCCGAGCACTCTTTGTTTAAAAAAAGAAAATAAAAAGTGTATTTAATGCAAGCAAAAAGTGTGATTTGTTAAAACGTGTACAAAAGTATTAATATCGTTTCACTGCTGCCTCTGGGGCTCACTCGATATTAAATATGCCTACTCTATCCGCATCATATGAGAGTCCAGTGCCGGACCTACTCGGGACTCATATGGGATTCAAAAAGAAACGACGACGGTGGCGGCCGGCGGTTGCACCCCAATAAAAAACATTTTTCACAGTCGGCTGAAACAAAAATTCATTAAAACTTTAATTGCCAAAGAAGGGAATTTCTCTGATGAAATAATTAATTTTCCTGAATCAATCTTCGCTCGGAAATATTTAAGCTTTTGACTGAATGATTTCCAACCGAAAATCTCTTGGACCCGACCGTCCGCCTGGAAAATATTTATTTTATGCTTTTTGTTTTGAGCTCTTAATTTCTAGTGGATTTCCTCCTCAGAGCAGAGTGGACACAATGAGTCCAAAATTATCCTATTCATGCCATCTTCGAATTAGGGGAGCAAATTTAGCTTCATTGTTGTATTTATGGTATCCTTGCCGCAGTATTGTACGACGAATACAGCTCCTCATAATTCTGGAGGCCAGAGGAGTTGTTAGGACAGATTTCCGGGAGACGACGAGACGGACTATGGATCAAGATATAAACCATAAGCCGAATCCTGTATTGCTGTAGCTTAATGATGAAGACTGCTTTATGATGTTCTAAGGGCTTTGGGGTGATTGGGTGCAGATTGCCCAACTGAGCTCCGAAAATAGAAAGTGGTCCAGACAATTGGGTAAAAAGGAGTATGTGTCATGCATACCATCCTAAATGTGTCCCATAAAGAGATAATGTTCGAGTAGTGATCATTTTACAAAGGACTAGTCTTGCATCTTTGTAGTGAAGGTCTGAGAATAACAAACTATCTGAGGCCTGTGGTGATTTTTTGTTATAAAGTCTATTCAGTATTGACTTACAAATATTAGAGATCTTTAATTTATTATGCTTAGCATAGTTCAGGATCGGGTTATTTAATTGGAACGACCGTTTAATCACACTATCTTTTTTTATTTTTAATTGGTACTAATAACACAAAAACCATCATGACTTTTTGCATTCCAGTAATGCACTGCAGTAAGTAAAACTATGTTTCATTCTTTCTAATTATTTTAAATAATTTTTTTAACCAAATAAAATTAAGAAGGGCGTTTATAGAGGCATTTGTTTTAGTCAAGAACTACCCTAGATCTTTCTTCTGTTGAACTTTGAAAAAAAGTTTATATGAAATTGATTTGTTGAATTTTTGAATTTTAATAATACAAGGATTTCTTTGTGTTTTCGCTACTTATTTTATTATTTTTATTTCCATTACTTCCACAGTCGTTTTAATAGCTTCTATTATTTGGATAATTATGTAATTACGTCTTAATTTGAAGTATAATTATTTTCATAATACACAAAATTATAAGTAGTAGTAGTTGGCTACTTTGAAAGATTACTGCAGTGTGCAATTTTAGTAATAATAATAGCAATGATCATGTTCCAAAAACACATACTAGAATTTTTGCTACGTCGATGATAAAGAAATAGATTATAAAATGTTAGTTGTACCCATTAGAAGAAATATTTTTATAATTTATTTCTTTAAATATAAATCAAAAGCAAAGCATAATCTTTCAAGTAGAACTATAAATCCACAACAGAATAAATTTCAATGTAAGATGAAAATGAAAACGTTTATCTATTTTTTTCCCAAAATTTTCCAAACACTGATAAAGTGAGGCCACCATCTCCAAGAGCTTGTGTGAATTTTAATTTTTTGTGCTCATTTCTTAGTACTGTGCAAAGCCATTAAAAAGCCAAAGAAGTGATACACGATGCACCTTCAACTGCGAAAATATTTATACAACTCAAGGAATTATTTCAGGAAGCAGAAGAAGCTCTTAAGTGGCTCCGACCCGCATTCTACTTCCCGACAAAACGCTCTGTGGAAGAAGAGTCTTAATTGTCGGGTGTTTTCGCAAAATGTGCGCTCAGTATAGTCCCGGTTCCGAGCGGAGCTGTCGTCCCGGAGCACACCCGCATAAATCACATGCATGCAAATACACGTATTGTGCTCGTACCTTTTCGGGAGACGGGTTTCTTTCTTCGAGCAACGTGAAACTTTTGTGGAGAGCTTATTTGCAACAGGCACGGAGCACGGTGTATCGAGAATACCGGGACAGGATCCAACTCCAAGATTTTCGGAATGAAATCTTATTAGGCAAATTCAGATACCCATCGCACTTTTACTCCTCGGCCAGGAGTTAATTTGTGGAGGAATCTCTGGATTCTTAAAAAGTGCCCTCGGCTAGAATGGGGAGCACCGGGCGAGAACCCGGGGATGCATGTAGAAAAAGTTTTCAACTCCTTGAAAGTTGATACTCATATCATTAACCCGAGAGTTAGGAAGGGTGGGTAGAGTCGGATCAACCATTGGACAACACCGAGGACTTGGTACGAAGGATCATCTACTTCACGTAGCGCCATAACACTTCACCCACATAGGTCTGTCCCGGGTCTATCCCAACTCTATCCGGGCTCTGTTCTACTACTGGCTGCAGAAGTAAATTCAGACCCGGTAAGATAAAACAAGGAACTGATGGCGGAAGGGCAGGTGAGAGGCAGGGCTGACTGCTCACCGGATCCGTGCCCGTGATATCGCGGGGATATATGTGACGGTTCTACTACCAGGTGTAATTGAATATAAAATTACCTCTGCCGTGGATTAATATTTAATGAATTTCTCCTCTGTACACATGCCAGGCAAACATTTTGCCATTATGGCTCAAAACGGGCTTCTTCCTTGTTGCAAGTCTGGAACCGGTCGGATTTCGTCCCGGAACCTCCCGGAGCCCTCGTGCGCACTTATTTAACCTCCTATGATTATAAGACGGCTTGCTCTTCAGCCGGGCGCGGACGGTGCGGTAACCGACGGTGGCGCGATGGTTTCTTGCCTTTGTAAGGACTGCCACCGCGAAGGAGCTTCTTGCAATCGTCTTAGAGAGTCTTAACAGCTCTTAGTGCTTCCGTAGTAATTGGCAGAATCAAATGTGATGGGATGGGATGGGAATTTTTTTTTTGAAATGCTGCCGATGTATTGCTTTTACGATGCATTAGGGCTAATTTGTGTAAAACGCAGCCAAGAAGCTTTTGCGAGCCAGTTCCTTAGAGAGCTCCTCTTAAGAAGGTCAGTCGTAAATTTTCGTTAGCCATTCCAATGGTGGCGGTCGTGACCAATTAACTGCTCAGCCAAAGACCAATAAATGTTTGCTTCGTTGCCCTCGTTGGACAGACCCAAACTTTATGTCTCCTAAAACACGTTACTCACGGTTTAAGCGATCTCGAAGTTCACCACAGTCCTTAACTGCTTCTAGGATGAAACCGCAAGGAAGAATCAATTAAATGAAATTGGACTGCATCCTTAACTTTACTACCGTCTAAAAAGTCAATAATTCTAGATACGATTTAATATGGAGTAGTATACTAAATACTTTCTTCTTTTTTTTTGACTTCCACTCACTTTTTATTTTAATTTTAGAAACCCTTAAAGTTTTTATTAGGATTCTAAAAAAAAAGAGGAATCTTGGAAGAATTCTCAATTCTAAATTCAAGTAGTATGTAAATAGTGAGTTTGTGATGCTTAAACCATAGGGGAATTTTATATAATTTATCCTGATAATTCGTAATTCACATTTACGTTTAAAAATAGTACCACTTTTCTATTATTAATTTTACACCTTAAGAGAGTTTTTATTTGGTAACAAAATTGAAATTTCTAAATGAACCCGTTGGATAGATCAATGCAATTTTGATTGCATCTATAAAATTTTTACATCTTTATTTTTACGAACAAGAATTTAAATTTTAAGCCACAAATGTCTTAAACGAATAACGAGATGTCTGCTGTCCTAAAAGGAAATCCTATTAGTTTTTAATCTATAGAGGTTTGTGTGTAACGTACTGTAGGAAAAAGGACGAATGTTAACATTTATTAAAAACACATTTAAAGTACAAAATCTTGCAAATCCTGAAAGGGAATTCTAGTGTGAGCAGTATTTTTGTATGTTTTTGCTCTTCTCGAAATGGACGCCTCTAAAAGGGAACCGACCAAAAAATTGCCAGGTCGCGATTTGTTTATATTAAGACAATAAAATACCTTCGTAAGAAGGCGTTGAAAAAAATAATCAATTAGTAGCAAATTAACGTTTTACGTCCCTTAATAAGGACGATTCCAATTGTAATGTAATTGAATTCACCCAAAACTGACGGCAACCTTAAATTTAAGAAAACCAACTGGTTCAAACTTACGAAAACCCATTCTAAATCCAATTCGTTTGAAAGTCACAAAATCCTGACAAGTAAGAATTTCTTCGTGCTGCTTTCTGTAATTTGTTCTAACCCAATTTCCGTATGCAGGTAGAAACACCAATATTTCCTTCGAACCACTTTTATTCCATGGACGCAGTGTCAATCAGGAGAAAACCATTGGAGCATAAATAACCGAATCCCAAAATTCCGGGAGCTGAGAGTCCGGCTCCGTTGGGAGAGAGCACGGGTTCAGCTCGAAATGTGTCTAAGAACTTCCTGATTTATGTCTGCATCATTGGAACAGTCGGCCGAATAAATTCACGGAAACATTACAAAAATTCAACTCAAAGCAATTCCCTGGCATTCTACAATTCTCGCAATTCCCGAAAATGCTGAGAACTACCGCTGGTCCCGGCTTTGGCTCTAATTCTAGCGCTGCTGCTTTCACTAGGCCCTGGAGTTACTTGAGAACTGTGGCACCCGTCGCGCCACGCCGCGCTGCTCCACAACAGAACGAGGTGTTCCATGGAACGCCGCAAAGCAATTCCCAAACTTAGTCCATTATCAGGAAATAACACAAAGGCATCGCCAGAGGGCCACAGAGACAGAAGTCGGTAAGTAGAATTCCCTAGTGCGCCTGAAAAATGCTATCGAATCGAAAGGGTTGTTTGGGGTGCCAGCCACCCCCACACATCAAGCTGAAACTCCTGGGTTCCGGCCGGGAAATGCCATTATCATAACCGGGAGGGTAACTGAATTATTGCAGAATGAGGTGGCATTTTCGTGGAACTGAATAACATTCCAGAAACAAGTCCCATAAAATTCGATGATGGACCAAAAACAACTCCCATAACTAGTCGCTCCGCGGCTAGATCTCCCGTCTCGGTCGCAGGCTTGCCGTCACCCGCTCCCGGGTAAGTAACGAGCTGGAGAGCGCAGTCATAAATAGATGAAATGTGAAGGTGGCGGATAATAACGTCGGGGCTGTTGGCAGTCGCTGGCTGTTGGGGCGATATGCTGCCGTCGCCGCTGGGACCGGGACGGACTCGAGGGCACCCGACGGGACACCATCGGAAATGATTAATCTCGTTAATTATGGACTTTTGTGCTGCCTCCCGACTTTCGTTTTACAGCTCTATTGCTATTGCCTCAACGCTTTTTGAGCATTTTAATGTGTGCTCCTTGCGAAGGCCCATCCCCACCCGACTAGGGTCCCGGCAGTACCTTCAGCAGTCTAGCCTTGAGCATTGGGTCCCAGTTCCGGAATCCTGGTGGCGCCCACAACATTCAGAAGCTTTTCTAACGTGGTTACTTTTGTTGGTATTGCTCCCGGTGCCTGCACTCTATGCCAACCCCGTCCGGTTCCTTCCTGGACGTATTTATTACGGATGAAGGTATTTCCATTCGGAAAGCTACCGTTGCCGGGTCTCTCTGGATTCTGAGTGGCACGATCCGTTGCTCCTGCTGCCATGCACTCGGTTCCCAGGCTTCCCGCCAGCATTTCCATTTAATTCGAAAATATGTGAGCTGGCAAAATTGCTCCGCCAAGTAAATCATTCCCGGCAGCCGAGTGTCCTGTTCTTGCTGATATTGTTGTTTTCTATCAATTTAATTTCAACTTTGTAACAAGAAGTTGCTGGACATCGGGCGAATGGCGCTGTCCCGCACCGTGTGGACGTTTCGATAAAAAAAAATATCCTTTTTGAATTGTGGCTTACCGCGTGTAGGTCAAAGTCATGGTTATTGAATCGTTTCATGTTTTCAGAACACTGGAGTATACTTTTATTTAGTGAGATTGGGACAAGTCACCTTGTTCTTTCGAAATAGCACAAAGTATCAGAGTGTAAATTATTAAAAATGGAAAATATTCGTACCGAACAGTACTCAGAAGTACTGTCCACTGTTGGACACTTTTAACTATTATAAAATCAATCTAATTACTAATTATATAAATCTACAATGATTTGTAGCCATAACTTTCGTTGTTACGACTCACGATTTAAAAAAAAAAATATGCGTTTAAAAAGTAAAAATTCTTCCTTTTTTCGTATTCTGGAACACTTTAAAAAAATTAATACTTTACATTTTATGAAACTTTCGGATACGTTTAAAAAATACTTACATGTGATTTTTATTTCATAATTTTCGAAATATGGAAAGCACATTTGATTTCATATATCCTAATTCGAAGAAATGATTAAATTTAATTTAATAGTGCATTAATTAATTTGCGAAGTATTTATTGCGTTTTATTAGAGTACATAAAAATGTAGAGCCTTTTGTAATTAAAGGGGTTTTAACAAAACAAAACACTAATTAAACTAATTAATCTATAATTTATAATATAGACGCTAAATTATATTAAAATAAAATAAAATAAATTCAGTTACTATTTGGAAATAAAAATGTATATAAAAAATAACTTTTGAAAATGTGTATATAAATAATTATTAAATTTAAATTAATAGGTTTAATGTTATACATGATTTCCGATTTTGCGTAAAATTATTCAACTTTTCTGGCAAAGAGTAATTACGCATTTTAATAAAATACAAAAAATTAAGGAAAAACATGTAAACTCTTGAATTTTGGAGCCACTGGCTTATTGAACGGCAGTAATTTGGAAATGAAAATCGAACTGCATTATTCATGATTTCAGAATTTTAGATGTACAAAAGAGTCGTTCTAAAGTAGCAACTGCAACTCTATAACTAACTCTACAAATAAGCTATAATAAGCCCCCTTCTCGCCTTTAGTAAAAATTGCAAAAGGTCCAGCCCGGGATGCTGCATCATTCGAGCTGCAATCATTCCTATCACAAATCTGTTTTGGTTTTTACTCGTTTGCCAATTTTCCTGATTTGCATGGGAATGGCTGATGCGGGGGAGTAGGTGCATAGATCCCATTCACAGGTCATTCGGATGTCAAAAATAAATAAACGCGCTTCTGTGTTGTACTTCTGTTTGATACTTCGGATGGCTGATCGAACGCGCCCTCCCCGGACCCGCGGCCCGATTCCAATCAATTGAACTGACCTGATCAGAACACAAAACACCGTTGGGTGGTAATTTGTCAAAGCGACTTTGGAGTGGCGAACGATAACAAAAGGAGCTCTCGGACCCGGTGGCGCCGCCGTCTCGCCCCGGGCGCCCTCTATTTGTACCAGTGGACCTTTTCACAGACTGATGCGCCCCCGTGTTTGTTCTTTTTGAGCGCCTAAACCCTTAAACTCATGAAAGCAGACCACCAGCAGTACTCACCTGCCGGGGCCTCGCGACTGCACCGTAATGTTTGGGTTTACAGATTAAATGATAGATACACAGGTTTAATTTGTCGCGGTAGTATTTGGTGAGCCCTATACTTGTCCGCGGCTCCATTGTCACCAGGCTAAATGCCCTTAAAGGATTAAAGGATTAGATTTTTACCCGGTCATAGGCTTCCATTGTGCAGTAGCGATCTCTGCAGCGGTGTAATAACTTTTTGAAAGGAACAGGCGAATTTATGAAGTCGTATACTTTTACGATACCACCGGTCAATAACTTATGCCCAATATTCCCCACTGCAGAGGATCGACGCAATCGTACGGCTATTGGGGGGCATTGTCGGGGTGAATTTTCAGTTTTCCATGTTTTCTATGATGCTAAACCCTCTTCATGTTAAATAATTTGGAAAAACTACTTGAGAGAAAGCTTCGGAAATTGTCACCGTAAAAGCACTACAACAACCATGTTGGTGGTATTTTGGCCGAAATTTCTATACTCTCGATAAATTTTCAATTGTCCATAAAAACCCTAAGGGGCGATCTAAAGGGCCAAACGCCGTCGCCAGTGAATATGAGAAATTTGCTTTCGAGATAAAAGAGGTAATCCCTTACCGGAATGATGTGTGGAGACCCATAAATATTAAACGGAGGGACAGGTCCGATCCTTAGTACACCTCTCCCCGCGCATTTAACCGTTCCGAAGAACCTTCCATTGATGCTGCTTTATTGCTGATACCCTTGACGGAAACCCCGCTGTGGGTTTTGTAATATCAGCCAAAGGATGCTTCAGTTTAACGCGTGATTAAGTGTTCGGGTATAGAACTCTGTTCCAATTGATTGCTGTGCTGTAGCAATTATTTAGTCTAATTGCCTTTTTCGGGATCATCCATTTGTCCGTCTTCCTATTTATCTTCGGTCAAATAAACACATCGAGATATGTGAAATTAAACCAGCTTTACAAATTTTATGAAATATCTTTTAATTATCAACCATCAGGTTTCGTTTTACATAGCTCGCGGCCTACGCTTTCTAAATTCTTTAAATATAGTACAACCATGTAAACTTTCTGGGGAATATTTTACACAAGAATCGCAAAATAGGAGACCACGATGTGATTTTGAGGAAAACCATGTTTTTACAATAATATTCACCAAACCCCCGACTTACACGATAAATTGGTTGAAAATGCGATGTAAATTGAAGTCGTGTGATTGATGCTAATTCATATTGGAATTTTTGTATTTGCTTGACCATTTTAAATTGAAATGGGACTGCCGTGTAAACAGAAGTTACTCTTCGAAATCCTGAAATTTAAACACCGTGTAAATCGAGGCATACACTTAAAATAATTTGCTAAATTTATAAAGAGCTGCTGCATAAATTCCACAAAATTAAAATTCCTTTTGATTGGTTAAAAAATTATATAAAAGATTCTATATGTATACATTTAAGAAAAAAATATAACCCAACGTACGAATTATTTAAAACTAGCCAATGACTTACCTTTACCAGCGATGTAATGAAAAAAAATAAAACTTATAATACAAATAAAATAAAAATTAAATAATGCATATAAATAATACCCTAAATATTGTTGGGATACATTTCACGTTGCCTAAGGCGAAAACAATCCCAAGAAGATTTTGTGAAATTGTATGTTCTGTACTTTTATTACGCAATAACCTACACTTATATGGTACTGTATAGTTTCATGTACCTTTTTACCTTAGACTACAACTGGGTACAACCAGTTTCAACCAGGTATTCCCATATTTTTATAGCACTGTTGGCTATATCCTTGGACACTATTGCTATAAACACTTCGCTGCAAAACTTTGAGTTATGGTACTATACTTTATGGTTACTGCATATTCGTCTACGTGCATAGGAGGTCATAAGTCTATACATAATGGCCAAAAATTTCCCTTAATATATTGTGGAAATAAAGTACCATTTATTGTACTATATAAGTTTTAGAAATCACCCCTATTTAATGATTTTTTAACTAAAATTTGCTTATCATAAAAGTGACACTATGTAAAATTTTTTGTCTAAAATTTAAAGATAGTGAAACTTGATCAAATAAAATAAACATGGATAACATCATTGATCACATCCTTCAAATATTGTTGTATATTACTTTTCTGATTACTTTTCTGACAGTGTATTTTGTAATTAAGGGCAACTTGCCTTCTAACTGCAAAGTTATTTCAACTGCTAATGCACTTTCAATTCGAATAATCCATTTGCCGACATCTGAAAAAAAATGAAGGGGGTATCTTAAGGAGGTCTCAATATACCAGGGATTGAATATTGAGTGAGTAAAGTGCTCCTTTCTCCGTTCGATGGGACATAATCAGGTCTTAAAATAGCAGCGATCCGTTGTCGTTGTCGTCTACGTCGTCTTCACCATTGCAATGTTCTAAGTTAGTAAAACTCGACGGGTTAGGAGTATCCCGACCACAACACGTAAATCCCTAGGGAACCTGATAAATTGTGGGAGAATCAGACAGATCGCGGCGCTTAATGACGAACACCACCCTCGACACCCCTCGCCCACAGTAGTTTAGCGCTCCGATTATAGGATTACCCTCAAATCATTGCACCGGGCAAAAATCGCCTTCAACCAGTCCTCCCACACTTCTTAAGGCTGTTAAGGAGAAAATGTGCAATAAATCTTAACAGAAGGAAGCAGACTGGCTGACAAAAAAAAAAAAAAAGAAGAAAAAAATATAAGGATCCCCACCATAGTCTTGGCTCTGGGACCTGGGTCCTGTGGGTTCAGAATGGGTTCCTCCAGCACCCAACCGCCACAAGGCAAAATATTTATGTAAGGTTCCCTTGTAATGCAGTTTTGTCTAGTCGAAAGGAGATAACATAAATCTCCATCGGGATTCTTCAAAAAGCCATGAAAAAGGAATTCTGTTAAAGGAGAGTCCTGGAAAAAGAACGACAGCACCAAGATCTATGTGCACCAAGAGCGGATGGGATAACTTATTGCATTGAAAATGAGGGAGAGCGGCGCGCTGCTCCAGATAAATCTCCGGGAAACGTTTTCGCAATAGTTGACTTTCATGGAAGCAGAACCCTATTCTTCGGAATCCTCGCGATTTCGTCGCGATTTTAATAATTGTCACTGTGAGCCGCTTCCGACCTTCGGCTGAAAGAAGAAACCCTTTATAGGTTCCCTTTAGAACGGAATAATGCATGTTAAAATCCTGACAAGTCCCGAAATGATTAATGCCGGCGAGAATAGGTCTTCCCGGAGGGAAATCGAGAATCGGGATGTGCAGAATGGGCCATTAGCCAGTAACAAGTGCTGAAACCCCCGCCCAGTACACCACCAGAGTCACCTTTTTTTTTTTTTGGTGCATTATAGATCCCAGCTGGTGCTTTTCCTGGCGTCAATCGCATCCTTCGGGAGGTAGCCAAAGCACTAGAATTTTGGGTTTGAGGGCGAGCATGAGCAGAGGTCAATTAGGCCACTGCAACCCTTATGAATTCGAATCAGGCGAACGAGACTGGCGAGTTCCAGGGGTTCCGCACAAGGTTCCGTGCAGGATTCCGGGATGGCAATGATGGCGACGAACATCTGCATTGCACATCGGGAAAGTTGTCTTAATATTCCCCCGTACGTGCCAAGGATTGTTTTTGAACTCCTTCTTATTCGGCGGCGGCTATGGACAATGTTTTTCTGCAAATGCTGAAAATTTGCGAATATTCTACTGAAGGGCCAAAGGCCAGAGTCAGATCGCCGGAAGTGAAACGAACTCAAAATGGGGTCTCTAAATGTTAAGGGTGAATTGAGGCGGAAATAACACGCTGGAACATTGTCGCGTGGTCACATTAAAAAAAAAAAAAAGACGGACTAAAAAGAACATTCCTCAGCGATTGTGTTTATGGAGTAAAATACCTGTACAAGGTTTATCCAAAAACATATTCACCTTTTATTAGGGTCTTGTTCCAGAATCTACACGCAATTGAGAAAACACATGCTTTCAAAAGTGTACTGAATTGATAAAACAATTATAATTAGTGCTTTGAGAGTGTGCCTAACTTATAGTAAAATTGTAGAGTTAACATCCTAGTCGTAGTCAGTACTTCTATGGAACTGATTGATTTCAATTCGGTCGATATTACTGATGTGATATCCGGGAGCAGAAAAATAATTGATGATCCTTTGTATATGTGTTCTCGGAAGCGTAGTCGTTACTTTTTTGTTGACTTTTACCTTTAAAATAATTAACTAATCTCATTAAGACTTTCGTCCATAAGAAACAAGATTTTTTCTTAACAGACAATGTCGATTAATATTATTTTGTGTTAAATGGGTGTAAGATCAAATTGAGCAGATTCCGGTAAACACCTTTTTAAGTTTGAAATACCGTTAATTAATTAATCTCTACGTTACCGAATAAATCTAAATACTAGAACTAGTTTTGATTGTAGAAAGAAAGCTCTAAATTTCTTGCTCAGCTCTTTGTAAGACTAAAATTAGTTTCAATCTAACTTAAATAATTCTTCCGCCAAATATCATCTAGGGATTCAATTTTACACCCTAGTTGGCTTAAATGTCAACAAATCATTAACTGGGATATCTTTGCTCTGATGTCGCACCGCAACACCGGGAGACGACGATACCACGAAAACTTGGCAAGACCCTTGTAATCTGTTTAAATTTCAAATCAAGTGAGTCTTTGATCCGCAATCGATGAATAATTAAGTTATGATGATCATCCGCAAATTATACACACACCTCTGGCCTGGCGATGGGTTCGACTTCGTCGTCGGGTGCTATATTCGTCCCATCCTGCAGTATCCTGAAGGTCCCATTCAGGTTGCCGTAGCCCCAACCCAATGGGGTGGCCCATTATCCTCGGCATCAATTTAAACTAATTCTGAACCTCCTCCGAGGTGTAATAGCACGAGCGGTGAAGATGAATTTCGGAGGTAATCAAATATTTACAGCGCTTAATTGTCGGCTACACGGAGAGCTTTGGGAATTTTCGGAGGCAATCTTAGGGTCTGTTCACATGTGCCATTCAAACGGTCCTTTCAGGATGAAGGTCAGCCGGCACGTATAGGGGAGGTATCCTACACGGGATGTCGTGACAGGTCGGAAGGCGACGGATATGAGAGAAGAAAAACGGGGCACACATGTTGTTTCATGTAATAAGACGACGCCGAAGAAGAAACGGGCTGGTTTCCCTGCTAAGATCTCTGGCCATAAAGTGCAAACCATCACCCTCGGAGGATTAGTTTGCACTTGCAAGCGGAGCCTCAGCAGTGGTTTTTGGATGTCCTTACGGGCGGAAGGGAACGAGGTACGTTTTGTGGGTGCGGAAAGTTTTCTAAAAGTTGTTTGTTTTGAAGTTTCTATCTTGGTGGTCGTCACTATGTCATGTTTCTTCCTTTTCATACCCGGCTCCATATGTCCACTGTGGAGTCTAATTTGTAAGAAGAGTGTCCTGTTCCCGGCACACAAGAAAACTTGCGAGGGATGATAGCAAGAAGGGACACATAAGTTTACTTATTTTCGCAGCAGGCCATACCAGAATATAACCAAGAAGGCTAGGCACTAGGAGGATCAGGACAGTGTCCCCTTTTGGACCTGGCTGCCGAGGAAGTCTTGAAGTGCTAACAACTTAGAGTATGGCCATTATTGCCCAAAGCTGTTATATAACGACAATTTCAAACCGAACTAATGAGCGAACAATTTGTGGACTTTGCCCTTTTGTCTTTGTCCAAAGTTTTTCTATTTCGACTAGTAACCAGGGATAAAGTTATCTAGGATCCATTCGGATCGGAAAGGAGACCTGCACAGTCGTTATGACCCCGTCGGCCCGCTAATATTGGTTTAAGGATGCCATTTCAAAGTTTTTCCACAATCTTTGGAAAAGTGCGGCTCGAAAAGAAATTCTTGGCGTGATTCTCACGGACGATGCATTTCATGGACGCCCGAAAAAGATGAAATGCTTTCAATTTTGCAATCTCCTGACCGGAAAAGATTTGTACCACCTACTTTTTTTTTCAAATATTAAGTTTTAATAATTTTGGAGAATAATTGATAATTGAAATAGATTTTCCAATTAGAAACTGACGAGGATGAGTCCCAACAATTTTGGTAGTGTTTTTCACTTTTTAGATATAATAAAACAAATTTTAAGTCATAAGCGCATCAGGAAAACCAATTTTCATTCGAAATTCACTCAAAGTAGCTAATGCTAGAACGTGAGCTGAACCTTCGAAACTCGTTGCAACTATACTTGTAAGAATTCGAAAGAATGTAGCTCAGCACTCTTGGAGTATCCCGAGACTTGGTGAAGTGTAACAATTGTAACAACGACTGTTCTCGATGGAAGAGTTCCCAAAGGTTCATGGTAGGGGAAAAGTGCGGGTGTAACGCGGTGCGGCGAAATTGTGCGCGAAATTCGGGATTTCGAGTGCGTCGCTCATTACCGCAACTCCGTCGCTGTTGAATTATTCAAATTTAGGGTTTTGGAGTCCCACGTTTGGAGTCGTTGCAGCGGGCTCCTGAATGTCCAATTATTTTGAAGAGCTGGGACGAAGTTTAAACTGCCACACCGGAGCGGAGTTGAAGCTGTGGACTCGTAGAGTTGCCGATGGAGTTTTACAGCTAGTTAGATGCTAGTGCACGGTTACCTACTCCTCAGCTTCGTTCTCTGAACGGAGGAAACTTATTTCAATCCCCAATTATGCCGTTCGTAGAGTTTACTCCATGGAAGAAGTTCTTTAACTTCCAAGATAACCTGTCATTTAAGCTTTATGGCGTTACATGACCAAGACGGAGCATGGAACGAGCCAGCACGTACCACTAACTACACGTCCTTCTAGCCCTTGGAACACCGTTAAGTACTGCCATACTGCCATTCCGCATCAGGACTGGCAGGACTAAGGCCACCCATTGTCCAATTTGGAATTCAGTTCGTGTAGAAAATGACCAGGCGGAGTTTTATTCGCTCTGGAGTTTCTTGCTCGTTGTTTCCGATTGCTTTGTCTTGTATTGTCCTGGCGGCGACTATGGCGCTCCTCGAAGTCCATCTTGGATGACGCCCCATACTACCCACACCGCCATCGCCACCGCCACCAGCCCTTGCTCGACAGTATGTTCTCCAGCATTTTTCCGCTAATTAGATTTTCTTTTATTCTCTCCGTATGGAGAGCAAACCGGGCAGTCTATAAAGCACAAAACGCCGTCGGAAAACTTAAACAATCCCTCCCACCATTCGAGCTCCAGCTTCAGTCCTATACCCCTTATCCGTTGGAAAGGAAGAAGGGCTGGTGGATCCAGAAGGGCTCCTTGTACAGAACACAAACAAATTGTCGCCGGTGTCTGCCTGTACGTGCACGGCCACGGCCAGATGGACATTAGTTATTATTGCTGCAGGTACTCGGACCCTCGCCCCGCTGATCACTCACTCCACCTTGACCAGTGCACAGGTTCTTCCACGAGGTGAAATTTTTATTAATTAGTAGCTCCGGATATTAAGTGCTTCTTATGGCAGGCGATCTATAAAAACGGGCGTTCTCCGGCCACCGACATTTGTAACCCTAAGGCTTATGAACAGCCTCCGAGTGCCTCCTTAGCTAGAACACGTAAGATTAATTAAGAGCCGGAAGATATTTTCAGTAGTGGGGAAACGTATGGCTATTTCAAGGATAAGAAGTGAGCAGGGTCACACTTCGGGGAACGATTTATTTAAACACTTATGTGAAGAGGAAATGCAAATTATTTAATGATATTAAGATAAAGATAAGATATTCTGTAATTAATTTTACTGAATGCTAAGGAAAAAAATTATATTCGTTTAAAAATGGGCTGAAATTCGCACTTTCCACGTGTTTGAAACTCAATTAGGAATGTTACAAGTACTTGCGCGAGAAAAGGGTTAGTGTTTCGAGTAGCTTACTGTGTCCACTTTCGTTTGGTGTCGAAAAAGGGGTGTGAAATTTCGTCAAATTCTCGGAAAAATTGCAAGGCCTATGATTTTTTGGGGTCGGAATTTCGAAATTTGTCGGACCTAGACAAATGGGGTATCAAATTAAAGAGCGTCTTCTGCAGATCTCAGAAAATAACAACAATTGCGAACTACCCGCATATACCAGTCTATAATTGTTTCGATTGTATAGATCAATAATTGTTCTATTAATAAAATTTTGTTCATAGAAACATTTTTTTAATTGTAACCCTATTGAAAACATTGAACGGCCTTCTTATGTACTTTACAATTTAAAAAAGAAAAGAAACATCTTGCATATTGCTCCTTGAAAATTTCTGCATCTGCTTAAGACAAGGTTCATCTAGAGATACAATAAAGATGATAAAATAAACGAGTATACATCGTCTTTTGGTTTTTCCATGAGTTTGACAATGAAGGGAAAGTCTTTTGTTCTGGTACCGCCATAAAGACGTATTATATTTCTCAAAAGCACAATCCTTAAACTCTTGTGCCCGTCCATGGTATCGTCTCGCTGTGGTACCGTTGGCTGCCTAAGAATACCCACCACCAAAGTAAATACCACTGACCCAGGGAATAGGACTGGATTAAGGAATTATGCCGCAAGTTAAAAGAATTTTAATGGAATAAATTTGCAGAAGCACTTAAGCCGTTTAAAGAGCGCAAGCACCGCGGCGGCACTCTCTTTTGTTTCGAGCAACGCACGTAGTTGTTGGCTCAACAACTTAAAAAAAAAAATTAAAAAATATCATTCCCCGGGAACGATTCAACAATTGTTCCCGTGTCCTGGAGCCACCGCCACCGCCGTCACAATCACCTCACCCTGCTGCACCGCACGGTGCACACAGCAAAAGCCACAAGCAGCAAAATGGAGTTGGTAAAATTTTTATCCGAGATAAATGCTTATTTCTTCCACAAAAGTGTTCTAGTTATCCTGTCAAAGGGCAGATACAAGAGTCACACAAGGTTCTCGGATAAGACTCATAAGGGATAAGGGAGCAGCAGTAGTATGCTGGCACAAGAACCCACCGGCACCATATACCCCCTACCCTTACAAAACCCTGGACCGGGTAAAATTTCCTTGAAATCTCCTGTGAAATGTTGCCCATGCAAGCATAATTTTTAGAACGTAAAAGGATAGTTTTGCTGTCTCACACTTCGTCGAATTTATCTGCACCGAAAGCATCTCGGCTGTAGTGCTCCAGGTTCTAGCATCAGCTTCTAGCTACCGGATTTTGCCTCCTGCATCCAATTTGTTGTTGTGTTGTTGCTGTTGTTATGTTACCCTGTAAAATTGTAAATGCCCAGGAATGTTGATGGGGGCGGCGCATAAAAATCCTTTGGGAATTCAAAGGATTTCTTTTGTGCATTTTCACCTTTTCGCCTTTTTAGTGACTGCCTGCATTCAAATGTATCCGTCTCGGGGGGGATGCCCTTTGTGCTCGTCAGGCCTTTCATCAAATTTTATTAAAATGTAAACTAGGAACGGAGGCGCTTTGATGCCTTGAATGTCGTTTATCTCTAAAAGAAAGCGCTTTATGGAAATTACATGAAATATTTTTGCATATTACGACTCCCGTTCGGGTTGGACCATTCAACGGGCCAATGGAATAACTTTACAACTTCCCGGTACACCCAAAGGAGAACTAATCTTTCGAATTGCCCAGTTTTTATGTACTCAATCGCATTCAGTTTATACGATATGAAAATTATCCTACACGAGTGATAACTAAAGACGATAGAGTAAACATGCGAACATAAAATCTAAATTCGATGGTTTTTCCTTCTTTTCATATTTCAGAATGAAATACTCGGACACAACAGACCTATAAAATCCCTGCACGAGCATAAACTGAATTATGTACACTAAGCCACTGACTATACAAAACAAATATTCAAAAAGTAATTTTACTCTATTTACTTTACAAGCCAACAAATGTTAACATTAACATTTTTTATCTGCGTAATTTGTAATATGATTCACAATTCTTCTACGTAAAGGTGAGAGGAAATGATGAAACATCGTCATCCCGATTTTTATGGGTTCCAGGTACGAGTGTATGGTATGGTATAAAAAATGTTCAGTATTGTGTTTGGTTTACTTAGTTAAAATATTATCCTGATGAAAAAAACAATAAATCGAAGCCCTGGTTTCAAAAGTAATACTTTTGCGACGAAAAGGATAAATCTAGGTACAAAAAATCGAAATTAGACTCATGTTTGTACAAATTTAATTGCCAATACAAAGAACGTTGATTATTGTTGAAAGACAAAGATGAAAACACTCTTAAAAGTGATTTATATCGAAAATTCACTATTATATTTCTGTAAAGTTAGATTTAGACTCTTCTATTTTCAAATATTCTCTCAGCTCGGTGTCTAAACCAAATCACTAAGGCTAGCATGAGATAGAGGAGCTCAAAGGTAACACTCTGAACTCAGTTAGATAAATTTGGGCCATCAAAATCCACCCGAAGAGAATATTTATTTAATATTTAATTAATTACCTCTAATATGATGAATACTATCAAATTATTGATATTACGACAACAAACAGAAGAATAGAAAACAATTACACAAATTGTATATGCACCATCTTATCCACCATTTCATTGTCCAATCTGTCGAATCTGTCCAATTCATAATCCATACTACGATCATGACTTTTATAACCACCAATAGTTCGACAAATCTTCAGTCCTTTCGTCTAACTACATGATAAATTGTTTTGTTTGTCATTTTTAAAATATCCCTCAAACTTGAAATGTTTGACGAACGAAATAAATACAAGGAAAACTGAGGACATTTTCAAAATGTCCTCCCAAAACACTTCCAGGCGTTTCAAAATGAGCAGAACTTGCCAGTCCAGTGCATTGAAACAAAGGGCAAAAAGCAATAATAAATCGTCCGGGACAGCCACTGAAATTTGACAAACATCTGGCGAGAGATGTTTTATCTTTGAGGGATGTTTTCTTTTGTTTTTACTTAAATTGCGGCAAAATGTCATTACTTTGCTGAAGCATCACCATCCCGAGTATATACCGAGTATTCCGACCCTATAAGTGACGGCAAGCCCGCCAGACCCGGTTATAGACGGGAGACGAGGACGACGCCTCCGAATGAGGATGTACGGCTCCTTTTCTGTGACAAAATCGTAAACCTGCCCTCCCTGGGGAAAATTCAATATGCCCAAGTAATGACTTTGTTCACTTTGCTCCTTCGTCCTTCGTGTTCGTGTTTATTTTTTTCATTTTTTGGCTACCTTATCGTCCTTCTTGTGCTACTCCCCGGCCCCCTCACACCCACGCCGCCCAACCATAGCGCCATATTGTTATATGTATTTTTCACGAGGCAACCTTACGGCGGATGCCGAAGGATATCAACCGCGCCGGGGCCGGGGCTTTTGCACTTTCGGATTGAGTAAAACGCATCAAAGTTTCCTTGTGGCTGGAAGCGTTACTTCAGTAAATTCGTGTAAGATGAAAATTCATCTAAAATAATTTTCATGTTCACCTTGCCGCGAAAAAGCACTAATCAGGTAAAATTTCACTGAGGGAAAGATACGCTAAAACTTTTGAAATCGCTTCGCTTTACACCCTTTTTTTCGGTTACTACTTTACCTTAAGAGATTAAATTTTCCTCGCCCTCAGCTGGCCTTAAAATTATGTTATAGCATTTTGTGTTTTCACCTTGAGTCACATGTTATATTGTTTTTTTCTTTTCTTCCAAGATCAATTCCATTCTTAGAACTTATCTTGGTTAAAGTAGTTCAAAATTTTAGATACATAATTTTTCCTCATAATATCGTACTACTGGCATCAACCCAGATTTCTCCAGAAGTTCTCTTTTGGTTTTCTGGAATTTTATCATTACGAATCCATTTGATAATTAAGAAAGACCTTAGTTTTAATTTAAATAGGTGATAAAAGAAACACCTCTGTTACATATACCTGAAATGAGAAGGGCACACTTTTTTATGTTTCAAGAAAAAAAAACTGCAAAAATATGTGCTATTTCTCGGAAAGCGGCCGAAAATGTTAGAACTTAGACCTTTGGACAAAATATCGTATTTAATCACTTGGGATAACAACTTTATCATTTTTAACATACTTGATATTATTGTTATAGTTTTTATAGTTATAGTTTAGTGTTTATTTATTTATGTATGTGTTATGAATGCATGATTTGATCGCAACAACTGAAAAATTTTAACCTTTCTCTGTAT
Organism: Proctacanthus coquilletti; assembly: GCA_001932985.1. Taxonomy (NCBI): domain Eukaryota; kingdom Metazoa; phylum Arthropoda; class Insecta; order Diptera; family Asilidae; genus Proctacanthus; species Proctacanthus coquilletti. Next base: position 90,132 of record MNCL01000126.1, read on the forward strand.
TTTTATAAAATAATAAAAATTAAAAAATTATAGTTGCTTCTTGCAAACGTGAGATCAATTTGAATTTGATTTTGTTACGTAAATAACCGAAGGTCTATCGAACCTTATACTATAATTATAAACTAATACTATAGTTATAAATACAGGGAACCTTCCTACAACGCCGATTTCATTCTAACTATGGACACATAAGTTCCAAAATTTCCATGTCAGAAAATCTTCAGATTTTTTAAACAGTGCAGTGATAGGGAAGGTTTTGTGCTATTTTCAACAAAAACGAATTTGCTTGAATGGATCTGAGAAAAAAAAAATATGCTTTTAGTAAGTTTTCGGAACCTAAACCCACTTTTTGCAATTGTTCTGGGTCTCATATTACACGGTTTCACACAACACGGTATTTTGTAGGAACCTATCAACCGTGCTATAGGAGAATTACCTGCATTTATAAACTTTTTCTGTACGAATATTCTCGTGTGTGTGGAAAAAATTGATCACTGTAAAGCATATTTAAAAGACAATTACCAAAAATAACAATATTTTATTATTTCATCTTTATGATGTAGAAAACTACAGTACAAATGTTGATTGTACTTTTAACTAAAAAACACTTTCAAGATAGTCAAATTACGGCTTGTAAACACTATCAAAATTATTAGATGGAATTTTACGATATTATTTTTCTTGATACAAATCTGAAGAGAGATCTACCAGTTCCCTACTTCATCCCTTTATCACTGATGCTAGTTTACAACGCCGAATTACAGTTTATTGAGAAAATTAATATTTCACAGTCCATTTTGTGGACGCGGTGGTATTTGGGGCGCAAGTTACCAAGAAAAGTCTAATTAAAATTTTAGCAGATTTCAGCATAAGAGGTCTCTCCCGTCCAGACCCCTCTCTATAGATGCAAAGTTTATTGCTTTTTTGTCGGGAAAATTTTACGGCCAACGCAAATTGCACCCGAAAAAGGCTGCGAAGTAAAATTACTGGGAAAAATACTTCTGCCGTAAATGGTAAAAGTTTTGTGCGCCTTCTCAGTTACTTCTTCCGACCTCAAATTGCGACATTTGTTAAATAAAACATTGCGACGACATTAAAGTTTTCCTTCTACGGTGGTTCGGCAGGAACTCCAAAGTATTCGAGGACGATCCCGTGTTCGTTATCCTGTTTCGGCGGTGTACGTGCCCTCGGAATGTTATTTCTCCCGTACGGGGAAGCCCTCCAATTTTCTTCCCTTTATGGGGTCCTTCGCTTAGGGGAGCTGCGATGTCATTGCGTATTTTACTAACCATCTTGGAGCATACGTTCCGGCGTCTTACCATTGTTCATCTTTTATTGTACTACGTGTGTTTTTGTGTTTCTTCTACAGTCTCCTTGTGTTTGCAAACATTTTCTGCTCTGTACTCCGTTTTTATCCCGTTGTTGTTCTTGTTGTTGTTGATGTTGTTGTTCTTGGTTTTAGCCTTAGTACATTTTTGTTTCTTGTACTGTCAAGAGCGCAAAATTCCACTTAAGCACTCGAATGCGTGCAGTGTTAGTGCAATTGAAAAGTTCTGCCCGGGAATAATGAAGTTACCTCGTAATTCTTTCCGAGAACGGGTCCTCTGGAGCATGGCAACTTGCCCTGGGTTACGTGTCCGCATTACAACGCTCAATGTTTTTTTTTAAACCTTGAAGGTTCTGTAATTACAAAGGGTATCTTGCCTTTACGTCGTAACACGAATGCAGCCCATATTCTGCTTATTCGAAAAACAAATGAGTTTAACGATTAAATTAATTTAATCAATTTTTGTTAACATTTTGGGAATTTTAATACTTCGAACCTCAACAGTGAAAACAACACAACAACGAAATAGTGGACATTCCAATAAACCTTAGGCATTCTCATAATTTCTATCCACTTAGGTGAATCTTATACCTTCTTACATAATAAAAAAAAAAAACTTCCTAAAAGTATTGTAAATTTTAATACCAAAAAGAAAACTGTTTCGAAAATTTAAAATTTGTTTATATAAGTACAGTGCTTAAAATTCTTATAACTCTCGAAGCTCCAGACGTTTTAAGAACATAAAATTGTATAAAAAAATAAACAAAAAAATTCAAGTTAAGAAAAATGATTTATTTTTATATGAAACAAGGAGTACTTAAAAAAATTTTGATTTGATTTTTAGACTTTAAAACGTAATAACTGCGAATATATTTTTAAATAAAACCTTTTTAACAAAACATTAACACCTTCTTCACGACTTTAAAAATTATAAAATTTTTTCAATATTACGAGAGTAGCGGATTTCAATTATCCTAAAAACAATGTTTGAATTTTAATATAGTGCAGTAAAATTGTTTAATAAAATAAAAAAAAATGTTTTAATTTATTAAAAATTATGTTTTTATTCAAAACTTAGTTCTTAAATTAAAAGTTAAATATTTCATTCGAACGTTCTTTACAAAAATTTTAAACTTTCTGTTCAAAATTTTTGTCAATGTTTATAAAAGTGATAAAATTCGAACACGATATTTTGGTAATTTTACGTTATACCATCGATTTTTATAATACACAATTATTTTCGATTTTTTCATTCGAATTCTCCATAAAAGTGAACGTGATATAATGAGACTGTCTTTAACACGTAAAATACTAATGAATTAAAAAGTGTCCTCATAACATGGAACTAGAAGATTTACTTTTGTCTGGATGAAATAGAAAGTAAAAGTTTCATTTTGGACATGAAAAGTTCAAGGAAATTATTTGATTTTGAAGTAGGTTCTACCTTGAAAATAACACTAAATGTGTTAGAATTTCAATGGACTAATACACTGGGAGATTTTACACTATGCATTCATAGTTTCTAATATGCAAGTGTTGATAGTTGTTCACCATGAAATAGAATTGTCAACAGTAGTGGTCCGTTGGTACATCTTACGACTTAGTAATTCCCTGAAGAAATACAGCGGAAACCCTTGGGGAGTCTCGTCTATCCATGAATCCGTAAACACCGGCATCCTGATGACTATGAGACAATAAAATAACTTTTACCAGGTCGTATAAAAAATTAAGGCCGCCTGGTGAACTTTAGTTCAGGGAGTGTACATCGTTAAAAAATAAAATAAAAATAAAATAAAAGAAAGAAGAAAAATTTAAAAGATGGGTCGACGAAGAGAGAAGCAGAACCGTCCAATAAAGTAACAGGCTAAGGAAGAACGAAAGATAGAAACACTTGAAACGAAAATGCATTTGCATGGAAAAGTGTTTTTTAATGATTCGAGAGGAGCCGTAAAACTTGGAAGAAGACGACTTAGACGACTCCTCCAAGATAAAGGAGGAGAAGCTCGACGACCATAAACGGATCTGACACTATACCCGAAGACTACCACACCGGGAGCTACAAGAAAAATGGATAGCCACCAAGAAGCTTTGGGCGAGTTGCAAAGTGATGCAAAATTTTGCTGAACCATAAAAACGTTGCCCTCCATTAGATGGCGACCACTTGCAGTCGCGTAAAAGTCGCAAAATAAATTTCACTCTAGAAGTAAAGGGCGACCATAAACAAGGAACGATTTCATTTATTTATTTCCTGCAATTTTCCGGCTTCCTACGTGTTACCATGTGCATTTCCTGGGGATTTTAACTGGATAAGATGTGCATCCCGAGGATCGTGAGGTCCCTCCTTTGCACAAGCTTCATAAGTGCAAATTGAAATTATAGGATCCAAAAAGTTAGAGAGGCATTTAGTTATGGAATAAAAACGATTCAGACGTTAGTAATTACATCTCAGCGAGATAATGGCAAGTTTTCAAAGAAAACAAAAAAGAATATAATTAATTATAAAGATCCAGGTGCATGTCCATTTTATTTAAGTAGCGTCTAGATTGACCCCGTAGCAGGTCCAGACAAAGTTACAAAAACCCAAAAGGACTTAAGCGACTAGTCTGACTAAATAAGGGCAATTTTTGAAAATTTTTAAAAACTATCTGATCTGATTTCCTAAAAAACGCAGTAAAAAGCTGTCCATATTTACACATAACAAAATTATGATTTCTTTTCTCGAATCCAAGTAAAAAGGCATTTTATTTTTCTTGCAAATTTTTTAGACTTCTAAAGATTTCCCGTTTCAAATTTTATACAAAATTTTTTCAATTGCTGAATAGGGAAGTACCCAATTTTCCATTGTAAAATTTTTAAATATATGTTCGAAAGCAGTTTTACACATTAATGTAAAATTAAAGTCTTAGTTTAACAAAAAAAGTAAATTTGCTTAATTAAGAAACACTAAAAAATGTAATTAATCATTTCTTCTTCAACTTATTGAGTTTTATTTTTTTACTTAGGGCTTATTTTTCTAATTACAGTCGAGTTTAAGGCTTAATTTGTTACTTTTTGATATACAAACATACCAAAGTGAAGTTGACTTTAGAAACAAAACTTATCAAAATCTAGAAGAGTTAAGAAAAACCGGATGTCTTAAATTGCATATGGAAAATCCGTACCTCAAACGGACTTAGTGAATTAGAATAAGTTGAAATGTTCTGCTACAACATTCGTTTTTAATATACGCGTTTACAAATAGAATTGAAATTATTGCAGGACTATGTTTAAACAAATATCAACATTAAAAAATTTTAATTTTGTCATTTAATTAAGTTCTTACATTTTTTATAAGTAGAACCATACCAAAAGTACCTCCATCACAAAATTGACTGACTGGCTGTAACAACGCGATCAAATTGGGTAATTGACCTATGCCTAATTCCTGTCTGCATATTTTATTAGAAACCTGTGCTCCAACAACACTTGTTCCTGCTGGACGGTTTATCCACAAATTTCATCATTGGCAGGCCGGTTTCGCTTATCGAAATTGAAGAGCGCAAGGCGTCATTTAGTAACATGAAAATTGTATGCATGTTAATTGGGGTAAAGGCCATCGCTAGACGACACACATATTCTTGTCCCCGCCACAATATCTCTACCATCATGAGAGACATCAGGACAATAGAGAGTACTACCCAGCCCCGAACTGTCCCTGTACGAGGTAACACCAAATGAGGCCATTCTGAGTGAAATTTGATGACACTGACATGGCACATATGAGAGTATTCGGGTGCTCCAATATCAGGAAGTCTGAAGGTCTGGAAGTATACCTCGACTACCTCTACTAGCATAGTAGTCACTAAATGCTGCTGGTAGAACTGTTCGTAGGAGTACTCTACGAGCACTAAGGCCTGGGGAGTCTCTTAAACTCTTTCGGTTATCATGCACGCCTCACATGTGTAATGTTGGTGTGCGACTGTATGTGCTCTGGGTCCCTATCCCGACATGTTACAGCAGAGCAAAGTATGCAAATTACCCCAAAGGTGATAATAAACCAAATGACAACTCAAATGTACACCAGAGACCAAATGACACTATGCAAAGAAGATATTCTAACGTATAAACCCTTGTATGAGCCCATTATGTATGTCTTTATGGGACGAAAGTGGATCCGATTATGCTCAGGTTGGTTCTCAAACTATTTAGTTGAGGATAGGGCCACAGCTCCGTGGAATATTAATCTTGCCCTACACCGGCTGGGGAAAACAATTACAGCCTTTAAGTTAAATTTAATGAGCCCACGAGTGGTGATATCAGGAGACTGTCGGTACTCTTTTGAATGACACCCTGATTCATGTCCTGACGACCTCAGCAAATGATCCAACCGCTAATATCGTTCGACAAGGTCTCTCTGCAGAAAATGTTCTTTCTGATTTCGTATGGTGGCATTTATCATAGAGTGTAGGTGTTTTATAGCGCAAGGGTCTTCAACTTCCTTCAAAATAGGGTCAATAGTGACTTTAAGAGTTCAATATACTTTTACATTTAGTAGAAAATTATTTCCTAGTGTAGATATTTTTAAATTTTTCGAATTTCGAATTGTTGAAAATTCCACATAAAATTAAAAGCACAAAAAAAAATGATATACCCTTGTATAAAACGATAAAATCCAAAAACTTTTCCAATTTTTGAACAGTTTTTCTGTGAATAAATTTAATAGGAAAAAATTTATGATATTTTCCGAATTTGTGATATGTAAATCTCCACGATAGTGAAAATATCGACGTTTACTTTTGAAGAAAAACTTAAAATTTTGGTAACTTTTGGCATAGATTTTTATAAATATGAATTTTTAAATTATTGATGGTCTATTTTCAAAATAATTAAGCAATTTTTCTTATTTTTTTATATACTGGACTTCTGTATCCTAATTTTTGATATTTTTTCTCAAACAATTTTAAAATTCTGTGGAACTTGTAACTTTCTTGGTTTCATTTTACAAACTATTCACAGAATAACTACTAAAATTATAGACTTAAGACTACAAAAATGCGACTGTTCCAAGAGTAGTATAAAATATGATAAAAAAATCAAAACCAAAAATCACTTGTGACTTAAAAGGAAACCTTTCTTCTCCTAATCAGATCAAGGCGAGCATGTTGCTTTGGAGTGCAGGTCCCATGTGGAAAGTTTTGTATCACGGTCTGTTTTGGAAGGTTTTTTCTTCATTTTTAATAAAATAGTAAATTGTTAAAAATGCTGATCGGAAAATCCCCAGGAAATGGGTTTTTTTTATGTTCTATGCCATAAAGGCAAGATAACTTTCGGCTGCAGTAAATCTTGGAGGAGCAGCAAAATTATTATTTGCATTAGAGAGAGCAAAACGGCGACCAACCAAAGAAGGGTTTCTTCAGGTTTCTTCACCAATTCCATTCACGACTTGAAGCTTCAGCAGAAAAACTATAAAAACAGAAAATTGTAAAACCAGAGGGTGTCACCGGGCACCGCATTCTCTGAAAAAAAAAAAATAAAAATAAACATAGGATGGGGTTGGTTAGTCCAGTATAACTCTGTAGAGAACAGTGGCACACCTTGTTGACTTCCACCCAACCTATTCCCTTTCGGGAATAAAATTCCTCCAGAAAAACTGCTGGTTGCAGAGGACTTTTAATAAGAGGACACAAATCAAAAATGATGGCGAAATTATTCCAACTTTGTTTACGGTTGATAAGAAAACAACTTTGCGGCTGTGTTTATGTAAGCATGCGGCCGGGACTCGGGAAGGACTGCAATGTCCTACGACGACATCGGGACTCCGTCGTCTCCAGATCCTCGGCCCCCGCCAAACCCGGGAAAGATCCCGCAACGAAGTGTAATATCAGCAACAAGAGAAAAGCCGGAAAACTACTTACGTGTCAGAAGCTCCCTCCTCACATATAATAAGAAGAAGATGCCAAGGATGCTGGGGTGGACCAACGGGGGAGGAACTGAATTTCTGTTGGCACAGATGTTCCTTATGTGGGATGCAGCAGCTTTCCTGTTGCTCCTGCAGGATTGAGTATCCTTGGGCTGCTCCGCGCTAAAGATGTTTTGTGGGTGGCAAACTTAATTTGGATGAATGACTTAAGTCGGCGGGTGGGGGACGAGTACACCCTCCTAGCTTATGTCTTTAATATGAAGAAAATGCTGCTTAGGTCGTCTTCCTCGGTGTACGGTATTGCCGCGCTCCCGTGCACACCTCTCCCTCCTCCCGCACCAAGTTCCATTATTATCTCGAAATGGAAAAAGGGTGAAGCGTAATTGGAGCTAAATTGGAAATGAAAGTGGTGATAAATAAAAACAAGCCGTGCCAGAGCGAGGTAATTAGGGCGTTGTTTATTGTCCCGGCTCGAATATGTTTACTTTCTAAGGAAAAGAAAGAAAAATTTAAGACGTCTAATTATGGCAGGGTGAGTCGTCTTCCCTCCCCTCGACACTTTCTAACCCTCCTCTGCTCCCTTCCCGCTAAACGGAGTAATCTCCCGTAGCGAGTCAGAGATGTTTTTATTTTCAATCTCGGCTAAATCTTCCTTTTCCCAAAAAGCAGGCAACCTTTCGCAAACACGAAAGTAGACGTGAACTTCTTGGAGCTGTTACCTTTGTGGATTTTAATATTTTGACTTTCCATCAAAGGAACAGCAATATTTATGGTTCCTGTTTGGGTTTGGTTACGTTTGCGTGTTGAATCCTCTGCCCGTCCTCTTCAGGGCGCACTTCTATCGTTTTGTAGGGTATGATCTACTTCAGCCTTCAGCCCATGTGGTGCTATTTTAGTGGCATAATTAAGCGGGAAAATATTTCTACATAAATTGATGAAGGAATCAGTTTTATGTTTTAGAAGTTAAATAGACTTTGATATTTTTAAATACTAGACTTAAAAAACAGTCCATTAATTACAAATTTTGTAAAGTTGCAATTTAAAAAAATAATAAAAAGAACTATTTTAAATATGATTGAAGAAAAAAATTAGCTCTTATGTTTTGGCTTTAAAAATTAGGGAAACGTAACAAAACCTTTAATAAAATAATTTCAACATTTTGAAAATAATGCGGTAGTCTGAATTGAAAATAATGAACAGAGTTTTTCATTTCACCCAAAATTCGACAACTCTAAACGCTCCTGTTAAATAGACTTTACTTTATAAAAATTTTTTAAAGAAGTTATTGATACGATTTTATCTTTTGTATTAATTTCATAACTTCAAAAAGTTTTGTAATAGAACGACGAAATGGGTGAAATTTCTCTGAAGATGTAAAGGGTTTAAGATAAATAGAAAGTTCTAATTTTTATCAGGCTTAATTTAATCCATACCTTGTTAAAGGTATTTCTTCTATTTTTTCAGTTTAGATCATTTGTCCGATATTTACTCAATCTGGTAGTAACGTTTTCTACTTCTTTTTGTTTGTTTTTTTGTTTTTTTTTTTTTTTTTTGAGGAGAATGAAGAACTTTTTGAAAATTTCTTGGCCCCAAGAATCATTGGTTTTGTTTACTTTCCCGGTCACGTCAAAAGTTTTCCCGAGTAGATTCTTCCTGGAATGGAACTTCTTAGAATTTGTTCCCGGTGAATCTGCACTGAATGCAGTTCTCACCCGTTGTGTATTGACCTATTGCCGTAATGAATTCCATTTTTAAGGGTGCCGAAAAGCGCAAGCACTTTCTGTCATAGTAGAACTTGGGGCTAGAAGTCCTTATTTAAGGTTCCGATACCACTGTATTTTCTTTTGGGTATAGTATACTTGGTCCATACTTTCCTAGAAGAAGACTCCTTTCAATGCAACTGTATACTAAACTGGCACTGGTCCAATGAAAACTTTCCAAGAAACTACGACAGCTGTAAAACCATCTCATTTACGGATGATTTTCCATGGCCCCATTCGGAGGCTTTGGGCAGACTTTTCGATCTCTTGATGGGCGAATGTGACTTGCATTCTAAAAAGACCCTTCTCTCTCATCGGCGACTCTAGACTCCCGATTCCTGACGATTTTTCTAGGATTTCTTTTTACCGGCATTGCATGGAGCCGGTTCGTTTTCTTGCTGTATTGCGTCCCGGGTGAGTAGCAGCATTTCCAGAAGCTAGAACCTATAGTACGGCGTGCTATTAACCCACTGCAATGGCCAGTCGAGAGACGTGCCCGGGCTAGAATCCAGGGAACATCAAGGGAAATCTAAAATCCTCTTTTCATACCAATCCATCTGGTCGTCCTGCCGAAGCAGAAATGCATGAATACCAAATAGCCCCCGACCCGGACGATGCTGTCGCCGCCGCCGGGCTCCCTGCCGAGATCGGAGTCTCGAAGCCTGGCCAGGAGCGTGCACATCCTTGTGCACCTCAACTGGCCCCTGTCAGCCGAAATGAGTTTTTAAGGAGTCGCAAGTACACGTTCCGACATCACTCCATTTGCATATTTTATTCGATTTATTCCGGGACCCGGGTCCGGGTTTGAATCCGTCCTCTCTCCGCTCTTATGAAACCTCGCCACGAAATCATCGGTCTCCCGGCCAGCTATCCGCAAGTTTGGTGTTTTCATGAAACACCCCGGCCTCATTTGGCCCATGATAGCTAGGAGCGAATAGAGGGCGATGGTGGGGATACTGCACCCGCAGGCTGGGGGAATAGGGGGCCTTGCGCTGCATGATAATTATTATAATTTCCAGGCTGCAGTTTTTCTTGTAATTGCCGTAAAACTTTCGAAATTGCTGTTGTTTGCCATTTGCGTTAAACTTTTGGCTATTGGCAACCTCGTAATATCTTCTTCCTTTACGCCTCCCGCAGCCCCCCAGTTAGCCAAAATTGGCGCACAATGTGGCGCCAGCTGGAGTTCCTCTTTTTTGCCGGTCAGACCCGTGCAAGTCGAAGAAAATTGCTTCTAATTACTCGCCATGGGTTTTTTTTTCTCCCGTATCCTCTTTTTTAGATCCGGAATGTTTTTCTATGCCGTTTGAACCGATCCAACTTTGATTCCCGTCTAATTGCCCTCGCCCGCGGGATTTGTTCTAGTCGTCCTAGTCGATGTAGAGCAAGCGTGTACACTGGAGCCGATTGTTGATTGCCTGGATATTTGCACTTTAATCAACATGAGATTTCGGAGTAAATTTTAACATAATTTTTTATTTTTTTTATTGTGCTTTTACACACTTGCGACAGTTAATTACTGTTGATAAGTCTCTCAGAAAAGATGATCTTGAATAAGGATCCCATCTCAAAAGGAGGACTGTCAATAAGGTCCAAAATCACCCCACAGTTGTCATGTTAAACGAGTGTTACTTTCATATGGTATATTTGGAATATTGAGACCTACTCCTCGATCTTATTCTTTAAATGGCTCGTCCATCTCAACAGCTGGAATATATGCAACTTCTTCTAGATCCTTGAAATTGCGCTTATCTTCCGAACATGGGAACTTTCATGTTGTGGTCAATATTTTCCAAAATTAGCCAGCACAAGTCGATGCGGGCTTACTCATCATTTTTCAATTTGCCTCGGGGGTTAAGCCTGGCACGGGTGACGGCCATAAGTTAGCAATAAAATGTTAAAACAATTTCACAGCAGAAATTTCACTGCAATTGCATGGCCCATTTACTTTCTGCTGATTCAGTGCAAAAACTGTTTATCGGAGTCATGTGCAAGTATGCGTGCGGAATGGCAACTCATGGCCACCATGGCAAAAGGATATTACGCCAGTGCATCCGGGACTATGGTGGCCGGGACGGGACTATGGTGGCCCGCAAGAGAGCGAATCCACCGGACTGGAATCAACAATAAAGAAAACTTTAAGCTTGCACGGAGCTTCAGGGACTTTTGAATCCTCTTAATGTCCCTAATGCACCTTCCTCCTTCCGTCGAGAAACGTGTGCCCACCATTTGAAACCTTGGAATTACTTTACTTATTCCAGACTACAACTACCTTCTTAGAGTTCGCCTTAGCCTTCTCTAACTTTAGATGATAACCACTTTCGCCAATTTCTTCGCAGTGGCCTCCGTCCACTCATATGACTTTTTCCATGTTAGAAAGGTACCTTCCGGCTTTTTGTGAAATCTCATTATTTTCCTTTTTTGCAAATAATTGAATGGACAATTATTTCTATGGCTCCAACGTTCTTGCTACCTTTGTTTTCATTTTTTTAAGATCGAATTTTACTTTTTTGTGAAAAAGAGTAAGAACGGTCGTTTTTTGAGATTTCCATTTTCCTCGATGGTCAAGAAATGGGTCAGAATTGATTTTTAAAGAGATAAGGGAACAGGATTTTGAGTATTTTAGCATATTAAGGAAACAAAAGTCTACTTTGATATGCTTTTTATTTCATATTTATAATTCCGAATTTTGCATTGCAGTCCTCATTTCTTTGAAATAAAATGGTCCTTAAAATAGAAAGGTCTTATTTGGTTTGGAATTTTGAAAATATGTGATGCAATAAGTAAACGACCACTTTCATAGTTGTTTTTTTTTTTATAGTATCATCCGCGAATAGAATTATTAAAACCTATTCAAATTATTAAGTCAAAATGGGTTTATTATTTAATAATAGTTAATTTGGAATTATGTTCATGATTATTTTTTAAACGATGGATCCTTAGAATTAAATTAACAAGATTCTAGTAAATTTTTCAAAATTATTCGAAAAAAATAAAGTTTTCTTATTCAAAGCAATTCAAGATGCTTACATTTTATAACAAGATGGGACTATCACTTTCTGAATTTCTTAGTATTGTCTACATCGTTGTAATTAAATCTGATAATGACCGAAGTCAATGAGTTCTTCAAACCCACAAATGTATCTAGTTGAATGGATGATTATTCCTAAATATCCACAACAAGAAGCAATTGCCAGACAAAGATATCCCATGAAAGTCTGACAAGCTTGTTGTAATTCGTCAAAAAACGTCTTAATGTACCACACGTCCTGTGGCAAAACTATTCGACACACTCTTGTCCCGAAATTGAAAGGGGGCAAATTTCTGGATGCTGGAGCCACAAAACGGTTTGGCAAATCATTAGGTCCTGCCAGGAGCAATTGTGGCTAAGTTGTTGCCATTTTAATTGCTTAATCTGGAAATTCATTGGAGGAAATCTTTAAACGACGTTCCTTAAGAATAATATCCCGAACGCAATGAACTGTGGTCATAATCTCAAGATGATGCCAACCAGCCAGCCAAAAGATACCCGGGCTTACTCTGAGGATAGTGAGGGTGGTAGATATTCAAACAAGGGTCCTTCAGGGATTATACTCATAGAAGTAGAAGACAGAGAAGAAGAAGTTCAGTTGCCGGTGCTAGTTCAGCTTCCGACATGCTATCACCGAATAGGGCATTAAGGACCCATTGGTCCGCCATGCACTGATGCCCGAGCTTTTAATTAAATTTTACGAGGAAACTTTCTTTGGAGGAGCGACGTAATTGACAATTTCTGCCCGATACGGCCCCGGGATCTTGCCCGTTTTGACTCACTATTTAAAGTCATCAAGAAAGTTGGCCCCGCATTGGGACATATAATGTCGCTGCCGGCGATATGATCATAAAGCGATTACATGTGGAACGTAGTTTCCGCCGGTCCGATGATCGGCGGTAACGACTTCCGCTTAAATTGCTGTTAACCTCTGAAATTTTTAATGCCACCTTCGTAATTTTACGGGACCTGCGCGGTATTCGCGGCATAAACTCCGCCAACGGTAATACCGCCAATGGGGGCGGCCTTAATGGCACAAGTGCATGTAAAAAGTTCTGTTGTGACCTCAACTCCTACGTCTTGCTGATGTTCCCGGATTGCTAAAAGACCGTCTGAAGACGGCTAGAATTATTTCTAACAACGTGAAATCTCACATTTATCGGGGAAAGTATGCCACGGAGTGGTCTGTACATTTCACTCTTGCGGAGAAAGTCTAAGAACGTGCCCAATTCCATCTTAACTTTGGCGTTTGTACAGCAGTTATTATAAAATAGGGGTTTTCTGATGGTCTTCTCAAAGTGAAAATAAAAAACGTAATTAGAATAAAATTATTGTAAAATATAAGTTCACTTCTTGTTTTCTAAGCTCGTTTATTTAATGGACAATTACAATACTATAAAAAAAACTTCAGCTGTTCTAGTACATGGGTACTGCGTACCCAAAATTTTCAGTCGTTTTCAACAATTTAGAAAAATAATTTGCAACATTCATAATTAAAATATTGAAAAATAATTCGAAAAGAGTAAGAAAAATCTTAAAAAGTAAAAAATTTATCCAAACAATTACGATTCCAGTTTAAATAATGTAGATATGTTTTCATTTAGGCCGCTTATAAACTCTTGTATTGAATTTTAAAAAAAATACTATATTATATTAACCAAGTTCAGAAAGTATACATTTTCTAACACGTGAACAAGTGTGCTTTGTTTTTAGACGACGAAATTTTTTTTAAATATTTTCTTAAACAAGAGTAAAAAAAATGTTCAAAAACATATTCTAATTTAAATACACCAATATTTAGCGCTTTTGTTTTACCTTCTGGATATTTTTTTCATCGAAATTTTAATAAAACCGAGAGTTTTACAATTTCAAGAAAAGATAATTATCTTCTTGAATTACAATTTCATTTTCAGGATATATCCATAAATTGCATTGTTTTATTTGTTAACAATTAATTGGTAATTCTATAATGAATTATTTCGAAATAGGCCATTTGAATTTTTAAAGCTCTAGATCATTTCTAAAATTGAATTGTAAGATTTTGACCAAATTTTTATACATGTCAACAAAAACATTTAAATTCTGAGGAAAGAAATTATGTAATTAAAATTTAACACGTGCCTTTGTATTCACAGATATTTCGCTTAAAATACATAACATTTTCTTACTTTTTAATCTACCCCTTCCTCCAAAAATACTTGATTTTCCAAATATCCCAAAATGCAAATTAACTAACGAATAAAAGGAAACCAGGGTCTATTTGCTGATCCATCAAAAATTAATCAAAAGCCAAGGTACTTCAGAGGAATTTTTTATTTCTCCATTTAATCCGACAAATTTGACTTTTATTACATTGTCGGTATCCCCAATTAATTGGTGGCTCCAATTACTGCATCGGTTCAAACTTGCTTACCTCCTTCGACGGCATTAAGAGGAGGGAAATGGCAACGTGCTAAATAGCAATTAAAATTCAACTCAGCAGCTCTCCGGGTACTCCGACCCAGGACACTTGGACCGATCTTCATCTTAAAGGGTACGGGAGGTAGGCTATACCGGCTGAACCGCAGCATTATGCTAACCATTCTTAAGCCTTCCTCGGACGTCTTAAACGAAGCGAATCCTTTTATAAAAGGCCCACAAAATCAAAAGGGAGGCGAATTCACTTAACCAAAAGCGTGTAGGCTCGCTGGGGTCGCGCGCTCTAGAATACAACGGAAGAGGAGGAGGACGAGGGCTAGTAAGATGGTCCGCGCCGACATATTGGGCGAGAGCATCCCAATCAATTTATTAATTAACAGAGAAGTGGCTTACAGGCCCCCTCGAAGTACTTCTCGGTATGCTGGTGGCAGCGTCAAGGAGGACTTAGCCGGGACTGGCCGGGAATAAGAAAATTGAGAGAAAAATAATTAATGAAAAGGAAACACGTAGATTTCCCAAAGGATATTCTTCAGCTTCGGTTAAGATAGCCTGACCGCCGACCCGTCGACGCCTCCGTCGCTCTCCTCCGTGAGGTGCAATCCAGCCCTGTTGAGATGTATACATTAGTTCTGATTTCCACCTCCCGAGAAATCATTATTCGGGGCAAAAAAAAATAATAATTTCACTTTGCGCCCGGCAGGTGTTTTTTGGGAGGGGAATAGCTGAAGATGAAATGGGCGAATGGATATTAGAAGTCGTAAAGATCCCTTAAGAACCTTTCGCCATTGTACATCCGAAATTCGTGGGGTGGTCCGCGAGCGGTGTTCCCGGACGCGCAATTTTACATATTAAAAACCATTAAACGCGGTATCTTCGATGCCCATCGGAAGGTATAAGTTTCGCGCAACACTACAGCCCAGGGCTCCTTTTCGCGGTGCAAATCTTCGAGAAGAAAATGATATGCTAAGTAGGGTATCCGGGCACATTTATCCGCCCTTAAATTCTAGTTTGGAACCGTTGCCGACATATACCTTATTATACCTTCTATCTGTGTGGAAGAGCGGTTACGGTGTCGGAATTGCGAGAAAATCCAAGAGATCAGGGAGTCCCAGAGACTACCAAAGTCTCGGAATCCCCTGGCGTAGAAATGCTATATGTAGAACGACGAAGACAAACCCCGTATTGAGAACAAAAGATTGCACAATTGGTCTGAGATGGTCCCGTCACGCCGCCCGGTGCGGATGCTGCTGGATTCTCGAAACGAAAATCGTAATCAGAAAAAGAAATCTAATCAGGTGATAAATTTATTCCCGACATAGGCGGAGGATACTGGTACAAGTGGAATTCGTTAACTCCCAAGACGTAATTTATGTTTCTGTTTTTCTTTAATTACTACCTACATTTTGCTCACCGCTGCGCGTTTGAGATTTAATTTGCTCCCGTTTAAGGATTTGCATCGATTACCCATACATTTAAGGCAATTAGCATAGGACCTCCTTTGGAGGCAGACCTCGAGTGCTAAATACTTACTTCTACTGACTTCTTGTTTTAACAGAAAATCGTTAAAGGAAAAATGTTCGTAAAACATTTTCCACACGGTTTCTTTTTACTTACGAGGGCTTGAATTATAAATTAAGAAAATCAACTTGATAAATGATTCGGAAAACCATTCGCTCGCCATTCATTCCATAGGTACATAACCGAAAGACCTTGCATGATTTATTTCCGAAAGCAGAATGCCCATACTATCCCGGATAAAAAATGAAGAGTAAACTTCTATATTTAGTGATTCTAAAAGCATGTGACCTTTGGATTTACTTTGCTTCTATGTTTGCTGAATAATTAGTGTTTGTTTTTGAAATGAAGAAAACAAGGAATTTAGGAGTTTTTCTTAAAGTTTTATTTACTTCTTATTAAGTCAAATTAAATTAGTAAACTTCAAAAGACCATAGCTTAAAAAATATAACTTGAATATGAGATGAAACAAAAATTATTTGAAAAATTCTCCATACGTTTGAAGAAAAATGGGCACTCTTCAACTAAATTAATTAAGTTAGCTTTTATTAATATTTAAAATTCTATAAGATGAAAGTTTTAAGTGTTGAAATATGATTTAAAGCGAGAATTAGGTTTTTGGGGTACTCTATTAATACTCAGGATATAAAAAATGGTTTTCATTAATAATTTTCTCAAAAGGCTTACACGATAAGCAGATTTTATTTCCATCCTCGCAAAACATAAAAATAAAATAAAATAAAATGATAAAAAGTGTTGAAGTAATTGGAATATAAAAACTAAAAGCTTAGTATAACTAAATTATACAAAAATCGTGACTACTTTTTTCATTGTCTTCTTCGAATTTTTATTGAGTTTTAGCTTTTAATTTTCTTTAGACTTTTTTGGTCTATACGATTTTTGTCCTCTTGTCTTAAAACACTTTTTTTAAAAGGTTCTAATTTAGTGTACAAGAGAATTATTTGGATCGAGTCCACTGTATTTAAAAAGGACACCTCAGATTGTTAAAGGCTAGTAAAAAAATAGAGGCTAATGGGACATGGTAATTGAAAGGGGCACAATTGTTTTTCTGTTTTAAAACCACATGTCCTTTGCATTCGAGAATAATAAAATCAGGACTTTAAACTTTAAATGCGTTCCCGTCCTTGAGCACATTCATTAATCTAGTACGACACCGAATTTAGCTCCACTTTGTGTTGAGATGGTATCGCGCATGTTGCCATTTTCGATTAAACACTCAAACGGAGCAGCAAACACAGATGAAGTTGGCCACAAGTGGGTCTGGGAGCGAAAAGCTCTTCGGCATGCCGATATACAAACGAAGGGTATGTTGTCGCCCCTCCCCCACTGCAGCTTCCTGATCTCTTCAGGCAGAAGGACACTTATGGCATACGAACCGTTAGGATGCAAAAAGCTTTGCCACCCCCGCTCGACCAGATGATATCGACTCAAGTGTATTGGTGTGTCGAATTTTCCCCCCCACCCCCTTGAATCGTCCGTCCAGCAACCATCCTTTATCTTACTACTGGCTGCCTTTGTCTGACTGAGCGTGTTTCAAATTCCGTTATCTCTTATCAGCCCCCTCGTCGCCGCTGTCACTGATCCTGCTGCTCTGTGAGAGACCTGACTGAGGAATTATCTGATTAGCGAACTACTTAACGGTATTGTCGAGGGCCCGTTCTAAGGACACGTGAAGATATCTCATTTGCCGTCCTGTTGTTATGTGACATATGGCCGCGGTCTGTCCTCTTTTTCGAGCTCCGCCGCAGTGTTTCGCTTTTTTGTGTCAGTGTTGCCGCTCAGCTTCATGAGATTTTTGTTTGGTGCTTCTTAAGTTTTTTGCTTGGTGCCGTAGTCGAGCTGTGTGCTAGAAACAACTCTCACTTTTCGCTACCCGCCTCCTTCGCTATTCCTTAGCTTGCTCCTTTAGCTTTGCATCTCGCTTGAAAAATACCTGCTTGCAGCCTAAATGTCAAAATACACGGTGCCCTAGTTGGCCGCCGTATTGGTGCAAGGTAAGTTTATCGATGTTGTGTGTGTGTGGTTGTGTATGCGTGTGCGGTTGTATGAATGTATTACTCCTTCGTGTTTACCTCCGTAATCACTTTAACCTCACTTTTCGGTTGCAAACCCACCGAAGGTGCCTTTTGTGTGACACAAATAGAGGGTACAAATTTGGAACAGTTTTCATATTACTAATTAACCAATTGCTTTGCTTGTAGCGCTAGTGAACTTTTATCATTGCCGCCAAGCTTTCGCCCTACTATTTTTTATCGCTCGCTTTGCTAGAAGGGAATGGAGGGGGAGGGGGCACGCTTTACAGCTATACCATAATATAACGGGATTTTTATAAATATATTATTGTTGCAAACATTCGTCAGCTAGTGCCCTTGGTTTTTTTTTTTTTTGGTGCAATTCCTTAAATAACCTGTCTTTAAAGCTTTCGCAGGCTTCAATGCTTTTGACTAACTGCTCTATCTTTTCTATTTTGTGCTTTACTACATAAACGCCTCCACAGCATTTAACTACAGTAATTTAGAGAAAGACAATTCCCTAGACCTAGGAAGTTAATAGTGGGTAGTTTTCCAGAAGGTAAGGACACAATGAATCTACAATAGAACATAAACATTTTGGGAATACGTCTCATCCCCATTGCTCTTTTCTTACATATTGCACCTGCTAACATCGAGTCAAGTGATACAGCACACACACACACGCAACGACCCTACCTTGACTAAATTGTTGGCTCATCCTTGATATACAAAATTAGAAATGTTATTAAAAGAAGACACAAAAGATGCATATGATGAATAAAGTACTGCTTAAAAATCGACAAACCGCATTTTTATTTTTCCTGTTAAACGTAAATTAAAAGTTGTAGAAGAAAAAGAGTTACACAACTTTTCCAAATTGTTAATAATAAGGAATTCTTAAAATTAAAATTGTTAATTAAAACTTACTTTTAAATCTGACTAATCTTTTCGATAAAAGCACAGATACATGTGCTCTGTGGGAAAACGAGGATATACTTCTAAAAGTACGTTGCTGTTTGATTCTTTCTCCAAAAATTCAATAATGCTGCTAGTAGAACTTTGTTTATTTATTTTATAACAATTCATACAACGCTATAGCACAAATTTTTTTAAAATTACTTCATATTTTCCTGTACTTTTTGAAAATTAAATGGAAAATTTTTAAAACCGCATCTAAATGGAAAATTTTTAAAACCGCATTTTTAAAACCGCAATTAAATGGAAAATTTTTAAAACCGCATCTCTTCCAGTCCAGTGGTCTTCAACGAAGGGACCATGGAAAACTTAATTAAAACTCATAATTATACAATTGTGCTTGAATACTTAATTGAATATGATTTACGTCATAAATAACAAAAATAAATTATTTATATAAAAAATATATAACAAATAAAAGTAAATAATTTAATGACAAAATTATATAAATTCCAATTTATCAGATATTTTCAACGTTTAATATTTTTAATACTTTGGTTTGGCTTGTCACTTTTATTTATATCAAAAAACAATAGATTTTTACGTACTATGGTAAAAAAATGCTTCGAGAAAATTTTAGAGTAAGCGCTGTGCTGGATCCGATTGTTTTTTATTATAAAAACATGTAAAGCGAAAATTACGTGCAATTTCATCATCAAATTTTCAAAGTCTATTCCCTAATTTCCATGCTTTCCAAAAAGGACAAATTCTCCTTAATCTCTAAATCTTAAAATATTTTATAAATTTAAAGTGTTTAAATTTTAAATACATTAAAATCTTTAAATTGTTAATTTTACATCAATAAAATCGGAGTAGCAGTAATGAACATTGCCCATTTCTTCAAAAGACTTCCAAAAGGAGGAACATTCTGCTACAAAAAAGGCATCTTTAATAAACTCGCTGAAATTCATTTCATTTTCAAAATTTGTCTAAACAATTTCAATAAGTGAAAAAAATTAAACTGTTGCTAAGCCAGTCTTTCTTCTTTTATATTTTTTGTTCCTTAAAAAGGTCTTTTAAAAATCTTTATTAATTAATTTTATTCGAGACATTTTGGTATAGTCGCCAGATTTTTTAAATCGACTTTTTTATGTATTGTCACTTTAAAGTGAACCAATTTAAATTAAGATCTCTTCTATAATAAAACAGTAAAATGTCTACCATTAATCACGTCGTAAATGTGTTTATTGTTTATTCAGAAATATTTTCCTTGTCGTCAGAATCTTGTAAAATGAAATGGTGTTCCGATTATGTTAGATCATATAATCGAATCCTCACGTAGTGGGTTTAGATTGAAACATTTGAAAATCTTACAATTCTTTTCTGATTATGGTACCGATTTAAAATCGTTTGTTTTATTATAAACTTACAACAGAGAATAAAATACTGCCCACTTTAGTCCGGTTCCATTTAAATCGATCCAGTACATTTAAAGAGCAAGCAATCAGGGATGTGTGTTTGAACTTTCCCAGTATTGCTTTGAGCCAATATTAGGATCGATCAGGTCCAGTGGAGGAACGGAATCTAGCAAAGTGGACTTTTCAAATCTAGAACCACAGAACGGGACAAACGAGAAGCTTTTCACTCCCACTCCTCTCACGGGATGATATTCCCTGTTTTATTTTTGGCTTGCGAACGTTGAAATTGCTTATTACTGTAAACAATTGGGCACAGACTGCAAGAGCAGACCTCAAAGACTAAAACTTAAAATCTAAAAGCCTTACAAATTCATGAGTCTCAGTTTTCCGCACTGGAAGGATCGTAAAACGAAATTGTTACAAGCGGCTTAAACAACTTCTGCGATTATCCCTGGGACTCTTATCTCAACACCACTGGTCCTCCCGTCGCGCAGCTTTCCCTATCGTTTTATTGGCTTTAATGAAATTAAATTTGAAATGCAGCATTAGCCGGCCCGGGGAGGACCGGGAAAAACGGGAAAAACGGGAAAAATTTCACTCATCCAATAAAAAAAAAAGTGCTCATAGGATTACCGGCGGCTCATATGTGAACTCATGTGAGGAAACCGGTATCCAGCTTGGTCCAGTCTTGCTACCGGTTCGAGTGCAACTCAAAAAATTCCTCAATCGGTTCAATTCATCCCATTCATCCCGACTCTCCCAGTCCCTGGCCCATCAAATTTGCGGGAGCTCTCAGTGCCGACTTTAATTGTGTAACGATTCTATTTACACTTTTTCATTTGGAATTAAACAAAGGGAGAATTTTCCCGGGAAAAATATGATATTGTTTCGTGCGGGCTCCCTGCAGCCACGTACTCCCCTTTCCCATGGCAGGATTTTTAGGTTCTCGAATGGTAAAACCCCCACGAAAACAGGAGAATAATGGGAAAACGATTTTCGATTTTCGCCCACCCACACACCAAAGATACCCCAGGTAGCTTGTACAACTTGAGCCGCAATAACATCACGCCCGCACACGTGTAGTCCGCGATATGCGCACAATTAATAATTGAATTAATTTAAAATGCCTCGCTAAATTTTTCATGCTCAATTCATGTGTACCATTCGCGATAAAATGCGTTCACGTCCGGGTTTGGTGGGCATACTTTTCCCGGACATTGATACACCATTTTTTTTTCATTGACCGCCACCGCCCCGCTCTGAACAGGTATGGCCAGTAATTGCTGTCAATCACGAAAATATTTATGCGGCAATGTAGCCGGTATTCAAAGTACCCTTTTTTACCGTAGTAATCACCGGCGAAGGCTTTTATAATTTTAAATAACTTCCCTTTTTTGGGAGCACGCTCTCAAAGGAGCTTATGACTCATTCAGTGGGAATGTCTCGGGATATATTTAAATGAATGAGACTCAAGGTGAGGATCGAATTATGCTCTATTGACTGCTGAACAGGTTGAAACCTTTCCAGGTATAGGTACGTAATTTGGCGTAGAAATGGAACAAACGTTTTAATCTATTTTTAACTCATTAAACAGTCTGTGTTAAATCTTTTTTTAATATAATTCCATTTGAAGACTACTTCTAATTTAGCCATTGTTCTATTTCGCTGATTTGCGAAATGGGATGATTTCGATAATCTTAAAAATATTTCTACCATATTTCGTTATAATTTAATTTAGTTAAAGAGGTAAGTGTTTTTATTTTGTTAATTATTCATTTGGAAACAGGACATGTAATTTTAATTTTTAATATAAATTTCAATTAAGTATTAATAATTAAGTTGTTTTCCAAGCATAAAAGCCAAGCATAAAAAATCTTTTCGATAATGTTAACTCTTTTAATCCTTTTTTTTCGATTTTAGGACGTTAAAATTACTATAAAACGAAAAAATTAATTAATTAATTATTGAAGAAAATGAATTTAATTTCGTTTAAACGTGTAGATTTTATGATTTCATCTTTTCATATTTATCCAAAAATCGTGGCGATTGAATAGACAATTTTATTTTAAAAATATTTTTGTAAAGAAATTACCTGCGCTTAAAAATAAAGGGAATAATTACGTATTTTTTTTTAAATGTTTTTAAAATATATTTTAAAAATGTAATTAAAATCAAGAGTACAAGATTTCTCCCTTTCTGTCTTAAAATTTTATAATTCCAGTGTTCTTGCGAATTATTTATAAAGCAAATGATTAAAACAATATTTTTAATTTCACTCTTAGGTGATCGTTCACATAAATCAGTCACTTTTTAAGGTCATATGAGGCTCTGTTCCTGATTTACACTATTACTTGTCATTTAAGTAGTTTATCATGCCTTTAAAAAATACTTTATATGTAAATAATTAAGTACAATTTACTCAAGTACTGAAATCGAAGTCCATTGCAGTTTATAGACATAGAAAACAACTCTAAGATTTGTACTTCCAATTAAAATTGATGTTATTAAGAATTTTGGACTTTATTTAGACTTCTACAATTTAATAAATTCAAAGTTGTTGAATTTTAATTATTTTACGATAAAATTTTCATTGCTCGTAATTAAAATCTTCCTAAATCACAACTATGAATAGAAACTGAAGTTTTACTGCCAATGATTTTAGAATCATATATTTTTTTTTTTTACGTGATTTTATATGGTCCCCCAAAAGCTACATGAAGAAGTGAAATTAAATGACTATATCTTAAGAATATAGCACATCTCAATGCCGTGCTGTTTGCCTTGTCCCAAAATTAATCTTTGAAGTAAAAGGGCCATAAATAACAAATAGCTAAAATTGCTAGCTTCGAAGGTGATATGCACCACTAGCATGCCGTAATTCATCAGGAAAGTGCTTTTTGGCAGAGACAACACGACAGCAGTGCATATCGGCCTAATTGCAAATAATTCGTGACGATTTCTCTAATAATTTGTCGGAGCCAAACACACCGGCACTATGGCCACTTGGTCAAAGGAGGGAGTCACCAGCACCATTTCCGATAAACTAGATCGCTAGTTAGATGAATGTCTAGACTTCCATCTCGGAAAGTTTGACCCGGGTATCTTGCAGGGCATACCAAAAGAGGGGACTGGACCTCATGTCTGGGTCGGGGCCTCTCTTTGGTCTATGTTAGAAAAGCGCCACTAGATACAAACTGCAAAATCTTGTGCAACCCATTTGACCGTCTTGCAAGAAAAGATAATTCGGGATCTTTGGCTCTAGACTGTCTAGAGGTGTGGGTAGGCGCTTCCTTTATCCGCCTTTGAGCTGCCATCAGCGAAAAAAAGAAAAAAAAAAGAACTGCTACTGCACCAGCCCGGCGCGGTAGAAGGAAATGCGTTGTTATGTGCATATAATCATCAAGATAAGATGTATGGACCCATAAAGAAAGATAAATGTTAAAATATATTCAGCTTAAGTGCTTAACGAAGTGCTGGGAATGCGCCCCTTACCAGAGCCAACGCCACTTCCTTAAGAAAATGCAGAAATTTAAATTTATGATCCTGGGCCCGCACTGAGCTCCAAGCCGGGAGTCGTAAGCATCGCCTGCCGCCACGTCGGGCTGAGATCCTCTTCTAATTTCGAGCAGCTACTTAGGATAAAATCAATGAGAGGGAAATTTGCATTTATGACTTATTAATAAGCCGGGAGACACAAAAGCGCGTCTCCACCTTTGAAATTGAGATACCCTCAGAATCTAATGGCTGTCCGGCTTTAGGCATCCTAAGCCTAAGAAATTCGACAACAGGAACCCTGGTTAACTGTTCTGTCTTTGATGAGGTCTCAAATCCTTTTTTACAGTGGATAAAGCACAATTGTGACACCCAAATCTGAGTCACGTTTATTTATAATTCCAAGGATGCTGCCGCTGAATGAGTCACGATATCCCACTGAAATCCGAATTAAAAAAAAATGTTTTTTTCCTGATTTTTAAGACTTTGAGACATTACTCAGATTTGTTGAATTAAGAAAACTTTCACGCACTAGGATTTTTACTATCGCATGGTCAAAGTCATCTTTATAACACAAATTTAATTTTTCAAATGAAAGCCGAAATTTTATTTCTGTATAAAAAAAATGAATTAAAAATATTTTTCAGATTTTATGATTTACATTCTACATCGTGATAGTTTTTTTTTTTAAATTGCGTACGATTAATATTCAAAGATTCAATTTTTATAACTCATTAAGATCAAATTAAAAGTGCGGATAATTTTTAAAAAATTTAGGATCAAATAAATTGTTCTAATTTCAACATGTAAAATCGATTTTTTGAAGTTAAAAAAAAATATGATCCAGGCTTTCATTTTTGATATTACTAAAACATTTCCCCTATAGAAAGAAATATAATGCAAAAATAATAGTAGCAATAAATTTGAAAACAAAATCTTGAAAGTTGACACATTTCTTTTAATTATAGTAAAAATTTTATTTAACGTTTATTTTTATGCAACATATTTTGCATTTTATTTATTTTTAATTATAAAATCATATTAAAATTTCATTTTCAATCAAATTTTGAGATTCCATCTATACCACGTCTGTACCTTTCCAATTCAGAATTGTCCAATTTCCATTCGGGTAAATCGTGTTTTTTATTGTACCCTATACAATTGAAGTGTTCTCAACGATTCCAAGACGTTGCACATCATTCCCGAACAAAAGGAAAATTCGGGGGAACACGTTAATTTTTTCCTTTGTTCGCTATAAAAACGAGATAACAAGCAAATAGGAAATTACATGTATTTTACATGGCAGCGGGGCAGAGGTGTTCTGCGCCCCGGAGGCCATGCATAAGAGCCCTCCCGGCTGTGGATCGCCAACAGATAGGTGTATTTTCTGTTGCAATTCTGTCAATTTTTAACGATTTAATCTTCTCCATAAAAAGCGCGCACTATGCGCTGTAGTTCTCTCTATGGTTGTTAGAGGATGAGGATGTCCAAATAAATCCTTTTTGTGACGAGACGAATTTTGATGAAATTGCTGGCTTAAAGGGTTTCATTTCGGTTGAAAAATGGGTTAATTGAGTTTTTATCCATTCCAAATATGTTTGAACAGTTTACACAACTAACCGAAGAAAATATTTTTATTGAAAATTCACACACGAATACTATTGGAATTTTGAGTGAAAATTAAATGGAAGTAGTTTCCGATGGTTCATGTTGTAAGATAGAATCGTTTGATTGTTTATTAATCAATTTTTATAATACAATGAACTAAAAATATTAAAATATAGTAAATAATTTTTTTTTAAATTTAAAAATGACTTTTTGAAAAAAAAAAGAAATTTTTATTATCTACTAATAAATCGAAATACAACAAAAAAAAAATATTTTTCCAAAATTTTGGAAAAAAATCAAAAAATTCTCAAAAGGAATGTATTTTAAATATTCTTAATAATTTTAAACGTTCTAAACAGCAAATTTTTCTCAAGACTGGTACAATGTTCTTAAGATTCATATTTTTACTGAAACAAAAAACTAAAACTAGATCACCAAAAACACAGCAGATTTTTAAATGAAATTGTTTTATAATTACGTATAAAATTAAATTTTAAATGTTGTTGGTTGTTTCATAAAATTCAAGTTAATTTGTACAACTTTGTAATCTACAGAGAAATATATCAATTATGGTGGAATTTATTCATTGTCATCATAAGAGGATTTTCACCTCTTCTAATTAAAATTTCCACTCATAATTAAATCAATAAGCCCTGAATATACTTTTTTAATTCTATAAAGACTCAAAAGAAGCCAAAAATTAACTTTTTGATAATTCAACATCAACATCTCCCTTTAAAACTTTATTTACGTATCTTTGAGGGGTCGAATTTGGTATTTTTGAATATAGAGAAATAATAAGATTCCCGAACAAGGAGCTGCCCTATTTGTGTTCCCTGTTCTATTTATAGACCTTTCTTCTTTGGCAGGCAAGCCCAACTCCCATTACCCGATAGGCATTTCGACTTTAATATTTTTAAAGTTGCGCATCGCGCAACTGGCACTTGACACTTCTTGCGAATTATTAAAAAAAAAAAAAAAACAGTCTGAAATGGAAGATATGTACGAAAGCGTTTCTCAGAATCATTTTGGTTGGCTGGAGCGCAAGGGAATGCGACAATATTCACTGGGAAATGTTTTATCAAAGCACCTGTCGTAGGGAGGAGGCGAAATTGAAAAAAAAGAAGGCAAAAACACATCAACCCCGATATCCTGAATGTCTTCTTCTAGCCTTTATCTGCATTTCATTTAACGTAGTCGAGTTTAGCTTCATCGCAATCAAAGAACTAAATAAAGTCATTTGAGTGTCATCTGCACCAGCATATGCACGAGGTCGGGGGCAGAAAGAGGGTCGTAACCCCTCAACCGCACTGCGTTTCATCCGAGTTATAGTTGCTCGTACTGGCCGGGGTTCCTGGGATGCAGGGGCACTCTTGCATCCACAGGATCCAGAGCACAGCATCCAGATGCATCAATATCGAGTGATACTGTCATCCTGTCACTGATAAATGGGCGGAAATTATCAGCCCGCGGGGCTCTTAATTACCCGTCTCACCCGAAGGCCTAGTCAGTTTACCAGTGTTATCATAACCCTGGCAGCCCTGGCCGAATGTCTGGATGGCTGAATGTTAAATGTTCGTGTCCATGGTCCCGGGATCCCGGCTGTATCCCGCTTAATGCTAATTACCGCCACTTCGACGTTCTTCTTGGCCAGACGGTCTTAATCTGGAAGAAAATCGATTAGGCGCCAATACACCTGGGACGACATGAGAAAAACGGCCGCCTCTTGAGTGCAGTATCCCTAGTATCCCTCGGGCAATGTCGACCGGTCAGCCGGCCACCCGGTAATCTTTGGATCGGACAGCAAATCTCCTGGAACGAAATTTGGGAATTCGGCTTGTTCACAAGGGATCGTACATGCCTATATCCGCCTAAAAACAGAATTCCCGTCCTCTGGTCACCTAGGTCCTGATGGTACTGATGGTGTCCAACAGGAACTCCCAAAGCTACTCGTTGTCGTAGGCGGCAAGGAACACCGGACGTTCAGGACTTTCAGGATATTCGGGGACATTCGGGGAGATTGTGGTCAACGGAGACTCGAAATCTGCCAGCTTTTGGATTTTTGTAATCGGCTTGGCCGCTAAAGACACATGCGATCCCCGGAACCACGGAGGAGGTGGTTACTTTTATGCTTAAAAGCATTAAAGGTAAAAACTTTGAAGGGAATTGTTATAGCAATACCGTCGTTACCATATTTTCGACTTGTTTAACTGCAAGAGTGTTCTTGGAATAGGCTGCACGTATTCTGCTCCTTCCGTTCCAGATGATTCTTGACTACAAAAGGATTAAGAGGATATGGTAGTTGGGATAAGTGTTTAGATTTTTAGTGAAACTTTTATAGATTTTTGGGATTTTTACAACTCAAACAGATCAGGAGAAAAGCTGTAATTTTCTAGTACGTAAGACGTAATGTAGTTTTTGTTTTGTCTAGGATTCAGACATTGTTGCGGCTAAATGAATCAAAATTATACTTAAGCACTATTTCATGATATAACAAAAATTGATTAGAAATTAATTAGAAGAATAATTGTCAGAGAAATACTACAATTTCTTAATTTTATTAACAAATTTCCTCGGATCGTACTAGGTCTAGAAAAAGAATTTTGACTAAGATTTCTCACACTTCATGTTGTCTCCTTATTTCTGAAAATAACTAAAGATAATAATCCAGAAATAATGCTAATAGAATTTTAAAAGAGTACTATTAAATTGCCTTCTCTTTTAGTTTAAATTCTTTTTTCAATTAAACTAAGAGTTGGACGTTCTAAAATTCGGACTTTAAGGGAAAACTTGGAAAAAACCATATGGACAAACAGACAAAGTAATTTTAGAGTTTCTATCGAAATAAATGAACATCTTACAACTGCATGCGAATCTTCGCAAATCGGACAGGTC
Organism: Proctacanthus coquilletti; assembly: GCA_001932985.1. Classification (NCBI taxonomy): domain Eukaryota; kingdom Metazoa; phylum Arthropoda; class Insecta; order Diptera; family Asilidae; genus Proctacanthus; species Proctacanthus coquilletti. The sequence goes on from MNCL01000126.1 coordinate 118,440, forward strand.
GAATAACCTCGTCACAGACTGAAGTTTGAACAACACTTTAGCTCTGTATGGGCTCTCGAAAAATTACGAAAACACAATGGTTTTAGTAAGCAGACAGTGCTCATGATAAATTCAAACAAAATGTAAAAGCCATTTCAGTGTAATTCTACTCCCGTTTCCCGTTGCCACCTCTGGTAAATGAACTCATTAAAGATTTCCGGATAACTCCTTTACAGTACTCCTGTTAAGTGAAGTCCTCTTGACTAAAAAGCACACACATTGCACACTTGCTCCCGCCGCCCGTTGCGGAACCCCCGAAGGTGATGGTGGGCCTTTCCCGACCTGACGTCGTCCTCAGGTGTGTGTACTGAAACCCTCGAAGCAAACGGGCACGGCATCCACACCACCAGCCAGAAAGGTTCCGCAGGGTTCCATTTGCATGCCCGAATATCCATGCATGCTTCTGCTTCTTTCATTTGCCGGGTTTTTGAGGAAACATTCTCGTGCGGCAATAAAGCCCACTTCAAGTAACAATAAATCTAACGAGTTTGTTCGAGTGCCTCTCAATGTTGCCGATTTACCTGCCCTTTGTTCCGCCCTTCATACAAAGGAGTACTTTCTTAAAAAGTACTCATATGTGGCGGGACGCGGAGATGTTTTGTATTTATTATTATTTTTTTTTTCTAAATTGATGCTTCCGCGGCGGCTAATTAAGAGTACTACACGAGATGCAGATTCAACAGGCTAGTCGTTTGAGTACCTATGCAAATGAAGAAGGTTTGTGAATCTGCCGAATTTATTGACCAAAGACAAAACCTTGCGATATAGGCAGTTTATTTAGCTTTTAAATAGGTGTTCTTGGTAAAGCCGTATGTGGATTTCTATCACCTTTCTGAAAATGTCTGTAGTGTAAGGCGTTATTCCTATAGTAGTTCAAAAAAAAAAAAAACAAAAACAAAAGGTTATCAGTTTTTCTTCACATTTCTTTCAACGTATGTGAAAATTTGTTTTTATATGTTTGTTACTCCCAACTATGAAACCGACTACTATGATTTGCGGCATGCATAGAACTTGTATCCCAAATTATTGTATAAGAATGTTTTAATCTGATCTAAGTGGCTACATGACACGTGAGACGTGACACATTAAAAGCAGTCACGAGCCACTGGAACGAGTTACTATACACACGTATGTTTGTTTGTTTTGTTTATTTAACATGGTCTGTTTAATTTGTTGGTTTAAAATATTTTAATAATTTTGAAATATTGTCCATATTCTCTTAAATTTGTCATTTTCATAATTTTCCCGGGAATTAAATGAAACCTTTCTCATGTAACTTGTGGAAATCTCTAGGGGATTTTGAATGCACCAAATTGGACGAATTGGTTTTACATTGACTTCAATTATCTCATAATTAAATATTTCAATAAATACCATCGAAATATGAAAATTATTTTATACTTCTTAGGTTTCCAGTTTTGATGTATATTTCTATTAAAACGCATTCGATATTTTAATAAAATTTAAGTTAATGAAACGTGTCGCTAGTGTTACACAAAAAAACTTATTGTATAATCAAAAGCAAATGTTTTTTTTTTTACATAACACGGTTACCCACCGAAACGGACGGGTATCATCATGGTCGACATGTGTACTGTACAATGTTACAGCGCAATCAATCAAAGTCGAAAGAAAGAGCGCTACAGAAATTATTGGGAATTAATGAACCAAAGTTCACTAAAAACGGCGCCGGGCTCGTCACATCGGGAAATCCACGCAAATAAATTTCTCCCGGATCCCGGGTCGAAAAATCAACTATCGCCCGAAAATAAAAGTTTAAATATGAGGCAGGAACAGGAGTCGAAGAGTGGAGCGTTTTAAATTTAAGCACTTTTTGCTTAAATTTGCATTTATTTACCGGGTCCTGAGTACCAGGCCGGGGTGTGTTCTGGACCCTAGCAAATATTTGCAAAACTCATTACTTGCCATCCCCCGGGTTGCTGGCGAATGCCATTCCGGCACGACACCGCAAAGAGTTAAATCAACCCGCATGTCAACTATTTTCTGTGAAGTGTGACAGGGCGCGATAAAAATCACACAAAGCACGCGAAAAACAATAACAATTCCAGCGAAGGAACAAATAGTAGGATATTTGACAGCTGCATTAAATCGTCTGTCGCGGAACAGCGACCCAACTATAATTTATGGCTAATTACCGTACTTTATGGCACGCTGTCATCGAAAATGCGTCCCCCGGGACGACGCAATATCGCTCCCGTTTCCAGTGAAAAATTGAATGTTACCGCTGCTGTTAAATCAGCGAACGACCGGCCGGCGGCAACAGAGGAAAAAGTCCACCCTGTGGTCGCCCTTCGGAAGTAATTTGCAATTCACGGACAAGTGATAAGAGATCTTTGCCCGCCATGAAAGGGTTCCGCTGCAGTGACCAGCTACCGTCTGGATTTATGCTCTAAAATTCGCACACAAAATGCCCCTGTTTGTTGGTCAGTTGACCCTTGGTCAGACCACCATCGGTTCTAGCCAAAACCCCCCAGCAGTCTAGTCCTGAAAGGCATGAATCACCCTTCGGCTACTGCGCGACCAACGCTTCTGGCCACGGGCAATTAGCAAAAATATTGGTAACCAAAAAGGGTTCCTTCCGCGACATATGACTCAAAAACCGATCTGTAACCCTATACAAGGTAAAGATTATCTAACGTATAATTAAATATATCATTAAAATCTGAATTTCTGTCTAAGGGGTGATCCAAGTCTTTAAGATGGAGGTGTTGAAACTATTTTTGATTCATTTTTTGCACCGATAGAATAATTTAGATTTAGGGGATAAAATTTAGCATAGAAATTTTAGGGAGCAAGATTTCCCCCGGAGCCGTGGTGGACAAGTCAATGACTAAATTTATAGAGCTAGAAACCGAAATTGCCGAGGAAATTGTATAGGCTAAAATTTGCATTTTGAAAATTTTGTGATATTAAATCAAATGGGGCCGGGCAAGTCTTTTTAAATCGCTTAAACATAATTTGCAATATTACAAACATCCCACCGATGTGTATGCATAATTCGCATCAAAATGACACAAACCCCAGGTTACGTCTAGACCAGCAAATTCTACAATAACGAAGTCTTGATCGAAATATAATCGACAAAAACATTTAAAAGAATTGTGACATCCACAAACTGCGCAAGAATGTTAATAATATTTTCGAAAATACTCTCTGTTTTCTTAAATGTCTTTAAACCTCCAAACTTTTCGTAGATTCAAAATTATGTGCGTCTAACACGAGAACTTCCATTTAATATAACACTACTACGAAAATTACGAGACTTTCAGGTACCTTGTTCGCTGGCCATTCATAATTTATCGTGTAATGTGCATCATTGCTTTTTCTACTATTATTTATTCTCGTATATGCTGGTCGCTACCTGGGAGCGCCAGTAGTTACAAGGGGCGTAACAGTGCACCCAAGCATAATACGAAACGTGTCAGCGGAGAAAAAAGCATAGGGTTGAAGCTCGGGCCGGTGCTAAAACCTATTCTTGCTCCTTAAAGCCATATTCCTCGCACGTAATAAATTCAGAGTGCGACTGCATCTCCAATTCAAAGTCGTCACGGGACGGAATAATCATTTCGCTGAGTGCATGCTACAAAGCCAAAGGAAGCCATTCCTGGGGCCTCATAACTCTTCCGCTGGTTTCATGCAGATGCGACAGCAGCGGCACCACTGAGCATTGCAGCCAGCAAAAAGACCCGTCGAGCTCGGGAGTCGGGACCCGGGAGTGGTTTATGGCTCATGAAATTTCGATGTCTTTTCTGTTCCATAGTGTAAACAAATCCAGTCCTGAACCATCCTGAACGTATGTAAATTGATCGCCTTTCAGCAGGTTCGAAGGTTTCGTGAGGGCTCAGGACCGGATTGAAAGCGCCGCAATGTGTGCCATTTTATTGTGACAATGCCAAAGTCGTGTCGTCTTCGACACTACTGTCCTAAGTCTCACCTCAAACCCCTAGACACATCTTGCCTCTGACTGTGCCATCATAAGGCTCTAGAAATCGTCCTCCTTCTTATTGATATGCTCCCAATACCCCGATTCCCGAATCCTGAATCACGCCCGGGATGCAGTCTTCAGAAGATTTATGCACTCCGCACGACGAATGTGACGAGAAGGTTTCAAGAACTCCAGAGTAAATCATTGTCGCGACTTAATTTTGAGGATGACGACGGGGATGGTGTCACAATTCTATAGCACGGCACGGCACAGTACGACGAAAATCTGAACGGCGATGACTATGGTGGATCAGACGCACAAAAATATGCACATAATTTCGAAAAGTGCCGATTTATCTGATCCTTGCCAGTTGTTTTGGTCTATGATGCGCTCAATGGAAACCGACTCATCCGGAAGGACGCCAAATCGCTTCCAAGATTGTCGGCGCTCGTGATAAGTAATTATATGTTATATTAGGATGGCTTTTTATTCAGGCATGTAAAATGATAGAACAACAATAAAATAAATTAATCGTCGTATTGGATTGTTCGTAGACGGAGCAGATGTTCCACAAGGAAGTAGGAATATTAAAATGCTACATCCTTTCTTATATAAATTTAAACACAAGGAGTCTGCGGAAGAAGAAATTGTATAAAATTGCAAGTGGATGGAACTAAGTTACACAGAACCACATAAACATGAACTAAACCTTGAATGCGACTTAACAAGAGTTCTTTATTTAGTAAGTTTAAGTACACTTCTTACCCCTTTCGCGCTTTAATTTAGTTGAGACAATTCATAAATTATTCAGAGAAAATTTCATCCCTAACACAATTTCTGGACAAATTTCCGAAGATAGAAAAACAAAAACCCAAAGGAATTTCTCACTAGCAGCACAGACCTGCTAGTCCAAAGGTCTACACTCTTTCAATTCCAATTCTAGGGTATGTCTTAAACTGGGCTAATCCCAGAAACAATCCCGACCAGGGGTATTTTTAATTAATCTTTATTATTTGCTTCTTCTCCATTAGAGTTCAATTATCAAAGTCACCAAAGAGCCAGAGGGAGGCCACTAAGTCATTATGTATCCTAACCCGATAAAGTATTAATCAGACTAGTCTGCAGGGCGCACCAGGACTCACAGGAAAAACAAAAGTTAAGTGGATGATCGCGATTTTTCTTGCTTCCCGGTAGACCCCTCGGGATGCCCCTCTATAGTCTCCATCACTAGGGAATTCCTTGAGTTTCTTATTGAACACCATAAGAAGGGATTTAATTGAGAAAATTCTTGATGTTCATCTCCTGGAATGTGGACGTCTTTCTGCTAGAAGCACTGTGTTTGTAAGTCTGTGAAAATTTTCGTTTTGCTCCCCTGGCGTCCTACTATAGGGAGCACCAGGAACAGGAACACTACTGAGGCTGAGTTTTTGCCCGGACTTTGCCGATGTTCGTCTTATTGTTTTTTGGAAACTGAATCCTTGTTTCTCGGTGACTGAGCAAACACGACGTGGCTCAGGATATTGTTTATTTTACTGAGACCACTTTTGATTGGATTTAGCCACTTGAAGATATTTCTAAGTGATTTGCTCTCGACGATGGGGAAAAGTTCTCGCCGCTGGCAAATTGCAAACTTCATAACTTCTGCAGAACTGGCGGAACGATAATCATGCGGCAATGCAGTCGGGGCGCGGCCAGGACTCCTAACTAGCCGAACAGGGAGTCCGTGGATCCGGGATGCGGAACGACAGGAAGAGTGTTTGTCCGGTCTCCAGAATCATCCCAGAACCTCTGCTGGCGTGGCTACTTCATTAGCACAGACGTTTCACTTTTGAAAAGTGAATTCCAGAAAAGACAATTGGTTTGCTCTGCCGAAATTCGATCAAAATATTTAAACAGCCACACCGTGGCATGAATTATTGATAAATTGTCCAAACTTCAGCCGGCTAAGGAGTCAGGGGACTCCTGCGGGACACAAGTCAAACTTGAAGATCACGAATTTTTTTGTGATTTTATTCAGCTTGATGGAGGGTAAAATAAATGCGGGCCATGTAGGAACATTTACACTGTGAGTGTTATATAAAAACATTATTTAAAAAGAAAACCTTATTTTGAATATTGAAGAGAAAAATTCTTTTTTCAGGGGTGGCTTGACTCACTCTTTTTAAAAATAAAAACTATTTCATAAATTTAAACGAACGAAATGTCTGCACGTCACCAAGATCCAACACTACGCCTAACTACTAATTTTTTCCAAATAGCCTATGACTCTTATTTTTTAAAAAAATATGCCTTGGGTATGTTTTTTTTTTCAATATCCTTCATAAAAAAGGTACAATTGTAGCGAAATTCGATTTTTGTGGACTGGATGTTTAAAAAATCCGATGTTTCATATTAAAAGTCTATAATTTAAAAAAGAAAACAAAAACAAAAGCCATAGTTTATGACAGGAAAGGTGGAGCACTATTGCAAGAAAAAGATGTCCATAAAAATTCATATTGCGTTTAGCTTGAAATTCGTTTAGTTTTTTTTTTGGAAGTAATTTAATGTGATAAAAATGAACTACTTTTGTTACTTACCTACACATGGCCCCCAAAGCTTTTACTGATCAGCAAAATTAACAATCCCTTTTTATAAATAAGTCCAATAACATTTTAAATATCTGATAAAATGTTTGAAATCGATGGCTCTAAAAACTCATTGACCAAATCTAGTTCCTCCAAATTGTAGAATTAAGTTCATCTGATTCGCAAAACCATAATAAACCCGGGATTTTAAACACTGCCATTCTAGTGACAGATTTAAAATTAACGACCTTGAAAAGCCCCATATATGCACATTTTTCAGACAAATCTAATAACATTTTGACTTTTTGCCAAATTTCATACCCCCGCCGTGTCCAAACTGCGACACGGACCGTCCGAATATGGGTTTAGAAATAGCCGCGGCTAATGCGCTAGTAAAACATTGAAAATAAAATTAAATTGACAAATTTCGCGATGATGAGCTCCCGCATGATTTCGCGTCGCGAAATTTTACATTTATTGGCTGAGAACGCCGATGAGGTCCCGGGTTCCGGGATAAAGTTCCTAATTTTGCATGGGGAACGAGTTCATTTTGTGTATGCGACATCATCGTATCGCCATAGGGACTTTGCGAGTATGCCTATGCATAATTTTATGGGCTGTAAGTAACATATGCGGAATATTTGCCGCCCGAGGGTTCATCCCTTCGCGTATACCTCTCCCCCACCTACCCCACAGGTGTCCAACTGCTAAAACAGAGTTCGCTTCAAATGAACTTATTGTATTTAATGGGATTTCGGACGCGTGGCTGATGCTTATCACCTGGACTGGCAAAATGGGACTTTGGCGGGACAGTGGGATCCGAGACGTCCCGAATAGAAATCCGTGTAGAAACCATCACCGCACGGCCACCATATGCCGTCCCCTGCATTTTAATGAGCATTAAATTGGGTTATAATTTCATGTCGAGGTGTACGACGTCCAGATTGTATCTGTTATACTCCATGTTAGTTATGGCGAAATAATGCTTTCGACCGGTCCGGCGTTTTGCGACAATTTTAAAAGTGGACAGTTTTATGTATATTTAAATTTAAGCGATATGCGCTGCAGATAAATTAATTTTAGCAATTAAACCCTTCCGCAACTGCTGCAGTCTTTTCAAATTTCATTCAGAAATATTATTAATCAATATTTTTTGGATACCTATTTTTATCCCATTTTGGTAGATGCATCGCGATTTGTTTTCAGTTCACAGAAGATTGGTCTCAACTAAGTACTCACTTAACGAAATTACAGCCTTCAAGTGATATGTGACAGGAAGAAAACGGGAACAAGTTCTGGATTACAGCGGGTGGCATTATAACTCCTCCAGGAACCTAATTCGGTTTCCATTTCATGTACTCGCTAAGACTTGCCACACTACTCAAAGAACTTGCAAGAACTTGGAAGTCGTTTTGTATATCTGATCGTAATGCGAACCAAGTTTTAGTTGAATTTGTAATCCAACGACTAATTGAGAATGAGGGAGCGCAAATAGGAGGTGCCCCTAGTCCTTAAACGGCCCCGGATTTCTAGAGATCGTCAATTAAATTAGTCATAGGATTTGTCTTTGAATGCACAAGAACTTGTATTCATTTCGAAAATCAGTTAAATTTAATGCACTTCACTAACGTGGTTTACCTACGACAAAACTTTCTGTACATTCCATCAAAATTTCTCTTGAGTCTAGCGCCTTAGACTGCTCGGCTATTCTGACAGATCATTCTAACAAGAGTATAGAGTAATTTTTATAAAAATTCTAAATAATGATTCTTAGCTTACTTTGATTCTGAGCTTTACTTTGTGCATTAAGTAAGTAAGCAAATTATTATTATTTTTTTTTGGTATAGTATGCGATTTTTCTTAAAAATTCTTTCATGCAAATCATTTCAAGAAACCTGATTATCTCAGTTGGTGAAGAGGGAGTAGTAAAATGAACTATAAAACACTATAAAACGATAAAATAAGCATTGAGAACTCTAAATTTCTAGATATTACATTTCTACAATTTTTTTTTTTTTATTGTATCTCCATTCGTTTTTCCTTTCCAGATAAAAAATTGAAAAATACTGGACAAATTTCTATCATGTTTTCCTAGAAATATCTAGGCAATTTCCTTGGAATTTCTGCAGGGACTATCGAAGAATTAGGAAGTGGATGCTAGATTTAAAGGAGGGAGCGAAAAATTACTATAGGGATTTTACAGATTTCACCCTTAAGTAGCTCTTAAATAGACAGAATATAGGTTCTAAATAATTGCCCATTGTTTCTCATAACACTGGAAATTTAGAGTAAAATCTTCACTGTTAGAAAGCTCATAGTTTAACTAAGAATATACACTACTTTGTCTGTTTGTACATCCATTTGTCTGGTTATTACCTTATTGTACAAAATGACAAAACTTCAGTATGTTTATTTTAAAAATTGTCTTTTTTATTATTACGAAACCAGCACTTAAATAATTTGAAACAAAGTCTAAACAATTACGTGATATCACGACGACTTTGTAATACAATTGAAAAAATAATTTTATGCCATCTAATGCGAGGTATATTCGTCGAACTCCAGCCTAATTAATTCTAACAATATTAACTGCTGAAAAATTTATCCATTTTGCATAATAAAATATTATAAATTCCCATATATCCGCGAAAGGTACACCTCAACCTCCTTTTGCAAATAACCTGGGTCTAAAGGAGCGCTCCAAAGTTTAAGCGATTCAATCAACGAATCAACTCAACAATTTCAATATTTAATTAGTGAAAGTGGCACGAAGACGACGACAGAGTCTCGTTCATATCTCATAACACTCGAAATTTGCATTTTTGTACTTCAAATCTACTGGAAGCAATTACCTTTCTCTTAGCATACGTAAACCGGTACCGGTAGTCTCCCGTAGGAATTGCCCGGAGCGAAGAAAATCTGGTCCTCCAAGATGAATTCACTCTACTGGAATTATTTAAAGATTGAGTGAAACGAAAGACAAACAGATTTATGTGTCCTATAAACTGTGAAGTCATGCTACGGGTGCATTTAAATGAGCACCAAGCTCCAAGAGATGAATTTAATCGGTCCGAGAAGTGTCGGGCAGGGTGAATCGGAGCTGGAACCCAGAGTTTAAACTGGAGTTAGAATCCGGCAACGTAACTGTGTGTAGTCGTATTTGCATGAGACCTGGAACGAACTAATGAAGTGCAAACAGAACCAACTCTTTATTGTGCTTGATTTGCCCTCAATTGAAATTTCGCTCTGTTCCGATATCTTCTATTGAAAAAATTCATTCTGTTGAAATTGATTGAGGGCTTGGCTCTGTTCGTGTTATTACCACCAAAGGATCGCCGATTGCGGCCGGTGTAGGGATTGGACGCTAAAATGGAGAACACGTTGCTTATTTGAACGACATTTAGGGCAGTAGGGGCTTTGCAACCATAGCAAATTACTGCAGTTTACTAACTAAAATACTGGGCTTAAATGAAAAGTAGGAAAAAGACACACTCTCTCTCTACCGTAGTTCTTTTATCTTCTATGCGATTTTACAGTACAAGGTAATGTAGACATTTGCATATAAGTGCTTTAAAGATTTCACTGTACCTGGTAAAAGAAATTTACTACAAAAAATTGAAAAATTTTTTATCAAAATTTGAATATAAACAGAGGCAATCATTCCAAAAAATTCTTCCCTGTATCCTCTTTGATTTATGAAAATTGTTTTGAAAAAGGCCTCTTTTATTACTTTAAAAGGCAAAAGAGTATTTCCTTCAAGAAGATCACACAATAAAATAAAATTTGGGCATTTTATTCGAGATCACTACCTCAAAGAGTCTCTTTTACAAATTTCGGCTCATCTAATTTTGCTGGTATTTAAAAATTTTATAAAATTTTAATGAAATTCTATGAGAGGATTTCTTTTACGTAGCTTTGGATTTTAAGGACATTTTTCTAGATTGTATGATCTGTGGAGTGAGTATTTTTCCATAATTTTACGAGGGCGCAAAGTACCTTTCGGCTTCACAAAATTTAAGTAGTTACAGTATTAAACACTAGACACCAACAAGCGACTTGCTAAATAAGCAGAAGTCGAATTTATACGGTTTTTTCTTTTCTTTTATGTAAGAGAACTAGAGATTCAGGTCATAAACTAAATTATTTTCCTTATAGTACTTTTTTATTTTAAAAGCAGCTCTTGTATTTCGAATGTCTTACGGTTGTGGATGTGGAATTATTTGAAAGTGAAAAAATTGTTAAAAATTGCCTGCAGTCCCTCTTTTTTCTTTCTATTGAATTTACCTGACACTTTTCCTATTAACTTATAGTCCTTCAAAAGGAATAGTCGCCCCCGGGTGGGCTCGAACCACCAACCTTTCGGTTAACAGCCGAACGCGCTAGCCGATTGCGCCACGGGGGCTACAAATCCATTTTAAATGCATCATTAAATCAAATTTTTTTGTTTAGAACTTATAAAAATTTAGAAAGGTAATAGTAACAAAATAAAAGGCATTCGACCATTGGACGATAGAGTAAAACACAAGTATTCAGTCTAAATGGTGTTGTGAAATTCAAAACAACATTTTCAAAGTAATTAAATACAAGTATAATGTAAAAAGCACTTGCTTACACCTGAAATTAAATAATCCGACAACTGGAAGAGTTTAAAGGTGAACCAATAAAACGGTATAATGGGTCTATTCTAGGGCAGCTATAAGATACGCAAATTTAATGGTTGGCTGAGTTTTAACGAAGCAGCTACTCTAATTGCAGTCACTATCCAGATATCCGATGCCTATCTACTTAACTCATTCCGCGACTCTTGGAAAATTTCTTAGAAATTTTAATCCCGGAACAAAAGAAAAGCTACTTTGAAAAGATAGTTAAGCCTGGGGCGATTCAACATACTTTCTCTCCAAACACTTCCTATTCTTCTGGAAGGACTTTATCCTAGGGGATGTCACTCGCTTATTTCATTTTGCTCCCCCAACTCCTTACACGTCCCGGTAGCAAAACGCGCGTCCACCTTCCGTCTTCCTTCTATCTTGGCCCATATTCCCCCCATTAAGCGGCCAAAGTATGAAGAAAAAGAAATGAAAATCGCGCGCACAGATGAAACTCTCTCTTCGCTCGTTTATTATTTAAACTTTCTTCGGTGACAACTTTAGTCGTTTCAAGTGAAAAGTTCAGAAAAATGAACTTAAACTAGAAAACTTAGTCGAGTTATCTGCAGGATATTTTGCTGAATCAAGGGAAATTTATGGAGACCGCTCGTGATCATGCATGTAACACGGCACGGTCTCGTGCGACTTCATTAGCGCCCGGTATTACGGCACACCATCTGTCCGGTCACGATTCTACAGCGTGTAGTGTTAAATTGCATTTCGGACAATAAAGAAGTCATCCCGTAAGCCCCTTTTTTCCCCGGTTTCCCAGAAAAAGTTCTATCAAAATTAAACCATATTCAAATTAAGGACTACTATTTTACTCTTTAGTTGGCGAAAACATTCATGCGACTAAATACACAATTTTTATTTCTAATGTACACTTCCATTTTGTAGATGACATAAGAAACAAAATTATAAATACGACTGTTTATTAAATTTACCACTTTTTACGTTTCATCCTTAGAGAATATTATTCCATTATAAAAGTAAATTTTTCCTCCTGCTACGTGATTCCAGCAAAGGACTAGATAACAAAAATTCACTGAATTACACAATTCTTAAAATTTATAGTTTAAAATTGTCCTTTATTTAAGATTTAAAATAAGTGAAAGATAATAGGACACTTTTAGTAATCTTTTTTAAAACGTTTAGCAGAAGAAATGGCAATAGAAAAAGTCCTAAAGGTGCCATTAGAGACGATTTTAATCCAGACCTTGTCTGACTAAGACGTTTCATCATCTTAACTCATCCGCCAGCAGCTCGGCTATAAGTGATACAAGATGTATCAATTTTGGGAAGTGACTCAGGTTCCCAACCGCCCTTGTTCGTGCTCCTTGAGCCGGAATCGAACGCTGTTGCGAGAAGCAAGAAATCTGGACACTTGTACTGGACTTCTTGCCGGCAGCGTCTCGGATTGAAACATCTCAAAATTGGATTTCAAGGAGGACATCCCAAGCAGTCTGAGATCCCTTCTGAAGCGGTGCTCCTTGGATTTTATTTAACGCTCAGACACTTTATTGCAACTATTCCTTAAAGAGCTCGTTAATGCCCAGGCTTTCTAAGGTCTCTCCACCTCTGGGTGCTGTCGCATCGCATTGCACGGCAGCAATCTTTTTATTATGCAACCATCGGTTCTGTTTCCAATTTATCGAGGACGACCCGGGACCCGGGAATCGAGAAAGTCGGGAAAAAACACGCACAAAACAGACGCGACAACCGAATGAAATTTATTGCAAGAACAAATCCCTGCAACGATGGTAATTCTTGGGCCGGCCGACGGGGGCGGTGATAGCAGACAAATTGGGAATGGGTGTCCGGGAAGCGCAGCCCGGGAAGAACCCGGAACGAACAATGAGTCGAAGTCCAAGGTATTGCTGAGTTAACTCAATTTAGACGCCCTGCCGGTCTGCAAGGCGGAGGCGCATAGTTCGAAAACTTTAAAATAGGATTACGGGGAAATATTCAACAGATCCAGAGAGGGATCCTGAGCTCGAATGGTCGGGGCCAGGGTGCTTCTACTTGCTCCCGGGCCCGCTCCCGGCTGTTCCTGGGACTCGTGTCCGCTTCTCGAGCACCACTTCCTCAACTCCTTTGTGATCTCCGTTGGCACTTTTCAAATTGTAGTAATAAAATCCAACGACTTTCGTAATTCCGAGCGGCGAGCAATGGAGGTTATAGGTACTTGTTGAGCAACCAGGAACGACTGGGAATGAGCGGGAACGAGGACGAATTGGTGGCGGGGGTGGTGGCTGTCATTGTAATGAGTTTTTCATAATGGAGTTACTGGAAGTGATGATGGCACGGATAACATTTTCGTGCAACAATGGCCCGAGTAATAGCCATCGAATGGTCTTGTTTTGAATAAGCGCATAAATCCCGCCAGGACTGTTCCTGCAGGATGGCTGGGATTGGGGGTAATGAGGCGCTCTCTGGGGCCTGTTATAGCCAAAAGTAGAAGTTATGGTGGAGCTCGTTTCGTTGAGACAATGATGGGACACTTTTGCGCGCCACCGAGGCGAAAGGTTGCACAAATTTGCTGCATATGAAAAGTTTTTAGTATGATTTAACTTTTAAATTAGTTTCTACTTTGATTCGAAGCGATGGACCACATAAACCTGTCCAGGTGATAGAAGATCTAAATTTAGCAAATTCTTACTTTTGTGAAAAGTTGATTTTGGGGAGTAAAAAGTTTTCATGCAATTCTAAATTTGACCTCTAAATGTGCTATCTTTTTTTTAAAAGAAGAACTTTTCAGCAAAAATGAAAATCAGAGAAAATGAAGATTGAGATTTTTTTTTTGAAATGTATATTTTCATAATTGACAAATTTAATGACGAATTGAAGTCAAAAAATACGTTTTAAGAAATTTACAGACTATCGACAATACGATCTTTGCCTATCCTAAGATCAGTACTATTAAAGCATAGATACTCAAAAAATTTCCAGAACTGTGATCTTCCGAACAGTGGTGTGACGATATAGACCAGGGTGGCTCGTAATTAAGGAAGAGTTATTGCAAGTCAAGGCTAGCATCAGGATGTCTACAGGGGCACCGTCGAGCCGTCATCGTCTACATCGTCACCAATGCAATTGTCGAGCAATTAAGGCGTCACTCGGAGCACTTGAGCCCTGCTTGAAATTCTTGACTGAGCACAGGGTGGGCGGGATACAACACACCTACGTCCAGAGCCTTTTCGTTAATGGAGTTTTATAGTCGGGATGGCATTTTGCCTACTACTGACCACCACGCTTTAGTTTGACGTCCCATTTGCTCTTAGAAATTTTGAATAAGGCCTCAGGAAGTGGGAGTGGTGTTTTGTGGGGTGTGGTTGTTTTTCCCCTGGCCAGACTCTACACTTCCTGAGCCTGCGGGAAGGTTTGCGGTAGACACCTCCACCACATCTTAGAATTGGAGTTGGAGGTGCACGTCCCTGACGAACTTATAGCGTCTATATGGAACGACGTTCGATCGCATTTCGTATGCAGGTCGCGATCTGCTCAGGTTGGTAGGGCTGGTTGCATGCAGAGCTCTAGCGCCCTCTGTCGTCGTCTAGTATGCACACACAGCAAAGTCGGACTGCAAGGGGATGGTAATGGAACCCATTTCTCACTTATGAAGGTTTCACCATTCTACCCGAACCCGATGTGCTATATTATAGGTGTCTAAGGTTCAAATTCAGCAGTGGCTTTCGAGGAGTCAGCTCGTCTCGCACCGAAGGTTTGAAGATTTTGGTGTTTTCGGGGTGTGTTCTAGTGTGGTAGAGAAGCTTGGTTTGGGAATTCTAAGGGTTCTGGGCGCTACCCTCGCGGCGTGCTGATTTTGCTAGTTCACTGTACCATTGCAGTTCTTGTTATCACTTTTTCTGGTCTGTCTTCCAGCCTTTTTCATCTTTGTTCGAATACTTCTCGGTCACCTCCCCCGATTTGGAGTCCCCGAGACCCGGATTCAAACCCGCCACCGTTCTGCGGATGGTGTTGATGATGTTGATGGCGATGACGAGTCCTGCATATCCAATTCGCAGACGATGATCCCGGTCGTCAGTTTTCTTTCTCTATCCCTCAGTACGAATATGCGAACCGTTAAAAGTTTCTCCTCCGACGCCTTAGCCACCCTGTGCCATCCTGTGCCATCCTGCGCCACCCTGTACCATCTCATCCCTGCAGTATTTTAGTAGCACACTTCAATTTCACTTTGACATCTGTATGAATTGCCACGACGGATGCAAATGGAATTTTTGTTTGTAAAATTTATTTATGCGCTCCTTCTTCACTTGCCCTTGTGGGAGGCGGCGCGCCGCGCAGTCAAGTCAAGAAGGACAAGAGGCTACTTCTCACGATGTTGACGACGTCAACGGATGCATCATCTTCCTCAGCTTTCCCCGACATCCTCCTCCTCCATCTTTAAGGCAGTTCATCATTAGTGGGTGAACTGTGGCAGCATTCATGACCTGAAAAATAATTCCTTTGAATTGTGTATCCCGGTCTCGGATTCCTGGATCCCGGGTTCCGCGCATTTAATGTGGGCACAAGGCAATTGCGACATTTCCGTAATTAAAGCCACCATTGCCGCCGCGCTGCCATAATGAATATAATATGTCCCCCGCACTGGATACCCTCGGGAACTCCTATTACTCCCACTGGAGCTCCGATGCTAGGCCTCTTGTCTTCCACGTTGTAGGGATTGATGGAACAAATGTGGCAATTTAGGGCTTTATCCGATTTATGTTTTACAAAATTGTACGAAACTTTTAATCCTCTTTTGTTTTCATACATCTTTTGTAGGACTGCCTACGATCTGGTTATTGCTTGGAGAATCTCATACAAAGCTATTTCGTTAGTTATAGGAGAAATTGGAGAAGAAGATTTTGTCTAGATTTTATATAATGGATGTCCAGGCCAATAAGCCTAAACCTATGGTCTCATTAAGCAAATTTAAATAGCGGGTACAAAAAGGGACATATTTTATATAAACGCGTTCTTAGGTAGGCCCTAACAGCAAGGAAAAAGGTTTCTTAAAAGCCAGACCAGATGATTTCTATTGATTAGTGCATAAGTTGATTCCACCTTTACACCTGCTCCCCATTTCCAAGTTCAGAGCAGGAATCATGGCAATATTTTCAATTTGCTGAAAACACTTTAACAATTAATTAACAGCGGCATTGTTCTGTTTACCCCAAGTGCAACGCTAATTAGCGCCACCAATCACTCGTTTGTCAAAGAAACTCGGTAAACAGATAGTTTCACTACTTTTCGCTTGTTTACTTGGAATTAGTTCGGTAAATTAGGTTTCCATCACAGTTCTGCATGTCTGAATTGTTCGCATCAATGCTGGGAATCTCCTTCTCCTCTTCCTCCCCTGTGCCCTTTTGCCAACACAACCCTACCCGGTCGGGATGCTACAGAGCCGGGATGCACTCCAGACTAGGACGCTTTAAAGCATTAGGGACGTTTTAAAATTTGAGCGATTTCATTAGCATAAATTTACTCAATTAATAGTAATGAAACCACTTCTGACTAGTTGGGGAGCAGTTCTAGCCGGGATTAATGGCACAGTTTGCTCGCGACTTTTATCCCTTTAATGAGCAGATAGATTGCGATTTGAATGCCAGATTGGCGATGCATTTGTAAGGGAGGTGCGCCAGGTGCTCATAGGATCACTTACCCATGCAGTTCAAAAGTTTCCCATCTGCTGGTGCTGCAGTTGATTTGTGGCTTTTGTCAGTGGCTGTAACTACCGACGATTAAATTGAAATTCAAACAAAACTCTGGGAAAAGAACTTTGCCCACTTCGGAAATATTTACATAAAGATTTCAATTGTATACCATTCAATTTGGAACATCGGGCATTTTATCAATTCACATTGTTATGAGTGTCAAATGGCCTCATTTATTCAATTCAAACAGTTTACCCATGGCCCTTAAATATTTGGAATAATGTCTAGATTATACTAACTTCCAAAAGTCCTCTACAATGAAAAGGACCATTTATAATTTCGTCCAATTTGTCCATTCTTCTGTTTAGTTTTATGAATTACCAAAAGGCATTTAGGATGTATGCTGAATGGATATTCCCGGTTAGATTTGGAAATTTATTCATTTCCGTCAGATCTCGACAAATTGAAATATTTCCAAGATAATTAAAATTTGATGACATCTTTGCTTTATATTCATTTAAAACGAAAATAGGAAATAGGGAATTTTTATTTACCATTGACTGCTTGATCCACTGACCGCTTGACCCACTACCTTTTGACCTTGTACTGGCGAAATGGCCACCTAGACTAGTCGAATTAATAACGAACTTACTAATTGATCTGCTGACCGCCCAACCGGCCAACCGCTTGGCCAACATCAACACCTGTACCACTACATTTGATTACAGTCAGAAGCGTTATGATTATCTAGTGTTTTTCGCTTGATTTTAATAGAATTTTAAGAATATTTATTAAGGTACAAAAAACAAATTATTACATCTTGATTTCAATAGTGATTTATCGTGTCTATCCTGAATTTACTGCTTGGTACATTATTTTCTCCCTTGCATCATTCCCATTTTTTAGAGCATAACTCTTCCTTGTCCAGAATCGAAGACATCGCAAATGGCTTCTTTAGAGTTAACAAATAATTTCTTTCCATACACAGAACACATTTGACAAAGTGTAGATATGCATAATTTTTTAAGAAAACTTATCCTGTTTAAGAGGTTATAAAGTCTAAACGTCCTTCGAGAAACTACTTTGAATATTTTAAAATCCTGTCTTTAAACCGGTTTGGACAGAATAAAAATTTTCTGATTTATTGTACGTTATTATGCCATAGCCTAGAATTTATTTTATACAAAAAAAAATGGGCACAAGTCCCAGATATATAATAAAAGTCACAGTGGTGACCACAGTTGCAGAAATTTTGCATAATTCGGTCTGATTACTCATAGAGGGCAAGTGTTTGCAGTTTTTAATCAAGATTAAAGTTCTGCCGACAAGCTCTTTAATAATCGCGTAATTACAGTAATTAAAATGCCTCCTGGTCTGGTATTACGTGGGGCAGCACAGCCACAATTACCATTGCCGTAAAAAAAAAGAAAACAACAAAAACCTGAAGGGAAGGAAAACAAGGTTTCTACGTTAGGGGTGTAAATGCGCTGCACCCCGCTTCACCGGCCAAGGGGGAAAATAGTTGCAAATTTTCACTGACACACTTCCGGAAACAGATGTAGGAAACATCTGTCCGGGGTAGGCAATTACTAAGTTGACCATTGGTCAGGTATTTACAGGGCAGTGCCCTCATCCCTTTATATGCTCTTCATTTCCTTCCTTCGTCTAAATCCGATAAGTTTCTGCTTGAAATGAGGCCAGCCCTCAATTACAATACTGAACCCTCGATAGTCCCAACATCTTAACGTTGGCAGGCGAAGAAACTTATGAGCTAGTCTGAAATCTGATTCATTGAATCCCTGTCCATAGTCAATTTCGTCCTCCTTGATACGGTGCCAGAAATGTGAATCTCATCTTAGCTGTCATAAGCGCGGACAGGTGTACGTATAAATTCCCTGCGTGCCATGGATGCTTTGTAGCGGATGGATGATGGACGCGCGCGCGTGAACAAGGCCGATCCCGGTGGGACCTCAAAACTTCGAATAATTTTGGGTTGGATACTAAGCCATAAAATCTTCATTGGCACTTGGGTCAGCCGTAATTACTAGCCGCTGCCAAAATTTCCTACATTTTGGGGGAATCGAATTATTAATAGCATCGGCCACACTCAGCCGGACAGATAAATAAAGTGTAGCCCCCCGATTATTGTCGGAGGTGTCGAGTTCGAATGGTCTCCTGCCAGGAGAACCTCACAAATTAAGCGTTCTGAAAGCTGGACAACATTCCCAGAGTAAAGTGCTTTTCGAATGAGTTATTATTGTGGCCGATTAAATTGTTCTAAACTTAAGATTTCTAGATATTGGTACGATTTAGTACGATTTTAGACTTTACATTTAGTAAATTGGAGTGAAAAGGATTGTTTTATAGGCTGAGAAATTATATTAACGGAATATACATCAATTTACAGTGTATAGAAAATCATATTCTACACAAGTTTAGAACTTTTCAGACGCACCTTTTAGAGGTTCATAGCTATATAAAGACAAATAAACAAATCTGAAATTATCCCGTTTCGCAGGTTCATTTAGTAATATAAATCGGATTACTAAAATCTCTGGAGCAGCTCATCATATCACACGTTAGTACGATTGAATGCATCGGCCGCATACAACGCGCTCAATGAGGTGTAAAACCCCCCGAAAGGATAATAAAAGCGAGCAAAAGACTTATCGATGGAGCATCAGTATCAAAAAACTTTTCAATTAAAAATTCAATTAACCGGAAATTATTGTAATCGAGTTTACGAACGGTGATGGTCGGGATGTGTTGTCCATATGGTCGAACTCGATGGACTATAGTGGAAAGGCTACCGGTTATCCGGTAAACACTGCCGATTCTGACCCTTTAGCAAAATCCGATATTCAGAATCGGGTCGATAAAGAAGCAGGAAATGCAACCTTACCAGGATTCCAATTTAAATGCATCCCTCGCTTAGCACTCCCCCGCGTATTTGATGGGAACATCCGAATTGAAAAACGCAATCAGCCGCCATCCTCTGAATTGCATTCAAATTTATTCCCTAATAAACGCGACACAGAGACCCGAAGTCAGAACCTTTTCGCTTCACCGCAGCGCCATACCTGCAGGAGTACGGGGGGGGCATGCAAATTAAAAGTTTTCCCATTCGGGGTGAAGAGCGTAGACGGCAAGGCTCGCAATCAATTTGCAAAATCCACGTGCTCTTCACTTATTTGATCCCGAAAAAAATAGAATCTCTTTTTTTTTCATATTGCGCCAGTTGGAAATTGAGGTCAAGTGGTTATCTTATATCTTTTGAACGAGTTGTCGACCGGGGTGCTCGAGAACAAAATGAATTCATGACATTCGCATGGTACCATCCCGAAGGTAGAACCAGGTGAACCCAGTAATGCGTAAGAGGTTTTCGCTTATTCGAACCATCCTTAGAATCTTTAATCGTTTCACGCTGGGAGCTTTAGAAAATATGAAATTTGCTCTTGCCCCAAAGTGGCAGACAACTCGATGTGTAAATTTATTGGGAAGTTTTCTACACTTGAACAACTTTTTCTGTCGCATCTTCACTTTTATTTTTTGTTTTAAAATTCATACTTGCCCTTGCATTAATTTTAAGGAGTAGAATAAATCATTCTTTCAACTGGAATAAAATTACATTGGACATTAAATGAAAATGTTTTACCCCTATTTTAAATTCATAATCACAGACTACAAATTTGGGATCATGAATAAAGTTTGTTTCACAAAATATTTTTATCCTTGATATGTTTCATATTTCTGAAGTCATTTTTTAAAACTCTTTAATTTGATCCTCGTCACGGTTTGTTGTGATAAAAAATCCTGTTGATAAAAACTCTTATCACCACTATTTGAAATCTCTTAAAGTTATTTCGTATAATTGTATTTTAGCTAGCCCATGAATGTAGTTGTGCTTGGTGCTTTTAATGCTACTAGTTAAAAAAAGCTAAATTAACGTGTAAAGCCCGAAATTCATAATTCTAATTTAATTTTTACTAATTGTATACTTTATAGCTTTGGGCACAGATTTTATTTGCATATTTAAGCTTTACTCTTATTCAGAAAGTGTGAGGGATAACGAACTAAATATTCTTATTATTTAAACGAAAAAATTTCATTAATTATCACAAGTACTATCCAATAATTCAATATAAATAAAAAATCCTGTTTTTAAAACGCTTTACTAAAATATTTAGCCTTCTTTTTCCCGTAAAGTGCCCAGAATTTACCAACAAGATACAACATTTTCTTTTTATCGTAATTTTACGCTAGTAAATTTAGCAAATCATCTGTTGAAGTTTCCCAACTTCACTTCCGAATAATGGAGCCGGATAAGAACAAATTTTCCCTCAAAGGCGCTAAAATTGGCTTAATTTGTGCAGAACAAAAGTTACGCCCCTAGGCCCCCCTGGAGGAGTATGCAACTCAGCCATTAGTTGCCACTTTTAAAGCGTTTTTATTAATAAAAAACTAAAGAGAGAGGTTAGCCCAAATCGGGGATGGGTTTAACCGGAAAGTGGAGGTTACCACCACCTTAAGAAAGTTGCATGGAAACTTTCCTCAATTTCACCCTCGAAAGAGTTGGGGAGTACAGCGGCCAAAGTTTTGATACAATAACACAGCGTGGACCTTTGTTCGTTTTAAGAGTTCAATCCCATCGTCTGTCCAGCACGAAAAACAGACGAAACTCATCTCACCTAATTGCACACAGGAAAGTAACAAAATGGGAAAAGGTATGGCTTTTGCGAGACAGCTTGTAAAAAGTTTCCTTATTCTTTTTACCCATTTTCACTCGACTCGAGCCAGCGCGCTCGAAGAAGGATTCAAGAAAAGAGAAACGTAATGACTTCAACAATACTTTTCACGCCTCAAGGAAATTACTTTGGTAGCCCGGGCGGGTTGGCCAGGACCCGGAGGCGCTAGGATTCCTCCAACGGAACGAAAGGGCTCTACTGCTAATTTAGCCAACCTTACCTGTGGTAAACTTTAATTGTTTGTCGCTTTTGATTATACTTATATCTTAGACCGTAGAGCCGAGCCCGGATTGTGGACACGTGGTACGAATTTATGACCGGGGCGGGCTTCGGGGCCGCTTCTTGAACCACAGCACAAAGTCGTGGCAGTCTAGTATGTTTAATTGTCTCATATGTTCGCAGGTATTCACGACACATGCATAATGCTAATTAAGGCACCCAAGAGAGCTCAATTTATCCTTTAAGACTGTGTCGCCATAATTAAGTTTTTGTTAGGCCGCACAACGGCGTTAACAATTACCGGGAAAGGCAATAAATACTCAGAAAAGTATTCTCAAGTTTTCGTCTCGCTTTTGTGATTTTAAAGTTGTTTAGCACTCAACACAGAAATAACCGTCTTACAAACATATAAAACATGTAGCACGAACCTTTCACCCATTTGGCGTCAAATAAAACCAAATTAATGTCTCTTTGAAATTTTATATTTTCAAAATATTACTTAAAAACTGTCGTCCTTAAATTGCAAATTCTTTGGACTAAACGAGTCAAACAATAGTTGAACTTTTCTATAAAATAAGAAAAATGGCATAGGTAGAGTGGAATTTTTGTACTTCGACACTTCGCCAGTCCGATACACCCAATAATCCGACACTCTACAAATCACACCCCCCTTCCATAACTTCGCATTCACTTTTATTATTTAATTCGATTTAGTAAATTCTTTTATTAATAAACTGAGTGTGCTTGTTGACGTTTTTTTTTCACTAAAATCTACGCGATTTATTTTATTTTAAAAACTCCAACTAACTCCAAATTTCAACAATGATTGTCTAAAAATAAACCTCTTATTGATTAACTCAACGTCCACATAGCCGAACTCTTTAAGATTCGCTTAACTGCTGGATTTATAAATCCGACAAAGCCTAAGGCCATAACCAATATTTTTATAGGCGGTTTTAAAGGAATTACCAAGATTTTGTAAGATTGTCGCATTAATTGAAAAATTATTTACTTTTCTTTCTTATTTTTCTACATATTGACTAAATTTAAAGTAAACCTAAAGAAATTTCTTTACTTAGTTTTCGAGATTGAGGTGATGGGACTAAGTAAGGTCCGTTTCCTGCAGCAGATTCGGGGACGTCACTAAGGCATTCTGATAGCATCAGAAGAGGCCATTAACGCGTCTAGCTATAAATCCGATCGTAAGCTAGGTCCAGTCCCATTTTAATGTCCCGTGACAAATGTGCAATTATAGTATAAACTTAAGTCCGGCGACGGGCGCGAACTTGGGGAATACGGGAACTGCCCTTGGGGCCCCCGTAATTAATATCCCTCGCCCATATTTCCTTATGACAACCGTGACGGCCCCTGGCCGTACTATTCATAAATCTGTTGAGCTTCTTGGCTCATAAAATCTTTCCCATTACTTTCCACGTTCCAAGTGGTTTGTTGACAGAAAAGAATTGTCCTGTATGTGCTCTGGGTGTTGGTCGTCCTCGTCGTCTGAGACGCCCGCTAGAGTACCTCTATAACTTCTTCTATAGTTACCATTCCTACGTAAGAAGATTTTCTCACAATTTTCTCCGAGACCAAAAGCTTTAAGGATGAAGAATCACCCGGTCTTGCGGATTTGTACCTTTTCTTGCGGATGTGATTTTCCATGTGTTTTCAATTTTTGAACTGATGCTGCTGGTCCTGCTGGATGCTGTGGATGCTGCCGCAGACACTCTGCCACATTTTCAATCTTCTGCCCCGAGGTGCGGGCGGAAGTGAAGAGATTATTTAATTTCAGCTTTTGTGCAATTCCCTGTTTCCCTCTATTTTTTTTATTTTTATTGTTTTTTTTTGCCTTTTTTTATTTTATTTTATAACAATTTTGTTTATTGAATCAAGGCGAAATTTCGCTTAAGTGTTTCGCTGAAACAGTGCCAACTGGACAAGTTGTCCGCGCTAGATACGCACCGGAGCGATGATATCAAAATGGAAAATTTAATAACTCTGGCGAATTTGGTGCATATACCCGTTGGCCACTGCTCATAGAGTCCTTCATGCAATTGGCTGCAGACAAGGAAAGGGTTAAAAGGTTCCTGGTGCAAGGAACAAGGGTAAATAATGGGTTTAATTAGGAAGTGGCCTTGTTAAGCTAATTAGAAAACACGAAAAGTACTTGCAGTAACTACAACTGGAAGTTCCTAGAACTGAATATAAAACAATTATAACATGCAAAAAGTAAAGATCAAGAGAATTCCCTCCTTCCTAATTAGTCTAAGGACAGCCATTAACTTCTATAAGAAAATGAGCTTAAAGAAGTTTTCTATTTCTGAACAATAGAAAAGAATTGTTCTTTTGGAAACTCAAATAAAAATGCAAAAATGAAAATAGGATGGTCAAATTTTGTGCCATATTCTTTACACTTTTAAATTTACTCTTAAATTTAATTAGACATTTGGGATGCTTAGTTTAATTCCTTCAAAAAGAAGATTTTTGTAAGTGGTTAAAAAGAGTTTATTTCAAGGGTATTGAAAATATCTTATACATAAGAAAAAAACTATTGCGCCTTAAAAATTTCTGCAAGAGGGTGTTTTCTAAAAAAATCTTTTCAATTGATTAAATAATTTAAATAAGATGAAAAACATTTTATTAGAAAAATTATTTTATACTTTTGAAATGCGTAAAGTTATTCCTTAAAGTAAAAAAATTATTTTTAGGCGTCACAGCAAAAGAAAATTATAGTTATACTAACTCATATACTAACTCATATATATAACTCTTATACTCTCATTATCAAATTTTTTGTCTTTATTTTCTGAGTATTCTTCCGGTTATATAAAAAGTATCAGTGATAAAAGTGAGCTTGTTACACTATGAAAAGATTTTGCTGCAATTACTTGTCTATCCAGGCTAATGGATCAATTTTGAAACTAGAGACCAACAAACGCAGAACAAACAACCTCCGACCCTAAACTAATAAGCCAGGACGCTTGGTCGGAGGTCAAAATGGGTTTTAATTATGCAAAATAAGCCAATGAGTAGAGGTCCTGCAGAATATCCCGAACATGTCCTGTCGCCCATAGTGAAAAATTTTACCATAATTGGCATTTTGTCAATTTTGCTGGTGAGCGGTGGCTGCGGCCGGTGTACGCGTTTAAATTTCACAAGTGGCTGAGGGCGTTACGCCTGGTACCTTCACCAGTTTACAAGTCCCTTTTTCTGACGCTAACTTTTCCACTTACCAAGTTTTTCTTGTTCTGATTAGACACCCCGGAGCAGAGCTAGCAAAGTTTGGTCTTTGTGCTCGAAACTGGGAAGCAGGCGGCGGTATCGAGCAGGTGCCATGACGGCCGAAGAAAACAACTCCGCCGAATAAGTCACTCCACCGGGCTGAGTTGCCCGCTGCCCTGGATGGGACGGGGTTGGAGGGGGAGGAGAGTTTGGGAAGCCGCCGGAGCACACTAAAAGCTTTACTAATTTTGACCAGACAAGTAAAATATGAACAAAGTTTGTGCAACGTGAAAAGGAAAATGTTAACCAAACACGTGAGCTGGGAAAGTTTCCCGTAAACAGGCGTGTACCTGCCGGGTACTTGTACCCGATCATAGCATATCAACGGAGGGAAATGTCACCGGCATCAACTCGATACTACGTGTACATTCGCCGGTTAGTCAAATTTGCAATCAATTTTAATTTAATTCTGTAGTCCGGAATTCTGTTCACACTGCGACGGGATGGGCTAAGGGCTGCGATGCGATGCGATGCCCATAAAACCTCAAAACTTGCCGGGAAAGTATCACAACTGCCAGCCGAGGTAGCATTTGTTGTAAGGGACTCCGCGACGGGAACGACGGGAACGGTAACGATGGCGGTACAGTAAAGAAACTGTAGAAGCTGTGTCGACGTTACCGGAATATTTGCGAAGAAAATTGCTGGATTTCTTGGAAGGAGTTCCCCGGTAAGTCTTATGAAGTGCTGGTACTTGCGGAAAACTGATTAGGCACTACTTACCAGCATGGAAAGTTTCGAGTCTTATGGAAGTCTGCTCCTACGGCGGCAGCGGTGGCAAGGTGTATAAATTGCGCCCTTTTTATCCCGGCCAATTATTATGACTTGAGGAATGTTACCTTCGACGGGCGAAGGACCTTCCTAGCTCACCTTGTGTGCAGGTGGGAAAACGAAAATCGCGTAAATCACAAAGTTGCCAGTTGCCGAACAATTCGCCCTACCTTGAGTTTTCGTACTGCAAGCGAAGATGTATTTTCACTATTTTATTTATAGTCCCTGGACCTTTTAGGGGAATTGCAATTTAAACTTACTTATATTATTTTTTTTTTCTTGTACTCTTTTTTTGTAACTTTGCATTACATTTGAAACGAAACAAATTACTACAGAAGATTTCTTATGCTCTTACAACAAATGAGTGCATTTTTTTGTTGTAGAAAAAGAAATAGTATTATTTGTCGACAAGTAAAAAAACCCTAATCGAGATCTATTGTTAAATAAAAATCACTAATAGAACTTATTACAGCATATTCTAATTAATGAAGGAAAATATAATGCCCTCTTTTTCAAAATGCAGGTATTTAAAATAAAAATCATTAAAACAATTTTAACTTTTTCAAAATGTGTACTTCAAATTTCAACAGGGTGTTTCGATTAATACAAAAACACGATTTTGACACATTTTCCAGGAATATTTCTCAGACAAAGCCAAAAAAGAAAAAAATGTTTTATTATCTAAAAAACGATAAAGAAAAACAATTCATCTCTTAGTAAACAAAAAAAATAATAAGAAAAACTGCTTAACTGGTACTAAACTTACACTTAAATTTTTTTATACGTCTTACTTAAGGAGTATACCATAAAATTGGTGATCGAAATAATTAAGTTTTTTTAAAGTATAGTGTGCAGATTTTCACATTTTTTCAATTTTGCTATGAATCGGGAGCTTATTTAGATTTTCCTAGACTTGTGATTGCTACGTTCTTCTTCTACCTGCAAGGAATAGCAACTCCTTTTATATTGTTAAATATTTTATAATCAATACCCCTTCCATTTTGCAAGATCCTATTATGGTATTTAATTACAAAATGGGATCCAAAAAAAAAATATTAATTTTTTCTAATATAAGTCTTGCAGACTGATTGCCATCTTAGATTTCAAATTACATGATTTTCGTCGGCTTCATATGGAGGTATTTCCAGCACCATTCGGTCGTTGTGTTTATTCATGCGACGTCCCAGGGAGTCTGTATGGCATCCCAAATGGGATAAGGGAACGTCTGTTCCTCCGGGGTCCGAATCAGATAAATATTTTATTTATGAGACCGAGGTCGAGGACACGTGAGATCCAGGATAAGAAAAAAAAAAGGAAAAAAATTTTAAATCATCTCTAGCCAACGTGATGGTTGCGAATTCGAAATGGTTCAAGATGTGCGATGTGCGTCAGGAATATCATCGGGATGCCATCATCAATGGAGCACAATATTCCATAAATTAACGGTTTTGACACCTCCATCCCCACATTCAGCTTCAGCAATCATCAGGTGCAAGTCAAGCCAATTGTATCGAAATTGGATTTGAAACTTAATAGCATTATTTTCCTTGGAAAATCGTCGTCCTAGAATCGCTCCCCTGAATCCCTTAACCCTTTTGAAGCCTCGAACAATGATGACCCTTTTTACTTGTTTTTTGGAAGCTCCTATTTTTTTCTTTACCTTTTCGCGCCATCCACCCCGACCACAAAAAATAACGCATAAATATTCCGCGAGCATAGTCCTATGGCAATTTCCGCGAGGGGCTGAAGGGTAGAGGATTGAAAGACCTGCGGGGGTTGTTTTGAAATTAAAATAAAAATATAGTTGCGGTTAGTGGAGGCCCGCAAAAAAAAAAACGGACAAACAGACAAAAGACAAAACAATAATAAAAATGCGGAGAACTACTAAAAATTCTGAGCAGCCATAAAGCGTTATATTAACAGCGATAATTAGAGACGTTTTTAAATTTCCATTTGATTCGACCGCGACCCGCCTGGGTCCTGGACGCGAGGGTGGGAAGAGGAGGAAGAGAATTCCCTACTGGTACGGCAACTTTGACAATGGTAGATGCGCACAACCACAGGGGAGGAGCAGATTATTCGCGGGATGCTGCGGCCAGCTTGAAGCGCTTTTGTCCTTCTTGCTCCTGTGATGCCCTCGGGCTCCTTTGTCTGTCCGTCGAGTACTCCCGGAATTAAAAATTAAAGCACTCCGTGCGCGCTCCAGCGGGGCTTATTCAGGACGCGTGATGAATCCTCCAGGACGGCCCGGGATAGCCCAGGATGGCCGGATATATTGCGGTAATGCTCATTATCATTTGCCACTGTTTTATTCCCTACGCAAATTTGCAAATTGTTATGAATCTAATTTTTGTCCGTACGCCCCGTGGCGGGGACAGGTCACTTTCTTGTTTAAATTAAAACGTTGGTGCGAAGCCGGGTGTTGATGGTGCTTTTGTAAGACAGAGATGAGGCGACAATATTTCAATTAAGTAAAACACTTTTGAAGAACCTTTATCAAATTATCTTCAACTTAAATGAGGGCACTGGAAGTGTGACGATTAGGACTATGACACAGTGGGCTCGAATTTTCAGACCTTTATCAATAAAGAGATGAATGATAAACTACATAAGGGATAGTCCAGCAAATGAGCATTTTTCACTTAACTTTGAAAACTTTCTCAATCTGAGATAAATCAGTAGTTTTTTTTTCTTTTTGTCCTTTGATATTTTGAATTATAATTAAAGATATCACTATCAAGGCTTAAGAAAGACTAAGCTTTTTTGTCCAATTATTTATACTCCAACAATAAAATTTTTTTCAGACTCAAAAAATTGTCTCTTCCAAATTAACCTCTAAAATTTCTTTTAAGAGCTCAAAATAAGTTTATTTAAAAAAAACACAAAATTATAATTCACAGTCTGTAAAAAAAATGGATGAAATCAATCAACCATCTCTGAACTTAGAAATTAAAAAATCTTTCAATTTTGAATTGAATTTCAGGTAAATTTTTCTAGGAAAAGAATTATCATTACTTAAATATTCAGATTTAGCTACGATAGCCATTCTACGAGTATGCAAGGTATTAGTAATTTATTTCCCTATCAAATTAATTGTTAACCTACGTAGGCAAATTGTGAGATTTCCCACTATGCTATAAATTTGAAAACTATGTTAAATTTCAGCCATTCCCCGCCGAATGTTCACAATTTATGAAGTGTTAATGGGATGCAACGTTTCGGTTTCTGTCGATTGATTTCGTATTTCCATTGGACGTAAATTTCCAGAAGAAATTTTCCGCCATAGGTCGTGTTAATTCAGCGAAAACCACGGAGCCCGATCGAAAATAGAGCACCAACACGATGTCCATATTTTGCCGTGAAGAGAGGTGAAAGTGATGAGCCTCAACACATCGTCGTCCCTGACAACCCATCAGTTTTACCCATTCCCTGGTTTTGAGATAAGCTTAAGGGGAACAATTCTAGCGGCTGTAACCGAACCCGCGGAAAACCTTGAAAATCTTCAAAGTGCCATCGACGACAACGACGGTGACAGACCATGTGGATTTTCAGAAAATAGAAACGTATCCGTGAAAATCTTTGGTAAATCCGGAACATGCAAATTTTCCCACTGGTTGATCAGCATGTGAAATGTACATCAATCATAGGATTTCTTAAGAAAAAATCGCTATCCTTACATATTTTTTTTATTTTTACTTTTTGAAATTTTCCCTCCATACAGCCCTCCATTTTTCTTCGATCCGTGACAAAACTTAAATTAAGGTTGAGTCGCAATTTGTAGCCGTGTCTCAATTTTGTCATCACTTCCTTACGACTTTCTAGAAAATTGACTATGAAAGCAGCACACTTTGAATCCTAACGCCCAACAGTCCCACCATCGTACTCCTTGCCGCTAGGTACTGTCCCTAGTGCCATTGCCCCTATCCGCCCGCACACGCCGCACTGCCGGATGACACATGGGAAAACCAGCACGATACCGACCCGGCCACTAACAAGCGTTTGCCTACCAGAGCGTCACCCATCCAATTCCAGTTGCTGGATCCAAGTATAGGAGTCCGGGTCCCCGGGAACACCACCCGGCTCCTGAAAGCCCGGCCATTGCTGGTGCGGCAAAGTTTTCACCCGCAAATGTGTGAATCATTATTTGATAGGAAAAGATGATTAATTCGGAGTTATTAGATACATGACTGAAATTTATAATGCATCCCCTGGTTCGGGCGGGGAGCGTCTGGATCCCAAAGCTACCGGGTTGCTAGGACCCGTACCGGTCGGTGAGCGGACGGGTGGGCTTGTTCCTTCAGGGACTTGCATCCTATGCTATGTCTACTCGTGCGTCAAGGTCTAACTTAGAAAAACGTTCTAAAGTTAAGCACAGTCAAAATTAAGATTTCCCTTTTTCAGATACAAAAACTTAAATGGGTCTATAGGACTTGTCCCTTGAGCAAGCTGAATATGGTTTCAATGGAACATTTTATAGACTACGCACCTGAAAAACGTAGGACTACTCTACTTGAAACTTCCATGAAAAGGTTAATAAAAATTTAGCTCCTTATCAAAGTACTCAAAAATTTGGTTCATCACTTAAATGAGGTATAACCTTTGAATGGTATTATTAATTAAATTATAAAAAAAAACGAGAGTACAAGTTTCATTGTTGAATAGTGTTAAGAACTTTTCAAATCTAGACAAATTAAAGCAATTTTACCTTTATTTATTTTTTTCATTTAAAACGTTTGTTTCTTTATACCACTTCAAAGTTTGAAAGGCTTGACTGATTTTGGGAAGTGGGGTATCACTAGATTCGTCTTAACTTCACGAATGTCACTAGTTCTATAGAAATGTGAAAAAAAAAATTAAATTACGTTTAAAGACGCCATTTTGTACGGTCCAAAGAATTAAAATTTCCAAAAACTCGTCGAGTTTGGTGTCAAATCAAAGAGCTCGAAGAGACAAATTAAAATACCTTACGTCCAAGTCTACTTGCATCTATTATTTTTTATTAACAAGATTTGGAATTCTATTCACAAGAACAATTAAAAGTAAAATAAGAACCTGAAAGTCCTTTATACAAAGATTGAATTTAAAAAAGCCTCGTTTTAAAAAAGTGCATAAACTTTAACGTTTACAAATTGGGAATTCAGCCAGGACCAAGTATGGCTTTAATTTTATTCAAAAAGGACGAGATCTCACACAGAAAAGTTGTTAATGATTTCGGCTCACATGAAACGCTCTGGCTGCCGTGCCGCGTAACTCCACAAAAAGCATAATTCCATCTCAAAATATGGAGAAAAATGGAAAAAAAGAAAAAGAATTTGCAAAACAATTTTTCGGTCCACCTGCGGATTCAGAAGGTCAAGAAAAAAGGAGTATTCATTAAAAACAAACCAGCGGAGGCACCGGGAAGCGCTCCTAAACCTTCGACGACCCAGGGTTCCACAGATCCAGGGATCTGAAACTGCCGGGTCACTCCGTCTTACCTTCGTCTCGAATTCCCTTTACTCGGTGTTCAGAAATTTGTTTTGATAAGGATACACTTCAGAGCGTCATCATAATTTAATGTGGCCAGGAAGGCGAAGGCACGAAGGGTGGTCCGGCGTGCGGTGCAGCCTTCTCGATCTAAAGAGCACCGTACGGCGACAGGGTGGCTCGTGACAGATGTGTGGAACGCGGGGCAGGTAGCTGGTGTATAATTTCGCGGGCGGAAGGTAAGAACCCTGAATGGCGACGGGAGAGCCCCAGGTTTTTTTGTCAGCTCCAGATGGATATCAAGGAAATCAGGAAAAAAGGTCCCAAATGGCTCCATGGCAAAAAGATGCCGGCAATCTCTGACACTTGCCCAGAAGGGGGGACGCGACGGGGACGGTGAGTTATAAATAAAAAGGAACGAGGCGGCAACTTTGTTTGATCCGTGCGCTCTACCCCTTTTAGGCGTGCCACAAAGCTGCCGGGGGCGGATGGCGAAAGATGAAGATGAAGGAGGTCTTCTGCCGCCTTCATCACGACAATGTTCCCGATGTCACCCTGTTCCGCCCCAAGGGGGATTGAATTAATTTTTATGAACGAGGCGAGGGAGCGCTCCATTTTTTTTATTTTGCTCCACGTCCGTGTTCCCGTCCCGCGTCAAACGGGGCTATTAAGTTAGGCAGTCATTCCTTAACCAAGTCATTTCCTTCGCTGTCATCGTATGACCCGGACCCTGAGTCCTGGAGATCCTCAGCCGGCACCGTTCCAGATCCGTCCCGGTCGCCACCACCACCCGCTCGCTGTCCCGCCCGGGACAGGAGTCCTTTGGTGTTTGCTTTTGATTTAAACTCAATTTGTCCTTCGTTATTCATAAATTTCACCCCCCAGCGGCGTCTGGGGCGGACGACAAGGGGTGTAATAGAGGCGGTGGATTCAGTTTACTTTTCGCCCCCTCTTTCCGCGGCAATCCCGCCATTCCCTGCTAACTGGGATTGTTGACAGTTGTTCTGGTTCATTGAATGTTTCCGGTGGCGGACAGGGAACAAATGAGACCCTGACCCTTTTAGCTAAATAAGAAATGTAAGCGGAGGTCTCCGATTTGTAGTTCGGATATGGACCATTTGGCTAGCCGATAGACATAAACTTGCACAACGGTTTTACCATCGGTCTAAGGTGAGACACTACCTGCGCCTGTCTAACTCCTAGATGGGATCCGGGATAGTGATCCGGTTTATGCTCCGTAAGGCGATGGCATTCGAAAATAGAATTCTAGATTTTCTATGGGGTTCATTAAAACCTATTTTTAGCAGCACAAGAGGTAGTTGTACCTCATACAAGAATTCTTGAAAAAAACTTTGTGATCTTAAACAAAAGTCAAGACCCGTGAAGCAATGCTTTTCTTTTAATTTGAAAAGACTCAAAAAACTACACTTATCTTTTACATTTTTAACTTTTTTTTGAAACTACAACACCGAAAATTCTAAAACAATTCGGAAAGAAATACAAAAAAAAGATACCAATTTTGGAAACTATTTCTGTAGTAACTTTAGAAGAAGCTTTTAATAGATAAACTCCACTTTGGCACAAAATCTAAAACTAAAACCATCGCTACAACTCGCAGATTTTCGTTTATTCGTCTGATATGGGGTCAAGGTCACGCTACCTTTTCTTACGCGAACTCGGAGTTACGCGAATTGGGATATAAAAAATGTTGTAAAGTCAAATTTAGGAAAAGATCCCTGTGCATGGTGTCAGGAGTTCCTTTTTTACGCGACTTCTATTTACGCGCAAAAAGTGGTTTAGGTGGCTTATAAAGCAATGCTAAGTGCATCGTGTAATGGGCACAGACTACGGTTCACCAGAAATAGAAGACGCATGAGGTGAATTTTTTTTATTAATTGTGTTTCCATTTCAAAACCTTCAATCCTTTTGTTTTAAAAAAGGGTGAAGTAGAATCTGCAGAATCGAAAAAAAAACTTTATTTAATTATGAAAATCCTCTACGTTAGTTCGAAGGGAAATAATTTGTAAACACAGGTTTTCATCTTCAAGAGGTACTCACTTAATTGTAGCATATCGCATGTGATACTTCTTAAACAGACGAGCGATAAGTGGTCGGGTTTAATCTAGAGTTCGCCTCCCTCGCTGTCGCACGCCATAGCCGTCCCATCCAGCCCTAGGCCCAGTCCGGCCTTCGATAGATCTTCAGACAGATAGTCGTCGTCGTCCCTATCCCGGAACGGGAACAGCCCCGTCAAGCGCTCAATATTTCATTCAGTGCCGACTTAATGGAGCTCTAAATTGTAACGCAGCGGCGGCGGTGGCACCGCTCGGGGCTTGATGAAAATGTACCCTATGATGGCGTATCAGAACCGCACTAAATTAATAAATAGCTCATAAGGACATAATTCATCGCGAGCGAGACGCGACCGGGGCGGCCGGGATAAACACAAGGTGTACACAGAGGCAATATTAAGAGGAAAAATGCGATTCACGACAAAATTAACAGGTGAACGTGCTGTGCCTCCCTTCCGTTGCTCACCTTTTCGGTTACCGCCGACGTCGCCGTCGTCTTGCCCGCATCCCGGTCCCAGAAAATGGATTCGTATGAATTTAGCCCGCACGGTGTTGTACGCTCCCATCGAGCCGCCATCATCACCTGGATGTTGCGGCAGAACACCTTCGGGACCGGGTCTCATTCCCGCCCGAAAGGCGGCATGTTGGAATGGGATGGGTGGGGACCTAATCCCGCTTCATTCTTCGGAAAGTGTGTCTTTCTCACCATGAAGTGTGTACGTATGCTCCTGTGATTTCGTCCACATTCCCGGCACCAGCGACCCGGCCGCGGGCCAGAGGGCTCAAGAACCTTCACAGGACCCTGGGCGAGCACTTTTTCTTGGGGTTTTCACTTTTCTCTCCCCCGGCGTGTCCCGGTGCTGGAGCTACCGCCGGGTGAAGACTAATTAAATGTCAAAAGTTTACGTGTGGAGAATATTTCTAGCACCCGAGTCCCCGTTCCCGGGGTCCTGGATACGCGCACCCTAGTAAAACCCGTCGTCGTGGCCCCGTATTCATTTCGGGCAAGCCCTCCGGTATGATAAGCCACCGTCGTCCCTGTACGCGCAGTCTGCAGCCCGGGACACCCCGGTCCGGTATGCCGGGCGCAAAAAAAATGTCTTCATTGTAACCATGTTCATGAAATACACACAAAGGGCGGGCTTAAGGGACTTAATTGACGGAGTATTATGCGGTAATTTTTTCCTTGTTCCACGAATCTTCAGACATTTTCGGAATTTTTCGTTGGGTTCCTTTTTTCTTCCCTGCCCCCATCCCAAAAACACTAGGGCAATATTCTGCCGTGGGTGGGGGGGATGGCTAGGCAAGGAATGGCGTCGCATCTAGAAGGAAATTTCATAAACAAAGAATAAGAAACATGTCGGGACCGAAATGGAGTCCTTTTAATACAAAATTAGCCAGGACAGGTTACCGGGCGCAATCACTCGCACTCGTCTCCTCACCTTCCCGGTTTTGCTTTAATAATTTAATTGCTTTAATTTATGTGTCACTGCAAACGACTGCGCGAGTCAAAAGAGAAGCTTAATTTGTTTGGGGACAATTTAAAGTGCGCCCAGCCCAACGGTTTAAGACAGGTATCCGCGGGCGTGGGTGGGTGTACTGCTCGTTGAAAAAGTCCCCTTTGACGTGTGCAACACAAGTTCGGGGACCCATCGGGGAGCAAAAGTAAGAAGGACGGGCAGTGCAGCTCCAGGTTTACTCGTTTTAACGAAATCAATGCTCCTTCGGTGGAAGACGCGAAATTTGGCTTGGCACCGTCTGATTTTCTTAGATTTTTGCATCAAAGGTTCCTTAAAGGATACCTGCCAGTACCGTTAGGATTAACTGTGTGCAGATCAGGGAGCCGCGAAGGTATTATTAAGGGAACTTTCGAAAATTAGAGGAGCTTAAGGGAGTGCTGTAAAATGATGAAATTCTGAACGTCCATATTTTTGAAAAATTGGTATTAAAAAAATGCGATACTTTATCCATTCGCAGATTCGTCTTTTCGCGCTCTTCGATTTGATACCCCTCGTGGTATATTTTGGATATTTTTAATTTACCGTAATTATAATTGGCCAATTTGGATTTTTTAAATGTTTGCGTTCGGGAGGTGAAAACAAATCGAACAGAAATTCATTTATCCCACAGGATTTTTGAAAGCACGATTAACTTGTAAATAGCTCCGACTGTTCGAGTAGTGTAGGCATGCCTGAAAATGTTTGGATGCCACTCTAAAACTCCCGCACCCGTGAACCCTAATTTTGAGGTATCGAAGTGGCTGGTGTAATCTCCCGATTGAAGCGCAATTGAAAGCCTCTGGAGAGGTGCAGGCCGTCCACCGATGATGAGGCATTGAAGGGCATTTACTAAAAAGATTAAATGCCACGCCAAAATGTAGAACCCTTCATGGGTTCTTCTGGAGGGTTTTTGGACAGTTACCCTTTCGAAAGGAAACAATGGCGACATGGCGAAAATGAATCCGCCTTAATTTGGCTAGAAACGGGTGCCTTAAGTGACACGGCAAGGATCTGATTCAGGTGAGTCAGGCGGTGTTTCCCGGGAACGCGATGCACCCGGTGGGGTTTTAATTCCATGCGACCCTTGGGCGAATTTCCTCGAAAAACAGGATTATTTATGACTTCTCGATTCCAGGTGCATCTGAAGGTAATTAAGCTCTCAAAGGCGAAGGTAATCAAGTGCAAGAAAACCCAGAGGACGCCGCAAGTTCACTCTCCTTAGATCCTTCCCGGGAGCTTGGACGGGATGGGGGTGAAAAAAAAATCGATTTCCATTTCGATCTTGCCCCGGGAGTCCGTTCGGTCGCCCGGGATCAGGATGAACGGGCGGAGGACAGCAGGTGGATGATGTTCTTCTCCTTGCAACGCAAACGCGTATCCCAGAGCGTTGTCGAGCTCCAATTTCATCCACCGCCGTGCACTTGAAGATGTGGTCTAGGGCTGTCTCAGCATCCGGGACTCCAGAACCCCCAGGATTCAGGAGAAGCCCCTGCTCCCAGAGTCCCATAAAAAGCGTTAATTAGCAGTTCGCAGGATTTAAGTTTTCTTTATGTAAATTCGCTTTATAATTGGCAATAACTTTTCACGTCCCGCGCCGTCGCCACAGCACCGCGGAAGTGCCCGGATTTATTCTCGCTTTTGTCGGATAAGCGAATTCTGCGTTTTCGAAAGTCACGCCGGTATCAGGGACCGGGACGATGAAGCTTTTTGGAAACCCTACAGATTTCCAGAATTCGCCATAACAAAGGGGTTCCGTTTTAATTAGGCAACAAATTCACCGCCGCTGAACCCAATTCGCACCTCGGGAACAGGTCCCATGTCCCAGAGAATTTTCGGGAATTTTTCGAAATAAAAATTTTCAAAATAACGTCCCAATTAAAGTACAACGTCATAAATAAATTATTAATTGGCTATTTAATGGCCTTGCTTTTTAGAAAACCATTCAGGGACCGAATAAATCTGCCTATTTTTTTTATAAATTCTGTTTCTTAACACTTAAACTAAAGTTTGTTTTACGCTAGCTCAAAATCGATTTCGTGATTACTTAGAATACTAGAATTTTCCTTTTTTTCGATTATTGTGGAGCATGTGTCTTATAATCGAAAAACTAAAAATAAATTTGGTAGACAAGAAAAGTCAGTCTTTATTTTAAATTCGAACTTTTTTGTTCCTTCGACAGAATTTTTTAACAACTTGTCAAAAATAGCAAAGATCCCCAAATGTTTTTATTTTTAAATCTTATCAAACTTTTTGGACTTTTTCTCCTGTTGCCTATTGAAATTTGACTAAATTTGGCTATTGTCGTTGAACGATAAAAAAACTGATCGAATGTCTTTTTACTTTCCGATAAAAAACCATTTTTTTTTTTTTAAATTAAACAAGTAAAAACTTAAAAGTCGTACTTTGTGTTTGGGCTTTATTTTTTAGTTTTATTTTTAAAATTAAGATTTACACCTGCAACTTGTGACTATGAAAGGAGTTGGTGTGACTTTATATGACTTAAACTACGCACTGATTCTTTATAAAAATGCTGCAGGTAAATTCGAATATTTTCTAGTGTTCGTGTTTTTAATTTAACGGCATTGATAGTAGCGCACCTTGTCCACCATTTCGGAGGTTGTGGGTTCAACTCCCACTCTGAGCCTGGTCGGTTATCTCAAAGATTACTAAAGCTAGCAAAGAAGTCAAAAACACGAAATTATTTTTCCTTTGAATGAGATGTCGCGCTTCTTTCGATTATTTCAAATGTTCGCGTCTTGTAATTTTTCGATGCGCTGTTTTAGAAATGCCATCAGAGTACGCAAAAAATTACATTCATCCCCTTTTCCTATCCCCGAAATTTATGAATAAAAACAGACGATTTTCTCTTTGGTACGTTTTGTAAGAAAACAGTTTGGGTTTTGAACACTTTTTTAATTCGTATTCACTTTTTTTTTCTTTTTTTCCTAAATTTCTTTTCAAAGTATTGAACAATTTCACTCAATTCGATTTGAGTGGGAAATGCAACTCAAATCCAAGACTCGAAATTCGCACTCATTTCTCAGCTTACACTTCATCGACACGTGTTCCCCTCCAAAACAATACACTACAGCCGACACTCTGCCTGAATTTGTAGGCATTGAAGTGTGTGCGCGAGTGTGTGACTGAACTCAAACCCTGCAGCACGAGAATCCCGCACCGGACATTCTCGCGACAAAGTCGCGCTCTTCGCATTCGTGGAAATCTTCCGCGATGGGACCGCAATGCTCCACGCGCTCTCCCCAAGAGCGATGAACAACTTCAAACGACTCGTTAGAGAGCGGAGGGGGCGGATAGTGCGACTCAGCTGTTGGCGAGAGCGATGTGCGTCTCCAGCTTGGGACAAAGCGACTCGGGCGTCTTATTGGAATCAGCGAAACCGGCCGCAGGTAAATCCCACCTGTCCAGGTGCTGTGTCACTCGCTGATTAACAGCGGAAAAAATAAAATAAAAAGCAAGGCAAAAAATGTCTTCCCACCCCTTTCAGAGTTGAGTTTCTGGTTTTGTTTGGAAAGGTAGTTTTGTACAAACACACTCGCACGTGGGCTGCTTTGTGTGCGAGAGAATGCAATTTAAACGAAAGAGAGGGCGTATTAAGAGAGCTGGGTTTGCTCTTGGTAGGAATTTTGAAAACAACATTTTGGAATAGCGCTCGCGGGAGCGGGAGGGCGCATGCGCACTGGTGCTCGATGACGGGACACTTTCTGGCTGGCGTGTGGATGGGAAAGGCGCCAGGTTTCTGCTGGAGCGATGGAGCGCCGCACACAGCGACACGCCCTGTGTAGGAATAGCACACCAACGCAGCTCCAGTGAAGCGGGCAGCGGTGAGAGAGAAAGTCCAGTCGACTATTAGCCCCCCCGCACTCCCCGCGGGGTCTATCGCGCCAATGTGTGCGATTCCGACCGTGTTCATGCAATCGCACAATTGCAGCTGTGTGCAGGACATTTCCACATTTCCAAACACATACACAGTCGCAGCACGCCGCCGAAGGGGGAAAATTCTGTCAGGCTCCGTCTGTTTTCCTCAGTCTACGAGCGACTACGTGTTCGAAAGGTCGCGCTATTTCGCATCCCCGCAGAATTTTTGCCGCTTTTATTGCTTATTAATGTAAAATATTTATAATTATCAAGAATAAAAATATTATTACATATAAATATTAAAATCCGGGTGAATTCTCAACCGTAATTGAAAAATAAGTTTTTTGGAAAATAATAATATAAAGTTGTAAAAACGCCTCCACACCCACGTACGGTTCTACAGTTCTAAGAATAAAAAACACAAATAAGAATCCTTTTTGATCAACTGGGAAGTCGCTGGCGCAAAATATAACAAAGTCCTTCTTCCGGGAATTACTAAAAGCGAAAAAAAACAAATAAGTAAGCAGAACCCCCGCCCCCGCTGTCCTTTGCTCGCCACTGGTCACCAGCTGTCGTCTTTCGAGGAGGCGCCCCAGTGTCCAGTGAGTGGTCCACTGCCCCCCCGCTTAGTTGAGTCCTCGGCAGCCCATCTTGAGACGTTGACACGTCTTTTAAGAAAAAGCCTTCCGCGCGATCGACACCCCTGACCCTCTTGCTCACCGCTTCTTGGGGAGCAGTTGATCCTCTCTGGTGCTCCTTTAATGCGACACGGTTAAAGATTTATAAGAAATTCTGCCAGCTCTCCCCCCGTCGTCGTCGTTGCCTCGTCCGCATCTCGCGGTTTTAAAGAAGTCCAAAGAATAGAACGTAGCGATTTTTTTCGGTGATTTTGTGAGTGTTCTTTTCCTGGAGTGTCCGCCCCCCACACCTCAGGGAGGAAACGAAGTTTCCACAACAGTGTTAAAGAAAAAATTAAGAAATAAAAAAATATTGAAGAAATTTTGAAAATTCTGTCAAGTGTGATTTAACAGTGTTCAGTGTCGCGGCGCGGTTTTGGTTCCATTTGTTTTTTTTTTATTTCCTTTTGTTTAAAATTGTATTTAAAAAAAAAATTGTGCAAAACCATCCGCCACTTCCCAGTCCCCCAAACCTTTTCCATTTTGGAGGAAATCTTCTACTGCCCTTTTTTTCTAGAAGAAAACAAAAAAACCTGTTCCCTCAGAAGAAAAAAAACGTGTTTTCTTTTTCTTACGCAGATTATACACAAAAAAAAGAAAACAAAAAAAGTCGTGCAATTTTTCCGAAGATTTAGGAAGAGCCCCGCCGCCGCCGCTGTCGTCGCTGAAGACGCTGCTCCGGCCTCCCCAGCCCCCGACTCCTCCGGCACCTGTGAGAAAATAAAAAAAAAATAAAATAAAATAAATTTGTCCCCATACTCACACGAAAAATACAAGGAAAAAAGAAAAAAAGAAAATATTTAATAACCCGAAACTCAAAAAGTTGTTGAGAAAAAAGTTATTTAGTTTTATTTTTTTTTATCTGGAAGATAAAACCCGTGCTAAAGAAAAGTAAGAAAATCCTAAGAAGCGTCTCGAGGAGACCGCCACCGTCTTGTCGTCTTCTTGGTCGTCGTCGTCGCCTTCACGTCACAGCAGCACCCGGAGACACATCCGCTGGACAGATCAAATGTAAGTGACCCTCCACCCGCTGTACCGTTTATTTTATTTTATTACAATTATTTTTTATCATCATCGTCATTCTGGTCTTCCGTTATTTTTGTTTATCTGCGAAACGAACGCTTCTCACCTGTGCTGAATAATTAACGCGAAAATGTCACCGCGCGGGAGAATTGCGGCCAGGTCGTCTCGCCGTACCTGTGCTTTCATAACATAACAGGGAGGGCGACACACGGCACGCACTCACGTGTAAACACACGAACGGCGCGACCGAGCAGCACCAGCATCCGAATCTGAATCCCGAGCTCTCCATCATCTCGGGAGGAAGAACAACTGTATCGCCGCGCCGGGAGCCCGTCATGGTCCCGTATTGCTCATAACTGCGGCACCCACACACCCGTAATTGCCGATTTTATGGAGACATAAATACTTCAAAGATGATGTTGATGATGCTGCTGGTGCCGTTGTGATGCCGTCAGAGGAGCGCCCCCGGCCCGCCGCATCCGGCCCCGGTTCCAGCAGCGCTGGATGCTGTAGTGCTGCTGCTGGACCAGGAGAGCGCGGCTCCGGCTTGGCTTCGGTCCATCGGAGCGACCGACAATGGTCGATGGGGAGCACAATTTGCAATTTTCTTGAAAAGTGGACTTTGGCGCGCGATTTTTCTGTTTAAAAGAAGAAGAGTGCTATTGCCGCAGGAAATCCGCTCATTGAATTTTCCTCCTTTGCCATGGAAATCTTAAAGATTTCGGGAAGGAACCCGGGTCCAGTGCAGATCCGTAAACGAGCATTGCTCCCAAGAGTTCCCTTTCTGCAGAAAGAAGTTCTCGTTACACTAAGATTCCAATCTTTCTCGATTACGCTGCACATTTTTTCTTTTTGTCTTTTTTTTTTTTGGGTAATTTAACTCCAAAGTATTTTTTTTCTTTATCTTAATTAGCTCTTGTGGCATTTTCTTAAAGTACACTAGAAAAAAATTTCATTCTAAATTTAACAAAAATCCCTCACCGCTATAGAAACAAATTTTTTTTCAGTAGATAAATTTTTTTGATAACAAAAA
Source organism: Proctacanthus coquilletti (assembly GCA_001932985.1). Classification (NCBI taxonomy): domain Eukaryota; kingdom Metazoa; phylum Arthropoda; class Insecta; order Diptera; family Asilidae; genus Proctacanthus; species Proctacanthus coquilletti. The sequence goes on from MNCL01000126.1 coordinate 159,952, forward strand.
ATTTCACTCTGTTTTAAATCAAATCCATTAAAATTAAAAAAAAAAAACACGTAGAGTGTGCAAATATGAAATAAAAAATGAAAATTTGTATCACAACAAGTGATAAGAAAAGTTTAGGGACGAAAAAATATGCATACATTTTCAAAATAGTCTTTTTCGCTTTTTTTGTTTAGAATTCCATTAAATTCAGTGAGTGTTGATTCATTTCTGACTTTTTTTTATTTTTTGTAATAAAATATGCTCTTTGGTGTGCCATTTTCCAGTTTTATCGAAAAATTAAGCCAAAAAAGCAAGGAAATGGCTGATTGGAGCGAATTGCGATAGTTAGACTTATTTTTAAAGTTATTTGACCACATTTTCATTTTTCTGCCTTCGTTGTTTTGATATAAGGAATTTGTGATTTTAAACATTTAAAAAAAAAAATAAAATAAAGTTCTCTAAACCAAAAAAAAGAAAGCGATTGTCTCGGATATGAACTTGGGATTTTTAAATGAGGTATCATTTCATTGTAATTTTGGTGAAAAGTCGAAATAAATTAGAAATATAAAACAAATTCTTAAATTTATTACTTAAAGAAAGTGCGTAGTGTATTTTGTTACACTATTATTAAGAAAAATTCAAGAGACTTGTTGTTTTTAAGAATCCTAAAAAAAGTCGGCGTTATTTTACAGCAAAAAAAAAACAATAAACCAAAATATTACCAAAAATTGAAAAATATTGAGCTAAATTTATTTTTCGATACTTCATTAATCCAACTAAAGTTTCTCCCTGATATAAATTACTTTTTAAAATCAGCACACTAGGAACAAATTTTCTTATGTTTTATTAATAAAAAAAATCATGCTAAAGACCGCGATTTTAAAAATCGTTGGCCAGTTTGTTGTTATTAATATTTAACAATAAATCGCAATAAAACTGAAATTGTCCAACTAGAAAAAGTATTCACCCCATAAACAATTTTAAAAATCCTAATTTTAAACAAGGTTCGTAATTTTACGATAGTCGTGCACAATTTTATACACGTTTGAAATTTTAATTACGCGTTATGTGCGACTGTTTTAATTGCTTAATTTTACGGCGAATGAAGTAGCAGCGCTTTTACTTTACTAAAGTTTTGTTATTGTTACAAAAAATTATAGAATTATAGAACTTTTTCGTAGAAAAGAATTTTAACAAAATTTCCTTTAAAATGCTTTTAATTATATTTTTAACAATTTTAATAAAAGGAAATTTTGTTCTATTGAGTTAATGAGGCAATGTGCACTGAAAGTCATACAGAAAATAAAATTTTTATATTTTTGCTTATTGAAAAAGGATATTATTTTTTCTTTTCAATAAACAAAATTATAAAAATTCTTGTATTATAAAACTTTCTTCTTATCAAAGTTTTTCTTAAACGTTGCAATATCCCAAAAATATTTTATCTAATTTGGGATTTTGAAATAATTCCCTACACGTAATTGTTTTAATTAAATTTTTATTAGTCAGCATCAATTTTTAGTTAGTAAATGCTAAAATATCAATGTCTAGAGTTTATTTATGTGTGGCTGTCCATTCTGGAAAGACGTAGAAATTTCTAAATGGATTTAGGTCGCGGTTTCATTGTTCTACATCTTTAAAAAACACACAAGTAAACTGGAGTACGTATCATCTTGACATCAGGAATCACAGTAGTCATTTAAATCCCTTGTAGTTTTACACAAGTTTCACTAAAAAAATATTAGAAAAATATACGTTTCGTTTAAAACGATTTTTATATAACACAGTACAAGATTCCGTGTTAAACGAGGGGTACCTGTAATTGTACTTAAAAAAAAAAGCTAAATTGCCTTATAAAAATCACCTCTAGAAAATTTGAATTTTCCTAATCAAGTAATTATCGCGCAGCGCTGGTCTATGATTCAAAGAGCTATGCGAGGAATTCACGTAATTAGCGGTTGCAGACGCGGCTCATATGAGGCGCCTTTCTTATTCGCAGATTTTTCTGTAATCGGGCAGCCGCGCACTCTGCGGCGCCAAGTGTTCTTTCAGTGCAGAAAAGTAAATGAGGTGTGCTAGTAGTCATTAGTGGGTTTCTTCGGAAAGTCTGCTAAGAAAGTGAAGTTGTCTCAAAGCTACAATTGAAATTTTCGGGAGATTGCTGCTCGATTAAGTTCGCCATTGTTGATGGAATAAATCGCATTAAAATTAATTCATTCCATACTAGAACAGGTAAAAGTTAAAACTTTTATCGTGAGGTTTTGTTGTCTGCAAGTTGGAGCAGATTTTTGCAATGACTGTCCAGGTTATCGACTTATAGCATTTTTTTTTTTGTTGTTGAAGAAATTAAGATGTAAAGTCCAAAAATAGGGTATCGACTTTTTATCTGCGTTGTCGTATAAATTTTAGAATTTATGAATTATGTTTGGAGGAAATTTGAAAATATGGGTATGTAAAATCTAGAACATAGACGTACTAAAAGAAGAAAACAATAATTATATAACTAACTGCCCCCCCCCTCTTTTCATATTCTGAAATGTATGGAATCGTTTGCGCGTGAGTCACACTCGAATTTGATCGGTGCTTCCTTCCAATGCTTGTTGTTTTTAAAATATTTTGTTTTGTTTAAGTAATTAAAAAAATGAATATTTTAACATTCTTGAAATTATTACTTTTTAATTGTTTACTTTAAATTGTCATAGTTAAAAATCTTCAAATTAGAACTGCAATTTTTAAGATAATTTTATACCTTTCTCGCAAAACTGTTCTAAATTCAAAAGTACTTAATTAATACAATAAAATCTTTTCTTATTCTTCCTGCTATAAATAAATTTAGTAAAGTATAAAATATAAAACATTTTTATTTTTGCTTGAGTTGTAATAATTAGTGCAATTTAAAAATAAAAATTCCAGTTCTATTTGTGTTTGCTAAGAACCCGAAAAACTAAAATTAACCCGCTGGTGGAGTACCAAAATCGTCGAATACTTTTTTATTGGGTCAAATTCTTAATTATCTTATTTTTTTCTGGTAATTCGCCATATCGAACGCGCTGACGATGTAATTAGAATATTAAACGAATCGCTCAGTTCTGCTTTTTTGGTTTTAATACATTTTTTAGCCTTTTTTGATGGGCTATAAAAAGGCAAATTTGAAAAGAAAAACGTTTTTTGTTTCTATGCCGTCCGAAACCGCGATCGAATTCGCTTTTCGTGGTATAAGGCTTGAAAAAGTTAGACCAGGTATTTGATGAAATTTTTTATAGTCTGCAATATTTTTTTTTTTAGGAAAAAAGGAAATTATCAAATAAAAATTCGATTTAATTTCCTTATTGTAAATTATTCAGTTTTTAAGAGTGTAAGATTTAATAAAACTGTTACTACCTCGTGATATTTCGCGAAGGTAAGCTAAAACTAAATTAAAACCGTGATTTTCAGGCTTTCACATTTAATTTTCATAGTCATTAAAATTTTACACAAATCTCGTACATGAATAAAGAAAGGTCAATTTTATGACTCATTCTGGAAAAGCAAAAAAAATAAATAAATAAATAAATTGATTTAAATAAAATACCAGACGACGAGTTTTCACTTTTTTAAAAACTAAATTAAAAATTCGCAGAGTAACGTCTGTGTTTTTATTAATTTTTGGGATATAGAAAAATATGGCAATTTAATTTTGGACGGTATTTTTCTCAAAAAATAAAAAAATAAAGCTAAAGGTTAAATTTAATTTTCAAATTTGGAATTTACAATTGCTTGGACTAAGTATCGTTTTTCAAATTTCAAATTTTCGTTATATAAAAAAGAGTAAAATTGTGCTTTTAAAACTCCATTTATTTTTCAAATCGTTCTTTATAAATTTTATAGTTTTTAGTTTTTAATTGTGTACATTAGAAAATTTATAAATCAGTTAGAACAATCTTAAATCCCTTACAAAACTAAAAACAAAAGGAATTTTTAATTCGGACAGACAAAGTCAACTTTTATTAGCATGTTATTTTAATATTGCACCTGGGCACGTATGCGCTACGCTCTGTAGTCTAAAAGACTAATCCGATTGCAATGAAAGAGGACTGAATTTTTAGAGTGATAATGGATGAAATGGATAAGTCTAAAGTGTATTTAAAATTGTTGAAATCCCATCAAGGCGGGGGGGACAACGTTGCCGAAACTTCAATCTCTTTTATTTCATTGTAATCAGAGCTTTTTGTCTTATTGATTGAACAAAAACGTCGAGTGGTAATATCAAATTACCTGCACGACTTGTGAGACGGCCTCAATACAATCTTTTCTAATTCAGAATGATTTCGAGCGCAGATTTCAAAATAATGTTCAATTAGTCGGCGGCTGGACAAACGCTCGCCTTCGATCACTAAAATCTTCGACTAATTAGCCGGGACAGGAAATCGGTTATTTCATGAATGTTACGCACAGACTGCGGCCGCCGGACCGCGGAGTTGTGCTCTTTTCTTCGTCTTGGCCAGAAGCTAGTCAGCAAGCAGCCTCCTCTTCCTCCTCGCGGCGATGCCGTTGCCCGTCGTGTGTTAATTAGCGAAGAGCAGAGAACGAGGCAGACAAATTTCCACCGTCCACTAGCTGGACGTCATCACGATTTACACATGTGCTGTCTACGCGAACGTGGAGGAAATTAATTAGCCGGCAAACGAAGCTTTTGCGGTAATGCCTAGGTGCGCCCATAATTCCCGTGTATGGCCCACGATCGATTGGAGTTTTATGCAAGTGATAAAAAAAAAATAACCAAAAAAAGAAACCTGAGTACTGAGAGTGAATTACAGTGGGTACTGCAGGAGGTACACTGCAGGTGGGGATCGAAAGTCGGTAAAAATCGGCCGCCTGCCTGCTCCACATATGCTCCATTCGCTTCCTACTTTCACTTTCAGCTCGCGGCTGCGGTAATAGCGACCAACGCCCGTGAGTGGCGAGTGTCTTACAATTAAAGACAATGACGATTGCTGAACGCCAGGTCAATTGTAATTAATCAAGAGTACGAAGACAACGAATTTAGTTAAAATTTAACCGATGGTTGAAACACGCATCGGACCCAATCTGTGGATGTGCGTGTGAATCTGGTACGGTGTCATCGCGCCCCAAACTCTGGGCTCTTAATGCGTTTGATCAATCCAATTCCCGGCGGGATCAAATTTTTTGACTTTCGACAAATTCCCGGAGCAGAATTCTATGAATGCATTTAGAGGCCACTTGACCGCTTGCGGACGGCGCGGTAATGCGCACCAGACCACGATCGCGTTCCCAAGGTGTTCCACGGTATACCACGAATGTACCGCTTCGGCCCGCGAATAGCCGAACAAAACGAATCGATAATATTCATGAGTGCAAGTTTATGATTAAAAAACGAAATATCGGCGCGCTGAAAAGGAAAATAAAAAAAAAAATAATTGCGTAAAAAACAGAGCAAATTGTATGATCAGTGTTGCCAGAGTAAGTTGTGTGCATGTTAAACATTTCGCTAGAAAATTAGAGGTCATTTTAAAAATCTTTCATTGTGGATATGTAAAACTATCTTTACAATGTAAAACAATTGCAAATATCCTTCACAAGAAAATATACAGAAATAAAAACAAAGAGAAGATAGAAAAAAATTATCGTGATATTTACCCGCATTTTGTTACAATTTGTTCATTTTTTTTTCTGTGTACAATGAGCTTATACCTTCTAAAGTTTTTATTTTTAGAAATAATCACTTTGAGTTCTAAATCATGATAACAAAATTTTCCATTAGTGCCTATAGCCTTCATCGAATATTACGTGAACATTTTTACTGATGAAGGGGAATTTGCTCATATCTTATCGTACAACAGCTAAAAATAATTAATATGAACCATAAAGGGATTTACCTAGTGATGGCTAATTTGAAGAAGTGAATCTAATCGGCCAAAAGCATAACATTTACACAATTTTATCTTTATGTTTGCATAGATTGCGACTCACACCTAATTGCACTTTGTCAGTTTTAAAAATGGTTCAACCAAGTTGGATTTTTGCTGCAATTGCTACAATTAGCAAAAAAAAAAAAGAAAAACTTGTGTACCACAAGGTTATTTATTAGGTCCATTACTATTTCCATTTAATTAAATATTACATTTAGGTTTTAATATAGATCGATATTATATTTATTCTATTATATAATTTAAAACTATTATTTGACTAATAGTTCGTATTTTATATAAAACTTCTATTCATTGTGCTGAGAAGTGTACTAACAGCTTTAAAAATGATTTTAAGATTTCTTCCGTTTTTTCCAGATTTCGTATTTAAATTGGGTCTCACGGATTTATAATAAGATTAAACCTTAATCATATTACGCGAGTTCATCCTGACAAAAATTGGTAACACAATTCCCAGCTTACCCTAGAAATTTTCAGAAGAAAATCGCTAGAAGCTAATTTGACTGCTTAAGAAAAGTCACTTTAAGTTCAGAGTTTCTTGTTAATTTTTGTTGGTAGTTAAGTCGTTGGGACGGGATAACCTTTTGAAGATATAAAAAAGAAAAAAAAAGTGTTTTCAGCTTTTTGGTTAATTAATGAGACGAAAAAATTGAATACTTAATTAATATTATAGAAAAATGTTTCATACCATTTATTGGACTAATAAAGGGTACTACAAGGGTTGGTTCTCAGGTAGCTGGTTTGATATGTTGTAAATATATCAGTCTGCGAAGTTTTTCGTCTTCATATGTAGAAATTGGAAAGCCTATTTTGTGGGTTATTAAATTAAACGCCTCGGAGAGAGAATTTAAAAACAAAAATGATAGAATTCAGAAATTTAATGTTATACGACTTAAAATAGAGTTTTTAAATCATATGATAATTGACTTGAACCGTGTTCTCGACGTACTCGGCACAAAGTCCAAAAGAAGTAATGCAAAGTAATAATAATAAATTTATTTTACTGCAGTTTATATAGTTAAAAAAACGGAAAATTCCACAACATGACGACGACGATGATTTTTAGACCGTGCCATGTTTTGAAATAATTTAAATTGCAAAAATTCATCCTTAAAACATTAAAAAAGCAAAAAACTACTACGACCTCAGTCGATATTCACACACGCAATGGGCGAGCATGCCTTCAGGATAATTACCTTCACTTCCCACTCGAGAGGGACCAGGTAGAGCTAGGCAGCGTAAGGTAAAGGTAGCTAAAGTAGGTGCTTTTGTGGGTCGAACTAAAGTCATGCAAAAATTCCTTACCCCTGCCCTCGTTCGCTTCTCCTATTTGCACATTGACGTCACGCGGGGCGCAGAAAACCTTTTTATCTCAACTGTCTCGTTAGCAGCAGCTCTAAAACTACTAACGAGACGGACGATGGAAACTAAGGCGACACACGACCGTACCGTACCGCACGACGATAGTGCCATGTCATGAAACATGAAACGTGTCTTGAAAAATTGCTGCATAATGAAATTCGGGTGCATTTGAGCAGGTCGGCTCCCAGTAGCGGTGCAATGGTGCAGTACCCAAGACAAAGGGAACCACCTTCGCGAGTGTTCCGTTAATAGAACCCAATTAATCACGAGGTCTGCTAGAAGGAGGTTCGTAGACGTCTCAGGGCACCACCGCGAAGCGCCCTGATAGTGAGACGCTCCCTCGATACCGCTGCCGGTCGAGTATAAGTACAAGACACGTTTCTTAAGATACCAAGAAGAAGACAAGATCCTCGATATCTTCGTCGCTCGAAAGTCATTGCCTGGCCGTCTTTAGTACTTTCTTTCATTGCACGGCCCACACGGCTTCTCGCGGATCGCGCGCAGTAGTGCCGTGGTCACCGTTTTAACTATATGGTGTCCATGTCTGCACGCGGGTATCCGCAGCAGAAGGTTGAAGAGTGGGGCAGGTGCACGAAAATAAGGCTAAAAATAAGGTGAGAAAAGGTAAAAAACGACATGACGCTTAAGAGGTAAAGGTAAGCCGACCGCAGCTGCGGTGATGTCACAACTTCACCTCCACCATCTTCGTCTTAGTCTTGGATTGTTAGTTTTTTTAAGACTTTTGCTGTTGCTGCAAGAGTCCACTGGAGATCGGGGCTCCGGTGTTGGGTTTCTTTTCTTACGTTCCGAAGATTCAGTTGCAGGCAGTTTCACAAGAAACTGGCGGCAAGGGTGCGGTAAGACGACGGCGCAACCAACTACTTTACCCCTGCGGCGGCGTCTTAAGCCTCCTGTCGACCTCCCTTCCCGGGAGGTGACGGGGTGCTCTGATCTGAATTTTATTCTTTACGTTGGATGAATTTCGAAAGAAAACGTTTTCCAAGTCTGCCACAAAACAACACACGGGTGAGGCTTTCATCAAAAGCAGGTTTGCATAGATTGGATTACCTCTGGACAGAAACGAGCTTGCTCAGAAGGTGAAAAATTCAGCGGGACAAGACAAGACAAGGAAAAGGGGGCATACTTACTTATAAAAAAAAACCAATATATAAGAAAAAAAAGACACAAAAAAGCAATCTTCAAACATAAAATGAACAAAATGCTCAAATTCACGACTAGACTTAGAAATCGTATCCGAGATTCAAAACTAGATCGTTTATAGTGCGATTACGTCGCACGGAGCCCGTTCGTGTAATGGGGAGCGCTTTTCTCGGCTCAATGACATAATTTTTGTGCTTCAAGAAAATGAAGGATTGGCTTACCGAAGTCTCATTACAATCTTGCAGCAGTCACACAAAACTAGCAGCCTGGAAAAATCTCCTCTTTTTGCCTCTTGCTCAACGGTCTCAAGCCTAAGGGAGAAATCAAATAGCTGCACACCGCATCGCAGACCGCACCGCACCACACCGCACACCTTCACCGCATGCTCAGTGAGAAAGAGATGTTGTCTGTCTGGTGCGGCGGCACATTGCGGCTTTTTTAAGACTCGGCTTCAATCAACGGCAACTCAGTCTTTGAGCTAACCGTGGAGGCAATTACCTGGTAAGATGTAAGATACCGATCTTGTCGAGTACTTTCGGTTTTAAGACCGCCACGAATTGGCTTTTAGGTGTCTTTTTCCACATGGGTCTCGGATGGCAGGTCGAAACTTGTTCAGGTATATCGTGCTAGTACTGAAGATCGCGACCGCTAATGAATATGGGTAATTAAGAAGGGAAATTAACTGACATTTAAAGGTCGGGCGTTTTTTGTCTTTTCTTCTCACTGCCAAGAAAGCCCTCTTGAGCAGTATAAGAAATAACGACATAATAACTACGTCAAAAGGTCTACCAAGTCGTTCGCTGCAAGATCTAATTAGTAAGAAATGATAGAGGAAACGGAAATAGTTTCCTGTGTTACAACAAAAACTATAGTGACTTCTAGAGAACAGTGGTCTACTAAATTTACTGTTGATAAGTTCCACAGGTGGCGCAGGCTAGAACAAATGAACATTTTTGAGAAAAAAAAAAAGATTTAACTATTTCTACTAGAAGCATCTATGCTCTACGCTTTTGTAAAATTGCTAAAAAATTGACTACAATTGAGACTCTTGCATGTTATCTACTAGAAAAATTGATATAAAAGTCTAAATTATTGTTGTTATGAAACCATCGCTCAAATCGCGTTTTTTTGAGGTGTTTCTTAAAAGTAATATGAAGAGATCCTAATGGATCCATGGAGAATTCATAGAAACTTTTTTAATTAAAAACTCATTAAAAAGACTTAGCCAAGGACAAATAACAACACGTAAATAAATATTTAAAGTTTCTTATTGGCTATAAGAAGGAATGTCTTTCTATACAGCAAAAAATGAATAATTTTAAATTCGAGTTAAAACATGACACGGTGTTACAAAAAGAGCAGGTTGAATGACCTGGACGCATAGGCGCTATGCGTAAATGCATTTTTTTTTTACAAGCGAAATAACCACAAAAATATGTCGATTCGACGGGGAGCAACAATAAATTAAATGCGGACTGGTGGTCAGCCTAGAACTCATGTTCTAGGGCTGGTTGCGTTCGTTTCTCGTTAAGTGATTACTATAAAATATAATATAAAAAAAAAAACAGCCGCCCCAATTACAGTTATGTGAATATTTTGACATTTCCTCGCGTGCCCGGTGAATTACGAAAAATGAGGAACGTCCGAATATCTGAATGGATGTCGTTGTTGGCCGCACGGCCGTGCTATTCACAGGCTAAAAAATTCGTGTGAACATAAATAAAAGTCCTCGGCGGGGATGCGGGAGTTGGTGGAGGGAGGTGGTCGATGATGGGCTCTGTGGAGCACTATGGCCTAGCCCCAATACTTCATACCACTCTAATTCTCGCCGATAGTACCCGCACCTACCTATACCGGTCTGGTGGTGGCGGCATCCTGGGCATCCTGGGTCCCGGGTGGCTTTTAAACCCATCTGGAGCGGACAATCCCGAAACTAAGTGAATGAGCCATTCAAATGGGCAAAGTTATTTGCACACAAAAGCGGAAGAAAGGACATTTCTGCTGCCGTGTACATTCCCGCAGCTCTCTAGAAGGAAGGTTTTCAAATATATCTGTAGGAGCCCAATACCATTCTAGTCATCCTCCGAGTTCTTCTTCCCTTCCTGCCAAACAAAGAGTTAATTCTACGGTGCAGACTACTATCGTTTTAATTTGAGATCGGGAATGCGCCAGGACCCGCCGCTGCCGCCACCGTCATCTATTGTCTAGTTGCATCGAGCGCGATGTCACCCCCGCCCGTGAGAAATGAAGAAATACCTATTCCCTTCCACGTCTTCCCGTTCGTTTCCCAGAAACAATCGATGGCATCCCCGAAGCATCAAATGAGACACGGAAAAGGACAGCGGACTTCATTTAGCCTGAATGGAAGGACGAAATTGGTGAGTGGCTCCAGAGTCCTATTCCATCCATACCGCCATTCTTCGGGAACACACAGATCTCTCCGTTCGTCCGTCCGGGACCAGGATCCGGGAACAGGCATTGTCGATGTTCGCCGCAGCGTTATGGGGCGCTGCTGCTTCTCTCTGCTTCTGTTGCCCGGAATGGAAAAACAAATAAACCCCATTTCGAGTCATTTTAATTGTGCAGTTATGGCAAGCTGTTGTTCGCTCATCCCCGAGGGCGGCTTCGGGTACCTTACACCCGGTCGGGCGAAATATCTTAAGAATGGTGCAGGCTCCTTCTATCGTCCCGTCGCGCGCCGCACAGTGGCTTCTTCGCCGCACACTACAACCGTACTTCGACGGTTGTTTCGTCGGTTCTGAAAGATGGGGATGGAACTGGCTCCACCTCCTCCAACATCCAGAACCGGAGGAGCACCATTATGGTCGCTATTCATCTATTAAAGCACGGAAAAAAGCATCGAGCGCTAAGCAATTCCGTCCTAATGCTCCTTTGTTTCCGCTTAATTTGTTTTTGCCATTTTCCCTGTATAATTGGATACTTTCGGGACTCCCGGGATTTCTCGGAGACTTCCTCAGCGCTGAATTGTAAATTCCTCGCAATTGGAGGGCCCAAGTGGTTTGTTGAGGACTCCACAATTTATGGACTTTCTCACACATTTCGCGTGATTTTTTCGCACTCCAGCCCTATCCTCGCTACACCCACATCCGCAATACGATTCTAATGAGCTGCAAAATTGAAATCGATATTGAAGGCTCGCCAATATTTCGCATGCATGAGACGATTCTTCTGGTCCTAGTTCCCGGAGGATATGTTTTCCTTCCGGAATTAGTCGTCTAATTCTAAGCAAATTGCTCCGGGGCGGAGGGGGCGGATGGGCGATGATTGCTCAATTGAAGGCCAATTCGTCACTATTAGCACAGGCCAGGCACGTTCCGTAAGTGTCGGCACATTCAACGAGTGCAGCTTCCTTGGGAATTGCGTGCGTGCGTGAGTTACGTGTTCGGTAGAGGGGATTCCAAGTATTGACCTATAGCATCGATAGAAAATATCCTATGGTATCGATAAACTAAAATATCGATGTAATTTCCTACAAGATTTTATAATATTTTCAATTTATTTTTTTTTTTTGTTAAATAGCTTAATTATAGTTAATTTTGCATACAAAAAATATGGACTCTAGATTGGAGTTGTACAATGACGAAAATCCCATTTAAATCCACTCAGTAGTTTTTAAATGGTTGTGAGTACAAACAGACAGAAAGTTTAGTAAAACTTTTAATTTCCCTAGCTCATTTAAAACCCGCAGAACTCACTTTTATTTTTTTGAAAATGTGTTTATATTCAAAAAGTTGCCTATTGTGAAGTAACTGTAATTAATTACAATTGCTTGAAATGTTGCGAGTTCTGTTTGTGTGCCATTGCGCGAACTAAATTTAAATGCTCATCATTTTTCAAAGTCACTTTTAAAATTATATTTAATTTTTATAATTGCTTTTTCTTTTGCTTATTAAATTTTTGCACATTTTGATTTTATTTCACATATTTCTACATTTCGAGAACTGGAAAAACTGAAATTCTAATTAACCAGAAAATAAAAATAAAAAAACTATACACGAATAACAAAATAACAAAAGTTATATCGTAGTTTATTAAATTAAATTTCCGAGTAGATTGTTTTACCTTTTTAATATGAATTCGATTAAATCAAACGTGTCTAAATCAAATTTTTGCAACTTGCGTCTTCATTAATTGAAACAATTCCTTCAGTATTAGTACTAAATTTTCTATAATTAACAAAATCAAAAACTTCATTATAAAGTAAAAAAAAAAAAAAACTGATGCTCTTTCTTTGCTCTACACGATTTTAATTAGTAGTGTAGACAATGGGATTGAACTCGGTACTTTAGAATGCAGCGTGGGAAGCATTAACTGTAGATTTCAAAATTATATACTATTATTACTTATTAGAGAAAATACCTGTAAAGCCAAATAAATGGACAGGGGCTTCATAAGCTCTACCGAAGCCCTGTTTCTTTTTACAGGGTGGTTGTGGTGATGGTGGATGTAAGACCATGGACTAATCGAATAAGCCTGAATAGCATCGTCAGTGCGTGCCATCGCCTTAATAAACCGCGGAAAGTGCGTGCTCTGTTTACAGAAAGAACTCGCCACTAGCACAATCACACCTTGCAATGTGACCTCGGTGTACAGACCTGTCTCCCGTGCCACCTTCGAAATTGGAGGTACCGCGAGGGTGGTAGGTCACCACGCAACGGTGGACAGCCGAGACAAGGTATCACCACCAGGTAGAATTGCTACTCCACGACCTGTAGAAGTTTGAGAAGTTGGCAAGTATTTCTGATTACCTTGGTCGAAGGGGATTGGTATACCAGGAAACCCTTGTCAGTCGCCCCTCCCCTATCATTCCACCGTTTTGTTACCCATGGACCCGCCAGTTCAGCTGGCCGCGAGTGTATGAAATTTATTTCTTTTCATTCCTTCCTTATTTTCATTTATTCCCTGTTTTTCCCGGGCCCGAGCATTTTTTGCAATTTGAAAAAGTTATGTTCTTGTGTTTCCCTGGCCGACCGTGTGATGTGCCGGCACGGGTCGGGAGGAGGACGGTTACGGGGTGGTTAAAAACGAGCAAAGTTCGGAAACAAGTTTACGGGTATCATGCCCGGATCTCCAGGCACTAACAACCCCCGCTCTGTATCAGGCAGTCCTCTTCGCCCCGCCCCGCACGTACTGTAAACTGGCTGCTGAGTCGCAGCGAAAAACGCGAAGTTCTTGCTTATGGAACGTGTGTGCGTCGTGGGCGCACAACTTCCGGTGTTATCAGCGTCTTCGCGCGTTGCTGGTGTCGTCGTTTTCGCTGGAACGAGCTGCGGACTCTAAATAATAAATGAAATTAAAATTACACTCCAATTACCGAGGACCAGATAAGCCCTCAATTTTATCTCTGCTGCGGCCAGCTGAAAAGATTGCTCGGGCCGCGATGGTGCGGTGTGGGTCGCGGTCCACCTGTCCGTCTTGGGATATATAAGAAACCGGGGAGTTGCACAGTTCTTGTATTTCGTAAAATATTCACGTTGATGATATGCGCTCGACCTAACTGGCTGCTTTTCGGTCAATCCCCCGGGAAGGGAACCGGTAGGAGTTCAGAGTTTCTTAAGATGTGGGCAACAGTCTACGTTCCACTATATTTAACATTTTAAGCCGATCAATTTTCTCGGTTGTAGAAGTTGGTTTTCTGTACGAGGTACAGACCTCGTAGACCTTCGAGAAGTTAAATTTACACATACAACTTTATAAGTCTATGAGAATTTCTTGGAATTTATCATCACTGAAGTGAATTGCTAGACTGCATGTTTCCAGATTGCAATATCAACGAAATTCAGAGAATTACTTCCAGTAATCAAATAAATGTAAAGTAGTCTGCAATTCGAAATTAATCAATAAAATGGGCTGCAGCTTTGAGAAATTATGTTACTTCCGGAAATAACGTGTCGAGATATAAATTTTCAATTTTTATTATTTCAAAAATGTCCATTTATAAAATTAAAAGTAGATGATTAAATTTCATAGTTTTATTTTAGGTATTTATGGAAAAAAGTTAATACAATTTTCATAAAACTTAATTAATGATATACAGGGTGTTGCGTAAAATTGTATTTCGTTATTTAATGACTAAAATCAAGTTCACCTTAAGTTTAAACTTTAATAAAAGTCAGAAAAAGTAAATATAAAGCTTTTACTATTTTTAGAATTATAACCAATTTAATAGAACAGGAAAATAAAAGTAGTTATTTAATTTAATTAATAGCATTCTTTTTTTTTTGTATATTCAGAAAGAAAAATTAGTTAAGTTAAATTTGGTTTATAATTTTTATTTTGGGTTAAATCATGAATTGTAAATTTTGTAAATGTAGCGGCTGAAGGGTTAATTTTTCAATTTATATAAACAACATTACAAAAGATGCAGGCAAAGTGCCCGTCAGTGTTTTAAACTGATACCATCGGAACTTCTGATATCTAAAAATAGTAGTAAAAAAATGTATTTGTGTGCACCACACACGAAAAATCCAAAAGGTTTTGGAATGTAAAGAATTTGTTTGTTATTTTTTGTTATTTTGCAATCGCATATCCTGCGATGGGCATCACAAAAGTTTCGTAGTGCAAAAGGATGAAGTTTTGATTATAGTTTTAATTAAAAAATATTTGCCTTTGAATATAAATTTGCGTGATTATTTAATTTCGATAAATGCATTTTATTTACCATAAATATTTATCGTAAGGAACCTCCACCATCGAAATCTGTCCTAGTCTTGAAATTGAGCTACGAACGCGTTGTTCGAAAATAGTGGGCTACTATTTAATAGAAGATAATGTCTCGTTGTCCTCGATGGATAAGTGATAGTGCAACTTGTGCACTATTCTAGAGGTTGTGGGTACGATTCTATAACTTGAAGAGAAAGGTTGGAAATAATTAGCCTTGCTACACCGACGTGAAAAATCGCCTGAGTGATATTGAGCTAGAGCCTACAACCTTTTCACTATTCGAGCCAGTCTTTACGGTGGTAATTCGAATGGCTTGAAGAAATCAGAAAGAAGCATGCAAAAAATCCAGACCTGGCCACTAACTCCATTGTAGTCTTAATCGTCTTGACAGACCGTGAAAACGCCTAATGATCCCTGGACGAATTTGAATCGTTCGAGTGATGCTCGTGCGAGCGCGTGACTATCTCGGACCGTGGGAAATTTTTATCTCTTGGGACACCTTTGGCGCTGGTGGCACCTTTAATTGCCGAAATTCTCTCTGATAACGCGACGCGACGACGCGGTACCAGTTCGCGGACGGGAGGGAAAGAGTTTCTAGAGTTTATTTGCGACCACCACGTTCACCTGGTGCTCACATGTTAGCCGCGGGGGAATGGGGGGATGGAAGGGGTTACGACCGGATTGAAGGGAGCAAACCCGAATGCGGGGTATTGCGTAAATTTAATTTGGTCGCTTTTCAGCAGCAATCCGGCTCGGAACGGGGCCTTTCCGTGCAATTAAAGTTACTTCGACGGGGCTAAGTGGCCTACATTCAGTCGACGGCGCCGATCCGTCGAATTTTACGTGACCTGAACCGTTGATACGCGGTAATCCTCGCGCGGCCGTGACGCGACGAACGTAACGGCTGCCAGGCACACGATTGCCTCTTTCTTGCCACGGTGGCAGCTCTGATTTTTACCTTTCGTCAAAGTGCAGCGGTACGAGGAGGGCAGGTCTCTCAAACTTCAAAAGCGATGATTTTCTCGTGTAGGCCTTTTTTTTACACGTTCCCTATATTTTTTTCTTTTTTTTCTTTTGTAAGCACAGATCGTCTTTTGTTCCTTTCGTGGCATAGGAAGAAAAGCTCGGGAAATGCTCGATGGGTTGGAGTAGAATGCCAAAAAGAAATGAAAAAAAGAAAAAAAATTGAAATAAAATAAAAAAAGAGCCACACGAACCCGTCAGCAAACAGCAGTTCCACTCTATCCATTCTGGAACCCGCTCAGGCGTAAAAGAAAGTCAATTTTAGTTATTTTGCGTGGAGGAAAATAATCTCGAAAAATCACGGAAAAAGTTTTACCTTGCAGCGGCGGGACGTGCGATGGTTTTTTGTGCATTCTGTTTAAGCAGGAGCCTCAATATTTCAACGTGCCGTCCTCTTTCCCTTCCCGGCCCTGCGGACAGAAGGCGAAACGGGTTGCGGTAGGGGCACATGTGGGGGTTTCAGAGGGTTTCGGGTATATTGCCCAAATTAAATGCGAAAAAGAGGCAAAAATCCTTCCTTCGCGAATTGTGCCGTGAATGCGATCCTTATTACGGCAAAACCATTGTATGCACTTTCTGTGAAACACTTAGTCAGACAGCCAAGGAAGTAATGGACGTGCTTTAAGCCGTGTGCATTTCACGTAAGCATGATTTTTACTATACGACAGTACTTACTGTCCTTATCTGACTAGGGAACTACTCTAAGATTGCTGTAATCAACAAGAACGCTTCAAATTTCTTAATCAACGAATGCGTCTGCGGTCAAACTGACCTCAGATCGTTTGTAACGCTCTAAGCAACTACACGTCTTCGGAAATTTATTAATAATCTTTTTTTTATAGGTAAAGATAAGAAAAATAATTTCAAGTACTGATTAAGAAAAAAAAACGATGCTTTACCTCAAAGGGGTTAGGGTCTGATTTAACCCATGTCTGCTTCAAGACTAAATACTGTAGCCAGGTTTTAAAAAAATATTTAAAGTATTTACCAAGACGTCAAAATTAATAATAACAAAATAAGTACGATTCATCGAGGGTCTATTGCATCCAAAAAGAAATAAATTATATCCCTGGCTAATATAAAAAATAGAACGAGAGTGATCGTTCCTATTTTTGACTTAAATTCTAAACTTCTTTATGGAACAATCATCGCGTTAATTAAAAATATCTTAGTTATAAATGTTGAAACGCTTTTAAGAGAATAAAACAAACAGCCTGAAACTTGAGCTGTCATCACGGATTTTGGTTGTCATATTCGCAATCTACGGAAAACTTTCCATTGAAATCATCTGTCACACACCCTAGAAGTGTAAACCTTCTAGACTAGCTCGTCTAGCTCCTATAACTCTCGGCTCTCAGAATTTACCTTTGGACCTTTCTAGTTTGCAACTGAATCAGCACGCCAACGATGTTCTAGCCGACTGCTTGTGCGGCTTGGCTGCGAGGCGATAAATAGTTAATGGTCTTCTCCCCAAGCAGAGGAATTTATTAAACGGTCCGATCGCGCACCGCCGCATCTTCGCCGCAGGGTAAACGCGAAATGACTTCGCAAGCCTTAGAAGACGTCTGTGGACTCCCTGAAGTCGTGGTCTATCTCGCGACAGTGGTTTTGTGACCCCGCCGCCGACTCCGAGTCTAATTCTTAAGCAAAAGTCACTTCGGATCAAATTACAACTTTCTTCTAAGACATCGTCTCGCTGAGTGACTTTGACGGGAAGATGTTCGAGCGAGACTCTTTTCGCTACGGCTGATTGTGCAAAGAGTTATTCCCCCCGTCCCGTTCTTCCAGGCCACGATCTCCACAATGCGGTCGTTCCGTTGAATTTGTTAATTGTAATTAACTCGCCGTGATTATTTTCCCGCCTCAAGGAGGAAGAAGGAACTCCGGCTGTGCACCGGTGGACGGCGCGGGGGCGGTCGCGAATTAATTTAACACCTTGAGAGGACCTGTGTTAAAAATTTATGCAAATCACCCTGCCGGATGACAAATGAACACGGAATGGAAGTTTAATGCACTCGGAAGGCTGGGAAAATGTGATGTGACAGGGTGTCCCGTCCCCCGCTGGTCGCGCGATGTTCGGCAACTTTTAGTTCAGTTGTAGGTCGTCCAGCGCGATTATTCCGTTTGCTTTAACACCTGGTGTGGTAGTGGGCACCCGGTGATAGAGTGTCTGTTCATCTCTCACAAGCCAACGAGCAAATTTCTGTTCTTTTTTCTTATTATTATTATGTTGATTCCCATCTCACCGTGAAAATATTTGCCCGTCCGTTGTCATCATTGTCCGGAGCTCCTCTCACCTGAAGATTACGGGGAATGGCTGGAGATTCGTCGCGTGGGCATCACAGTTGGAAAGATGTCATAAACCGCGGAGACACATTCCGAGTCATTTTTATTCCGCTCCGTGGGATTAGAATGAAATCAGCGTCTTGGGTAAATCACCGGCTGATGAATTACATCAGCCTTGTGTCATTCAGATTGAGAAGACACGAAGACGAACGATGGCCACTAAGACTGAGGCCTCGGGCCGCCCTAGGTGTCGCCGGTGACCTACGGATGACACGAAATTAAGTCACTTTTTATGACCTTTACAAACTCAGAGAACCTGTTGATGGAAAATAGCGATATTATTAACTTTTCGTCATCGAAATAGCCAAAGATGTCACTCACGCGGGGTGATGGGAGGACGCTTTTATGGTAATGGACTAATCAATGATGAAATTAAGGAATAACAAATGACCTTCCTGTTCGAAATTCGTGCTTAAATTCAATTTGGTGACTGGCCACTGCCCAGCCGGTCAACACCCATCACTAGGTCGAAGCAAAGCTCTAATCGAGTGCTGACTTTGCAGACAATTTACAAAGAAAAACATTGTTGTACCGTCTTCTTCAGCATAGGACAATGAAAGTTTTATTGATTTCTACACATTTCGCAAGAAACAATTGAATTTTGAAATATTTCCACATAAAATATTTGTTTTCATAAGTACATAAAAAAATTATAATCCGTATTTAGAATTGACCTATGGTGTTAGTAATTAACGATTGACGTTACGTTTAAACTTTACTAAGTAATTTTCACGCGATTAAGTAACAAACAGACGAACATACCTTAAAAGATGTTTGTAGTATTATTTATGAAGATTTGCTTGAATCACTTTCTTCCTAAATTTGTTTCGAACATTTAAGTATACTATACTTTTTTTCGACATTGTTAGTGTGAGATTTTGAGAAAAAGTATTTGAGATTTACTTCAAAAGTCCAAAATGGATTAGTTATAAAGATATAGCGATAGTAGGATTTAAAAGCAGAAAAACAAAGACATTTCAATTAGTACTACTAGAAACTCTAGAATTATATTCCTAAATAATGTTTGCTTACTAAACTTATAATTGGAAAAGCTGGTAGCTCTTACTCTTTCCTAGTTGCTCATTATAAAAATTTAAAATTGATAAAAATAAAAGAAATTCTTTTTAAAATCCGAAATGTTTATTTTACGAGAAAATTCATCGATTTTTTGTTGTAAATATTCCTAAATGTTGTCTGTGTTTTAAGTTGATATGTAGGCTGTTCAACAGAAAAGATTTTGTAAAAATCTGCCTATTTGTTTTTGTGGAATAAAGTAACAAAAAATAACATGCAACATGCTACAGTTTAAAATCCGTACTTTACTACTAGAATTACCACTTCCTTCTAAGTTGGCAACCCCGGCTTTAGAAAAAAAATAAATATATAAATGGGATAAAGTAACATTGGGCGGCACCCAAGAGCTCGCGAGTCCTGCGATGGAGGCATTGATTTTGTTTGTGTTTTTTTTTTGGTTTTTTTTTTATCAGAAAGTGGAAGAAGAGTGAAAAGAAAGCGAAAGACACCGATGTCATCTGACTTCAACGACGGTGGGCTGTGAGAAACCGTCTTAAGGCGGATGCGTGGTAATATGAGGACACCAAGGGAATCCAATAAAACCACCTTGCCTCGCACCCTCACCCACTCGGATGTCGAGATAAATACACTCTTTCTTCGACCTGTGATTGGTCACGCCCGAAGTGGAGTTTGCGATAGCTCTTTGTATTTATAAAAAAATATTTCGGTCGGTGTCACCATCGAGCGGAGCAGTGAGGGTGTCACGGGAGCGGTTCATTAATGACGGGTCATCCAGGGAAGAAATAGAGGGTTTTTTTCCCTAGTTTTCCAGAAAAAAAAGGAAAATAAGCCATAAAAAAAAAATAGGAAAGTTCCTCGTTCAAGCAATTTCTTCGAATTAGGTCGTGCGTAGGGTGTTGTTCAACGGAAGGTGATGTAGGAGAGGTTGCAGGTCGGTATTCTTATCACAAAGGTGTTGAGGCTCTGACGATTGACGTTAATTGTAGAGGTGTGGCCGACCTTATAGGCGACAATTGCTGTCGCGGATTGTTTGAATTGCCTTCTGGCTTTACTCAGCTGTTTTTCGTAAGATAAACGTTTTTTTCGGCGAAAAAATAAGAATTAAGAAGAAGAACAGGTGGAAGAAAAAAACAGATTAAAGGTGACACACCTCAGTCGATATGTAGTCATAGCTAATTCGCATTCGTCCGACTGAACCTGATATTTTTACTGCCCTCTCGCTAACTGGGACATCGATCACGATGTTCGCGCGAGCTGCTAAAATGCCATAAAGGTGCAAATTTAGTAAGAGAGCAATACGTTCCCAAGTGAACTTTGGAGCTTGCTTCACAAAATTAATGGCGTCTTCCATAATTAATGTCCGCCACTAGTAGAGCCCGCATACCTCTCTTGAGTCGCGAGCGGTTCGCGCGCACACATTACTCGTGCTATTGTGAATTAGTCCCGCCAATCTCGTCGCAGTGAATTGCTTAATTTTAATAAGGGTAAATTACGCCGTTGTTCAATTTGTCAGGGTAGACAAAAAAAAAAAAGGTAAATAAAAATAAAAATAAAAACAAAGAGAAGTCGTCTGTTGTGAATAATTAAACGATCGCTTAATATCGATTTAATTAAACGATAGGCATTTCTCTCTTTTCGGTCCAACGAATTTTCGTGTAGGGGATAATGGAAAGGATTTCGACAAGGATCAAATCAAATCCTTTAAATTGCCTCTTCAATTTTTATATCATTTATTTCCTTAAGGAGGAAGCAATATTTTCCGACCGATTATGGAACGAGAGCAATCTTTAAAAATGTTGAAGCACTTTTTTTTGTACATTTTTAATAGACTTTTTAATAATTTATCACCTTATTTAGTACAATTAAGGAGCTAAATACATAAAAAATTGTACAAATTTTGACCAAAATCCAGTTCACTTAAAGAATAGCAATCAAATCAGATGCAAAAGGATAAAAATGGACATCCGCCCGAGGAGGGCAAGTAGCATCTTATTCACCTCAGTCTTACTCACGGGGCACTAATTAGTTAAACCTGTCCCAATTTGTCAGGATAGCCACACATGCCGACAGTTAGTTTATCAATTAAGCCTTGACCTCTGCGCTGCTTGCCGAAAGGGCCGCGCCAAACAAAATCCGAATGTGGGAGAGAAGCAAAAAAAAAAAAACCTATCAAAAACTTTTATGACCACTTTGAGTTATTTCCTCGACCTGCCCTGGGATCCTCACCCCCGCCGAGAACGGCTGGAAGGCGGTAGAGTAAGAGGAGGCCCAGGGGTTGGATAAGAAGAACCAACAAGGGAGCGGTTCATTAGTTCAACAGACATCCATCCCCCCACCCTCGGAACAGGCCACTTTCATTAAAAGTTCTTCGAACGGCCACCGTAGTCTGACTTAGACCACCTGCCTTCCTGTTGCCGCCCTATACCTGTCCTATAGACACGGCAGGAGCTCCCGCTGGATTCGCAGGAGTAGGAAAAAAAAAGGATTTGGACTTCTCGACTTGATTGATCACCACTAATGGAAGAAAGGTGAGCACGACTTCCGATTATGTATGAGGCCGGACGGTGCGTCCTGGGCCTCGGCTCTAAGAGTTCGAGCCTTCCGGGGAAGGACGAGCTGATATGGGGATAATGAGGATACGCCTGGAAAATCCTGGATGATCTGCTGCTTATGAACATCAAACGCCCGTTAAGTTGGCCCTACGCAAGCTTAATTCGCGGTGTGCCGGCAGGTCAATTTTATGGTTGAGGAGCGCCTACTCAATTTTAAACTGCCGCCAGGTGAGCGACAAACTCTCCGCCTCCTTCAGGCCTATGAATCACTAGCACGCACTTTTGCCAACCTTTTTTTCTATACTTTTTTTTCTACTTTTGTTCGACTTTTTGACGACCGGAACTTTGCTAATTTAACCCCACAACCTTTACCTGAAGTTTTTCCACCTTTCCTGTGGGTTTTTCAAGGCAGTGTTGCCACTCCTGGTGGCATTCCAGACTATTAAGGGCTTATTGTACGCATAGGTGTATGTGAATCTACGTGTATTTTAAGGTCTTCTTTTAAAAATTGCGTTTAGTTCTTTCAAAGCTACTAGATGAAATTTTTCTTAGTCTAGTTTCCTTTTTGCGAGATAAAGTTTTTCTGTATGTAAGTGAATGCTAGTGGTTTTCATCAGATGATAAGGCAAAAAACTGTATCGAAACTTCGGTAGAATATAGGACGTAGATTGTTGAGGATTTTCGATATTCCAAGGAGTGCTGCCTGACCGGGATTCGCCCTGTTGGAATTACAACAGGACCACTTCTTAATTCAAGAACTTCCTACATCATCAATTCGTCGGGCGTGATGTGTAGCTGAATACTACGACGACATTTCTAGCAACTCTATTATGGTCCGGGTTTTGCGAAGGGTGCAATAAAAGATGGGCTAGTCCTCCGTCCGATTGCCACCGGGTACACGCGTTGCCATTTAGCCGCTGGCAGCTCGATTCAAGCCCGGTTCTGCAAAGGAAGGGTCCGAATCGAATTAATCCATTTGGGGCGACTGGGGACCCAGTCGAAGGACATCTAAATATTTAATGATTTTTATTGAATATCGATTCGTGCCCAAGCGGATGCAGTCGAGCGTTGGCTCTTGTTATCCGGCCAGGGGCGGACGACCTTTCCCTTTAAAGTGGTGTGTGGTGACGGAGGACGCCATCCAGGCACCAGCAGCAGCAGCAGCCCCTTTGCAAACTTCTTGAATAGCGGCCGTGCCTATGTTTGTTCTGTTCGGGTCAGACTATTCCTCTGTGGTTTAACCTGCAAACGAGCCGGGACCGGGACAGACATGGGTAATCAGAATGAATGACCGCACTACAAATATCTAGTGAAATAACCCGGGGTAAGGACTCGTGGGAGGGAGTGAAGTGGTGGGTGAAGAAATAAAAACAAAATTTAGATTAAAATAGGGGTTAACCCGACCCGCGCCGTAAACGTACGTGGCCGCATCACCATTGCTCGAAATTAGCCGCCACCGCTTTTCTTAATCTTGTAAAGTGTAAAAACGGTCTTGAGATGGTGGAAAGTGGCCGGCATCCAATAAAACAAGCATAAAACTTTCGGACGCACCGAAGGGGTGGAAACCCGGTATAAATGAGATTAATTTAGTGAAGTGGATTCTAGAACTACCTCTTCTTTGCCACCACCTTGCGCTGGCCCACCTCAATAATTTTCCATTTTTGTGTTACTACTGGTGTTGCCGGACTCCATGATCCCATTTGGGTACTATGGTTTTTCGTGTATCAGTTGGCCGGTCCTTTTTTCATGGTTAGGCTTAAGTTAATCGTTTATTTGGCCGCTGAATGGTATTTCAGGGGTCTCCGTAAATACTGGGAAGCAACAGCAATTGACCAACATGCCACGGCCGAGAGGCATTGAAATAGGAGCTCTGAGGATAATAAGATTCCAGGACTTGCTTCGGTTAACAAGATTTCATCTTAAAGATAAATCTGAATTAAGATCCTCCCGGAGATTTTTGTAACTCTGGCAGAAAATGTTTCTTACGATATATTTTTTCTTTTTTTTGTATGATCAGAGGTTTCCTTTGAATTTGTCCGAATATATTTCAAAGGTAAAATGCAAATTGGTAAACATATTTTGCGTTTGTAGTAGTTTTTTTTTATCATAAATGAAAACAGACCAGGGGTCAATTGCTCTATGAAATTTCCAACATTCACCCGCAATTGTTGGTTGATATTTTTTTTTTTGGAATTATTTCAAGAATAATAAAAGGAGGTAGAAGTGTCTTTACGGTAGATTCTTGAACTATTGATCATGAAAATGTTTTTGAGATATTTTTGTCTACCTTTCACACATCGTTGAATGAAAAACAAGTTTCACTTTTTAATTGCATGTTAA
Source organism: Proctacanthus coquilletti (assembly GCA_001932985.1). NCBI lineage: Eukaryota > Metazoa > Arthropoda > Insecta > Diptera > Asilidae > Proctacanthus > Proctacanthus coquilletti. The sequence goes on from MNCL01000126.1 coordinate 184,361, forward strand.
TTAAATTTTTCTAATAGCTTTAAATCTGTACTGAAGCCAGGAATTTTGGTGTTATGATAAGGATTTAGTCTGCCTGATCCTAAAACCTAGAAACAGTCTCATTACTTTTGGAACGAACCCACTATACCTAAGAAATCTAACAAGAATTATAAAAATAAGATATTTGAATCTATTTTTACCTTTTTTTTTCTAATGATATATAGTCGACTACACCGTCTTTTATTTATACCCTTCACTCACTGTTGAGGCATAATAGACTCTAGCAGAAATGTCGCAGTATCGACGATACATCACGCTCGATCCCGGATTGATGATGTAAGAAGTTTCTTTGGATTATAAGAAGCGTTCCCCATTGTAATCCGGATGAGGTACTCCCGGTCAGGTATAACACCTCTGAAGGCCCTTGACAGCCTTCACCCAACCAACACCAGCTACCACCTCATCTTCCCTAAATCTCCGGGGTGGGTTGTATGGTAGTTCTCTAACCCAAACTTCATCCGAGTTGCCGATTGTACTTCGAATATTTGTAGCCCCATGTGGCAATCCCTAACTAAATCCATTTATCGAAACTCTTATCTCTCCCAGGATATCGAGCGAAAACATTTGAGGATAATCTCGAAAGCGGAAAAATATCGCTCCTCGACTGCTGCCACAATGGGCCGGCTTTGTGCTGTATTGACACATCCATGCATAATCAATATACAATCGGAAGAAAACCGTAAATCGTCCCTTAACAGGGTAACTAAATATAGAAGAAGTATTGACGTATTCATTGGGGAGGCCCAGCCTAGGATCCTTGGGATCCAGGAATCGGTAAAGATCCGAGAGATTCGGGTCTCTGGGTTAAAGGACTTTGTGCCCGTCAGCTTGGAGCACTCTTGACGAGGCGTTTCTCGTATGCCGAATGCCAATAAAGTCCCAGAGTCCTGGCGTTCCGCCACCGCCGCCACTACTACCGCCTTTGAAATGGGATAAAGGTATTTTTGAGCAATTCCGAACAGACTCCAAAGTATTATTGTGTATATCTTTCATGGATAATTGAATTTTCAAACGTAATTGGCCCCGAGCGCCGGATCTGGATACGGGATAGATTCGGGACTGAGATTCCCCTTGATTTGCTCATACTCTCTCTTTTTGCTGAGGCCTAACTGAGTCGGACAGTTCGGGAGTGGAGACCCAAAGATTTATTAGTCCTTCCGTCTGGACCTGGGGTGGTATATGAATTCGACCGCATCTAATAGTGACAGGATCGTTGTGTTTTCCTTTATCCCTAAATGTTTTATTGGACCGGCAACAGAATCCGCACAGTAGTCCTTATCCTTCTCCAGGGATATGCGTCCTAGTAATATAAAATAACTTTTATTGCTTTGTTGCTGATTTCCGTCTTTTTAAATTTCTTTGCTTCATAAAGTGGTCATGATTCCACAAAAAAAAAAAAAAAGATATGGATACGTTTTTCATCCGTTATAGAAAAATAACTCGGATTTTGAGAGGCCGATTTTATTAGGGTGTATTAAAAGCAATTATTGCATAATATTCGAAAAAAAAGTCTAAATCCTCATAAGCATATTCAAGAAGAATTGAAATAGGGCTTCAAAACTAAGGTCAATGAAACAAACAAAGTAACCATACCGTGCTTTGTATACGTCGTGTGTTTCGAACTATGTGTCATTTCCCTTATGTCACGTCACGTATCACAATGAAAACTATTTTTCTACTAAAAATACTTACCAGAACGTATCAAACGTTTTTAAATATTGACAAATTTGAAAACTTTCTTTCTTAAAAAGGAAACAGTTTTGGAATCTAGGGCCTTATTTCTGAAATATGGATCATATCTCTATGCTTGTATATTTACTTAAGAAACATCTTAAAAATGGTTAAGCGAAGCAGAAATCCAATGTAGTGAGTAAACATCGTTAAAAATAAAAAAACAAATTAAAAAAAAATGGTGAAAAATGGTTTAGTAATATGCGAACATTTTTAGAATTATCATTTTGAATCTAGTGTATTTCTTAACTTTTTAATAATTTTATATTTCTTTTTTTCCAGGTATGTATCAGGAAGTCCCAGGAGCAATTAATGATGGTATGAAGAAATAAATGTCCCACCTGCCAGTTCCCCCCTTCCTCTTCTATTTCATATGTAAAATATAAATATAAAAATTGCCTATAAAAAATTAACTACATTTTATATAAGATAATGAAGAAATTAATACAAAAACATTGAACATTTTAATGATAGAATTAATACAATTTTATATACGATATTTGGGTAAATAAAAATAAAATGGATTCAACAACTTTTTGTCTAATTTTATTTTATTTGCGTAACTGCAGTAGTGCATAAGGAGTTAAACGTTTTTCTTTGAAAATTGTTTAATAAAGATAAAAACTAACACCCTAGAAGCTCTAAATGAAAATTAGGCCAAGTTTTCAATTTCAAGCTAGAAAATCAATTTTGTAATAGCAGTTCTTGTCTTGGTAGAAAGAAGTGAAAAAAGGGAAGGATGGGTGGGAAGAACTTTTCTTTAGATAGAATTCGTGCAGATAATCGCGATCTGAATTAATTACAGAGAAATAAGGCTATAAAAACGACAAAGATAATTTCACGCCTTAGTCCATTGGTTAATTGGATTGTAATGTAAAAGAAAAAAAAAAATAATAATAATAATGTCGCCGGATAATTGAATTTAACATAGTCGTAAAAGGCCGTTGTTTGTAGGTTCTATTGCGAGCACAAAGAGTAGAAATACCGACATAGTTTCTAGCACTCTACACTGCTGTTCTTGGATTAAATTAGCTTTCGAAACCGCAGGTTAAGTGCTTCCAGGTGTTATTAAATTATACTATTGCATTGTAGTGGCTATTGAGCGATTGCCGGGATATCCGGTTTACCTTATCACAGGGAAAGTAAATTAATGTATTTGTTATCTGACTCTGGTACGCCCCTCTGGAACTGGAATTTACTAGGTAAATTCGCGAATTAAGAAATTTCTCGATTTATTGCTGACATTTCGAAAAATGGGAATCTCCCGGCAATGCAGAGTGCCGTGGGTTTTGTTCAATCTCTTAATGATCTTGATGATATTTCACGATTTTTTTGCTATGTAGAATTATCGTGAATTTTTAATTTCTTGTTAAACAAAGAAAGATTTCTTTCTTTTGCATCTTAATGACCTCGGTGGTTAACCAATTCACTTCAAGGTTACTTTGAACTGCTTGAGATTTACTGGAGATAGTCGAGGCATTTCTAAATATCGGAGTATTATGCTATAAATAAGCACCTTTTCTGATTATTAATGAGTAGTTAGAAGGTAATCATACTTGATAAATTAACGTTGTTAATTAATTTCGAACTTCGAAAAGGACTGATTAATTCAAGAAAAAGTAAACAATTTATCAAATTCTTTGGAATTTTTTAAAAAAAAAAGAAATAAACTATAAGTCAATAGAGCTGGATATGTGATTTAAATGGAAATTTAAAAAGTAATACAAAGATCTTTTCCAAAATATTTTGCAAAATAGGTTTTTATTACCTTTTGTAAGCTTTTTTTGTAAGTTTTGATTCCATATTCTTCTTATACATTTTTTGTCCTCAAATAAAAGTAAAGAAAGTGCTGCTGTGCCAATCTTCATCTTGTAATATCTAAGATTTAAAAAAAAAATTATGAATATTTGTTATTTTATTTTGCAATGTAAATTTTTGTGGAATTTTAAATATTTTTAAGTTCGAATTGTTTTAATAAAACGGATAAATAATATTTTTTGTGTAAAAAATAAGCACGCTTTTTTCAAATATCTTATTAACTTTGTTTTTCAAATAACAAAAACAAGTTATTTATCTATCTTAAGTGATCGATTAGTTATATTTTTTCTTCTGTATCAAATGAACATGTTATCGCAATTACCTGAAAAGCATGTACATACCCACTTAGATCCCACTTCTGACGCCATATTACGTCCCTCAAGTACAACCCTTTCCATAAGGGTGCAACAATTTACTTAGAAGAAGCTTTTTACCTTGTCACCGCTGCAAATTTCAATCCATAAAACTTCAATTGCAGCACCCCGGCAGCCTATAAAATGCGAAATCAATTTACCTCACGGTTTGCCACACTTTACAACAGCCACCAAAGGAGGAGAGGACATAGTCACTCGTAGGTAGACCCTTCGAGATATTCACCAAGCCAGAGGATGTTGCTATTGCTACAGCTTCTTAAGCTGCTTGGTGGTGTATAAGGAAAGCCAATCGATCGGTTTAGTGAGGCCCCCGTGAAAAGAAGGTGGTGTCGGGACTACCGCCGTAAGAACGCAATCACCACAAGGGCAGTGATTCGAGGGTAATCGTTCAATAAATTCCCTACTTCGGCATACAAAACACACCTCTTCGGTGAGATACAATCACTTAGAAGACCCTTTTCCTTGCCCAGGCTAATGGCTGGGAAACATATCGCAACATGAGTTCGGAAGAAAATCGCATTAGCAAAATCGGGTAATCCTCTCACATTTGCCGCAATAAAAATCCTGCTGGGGCGGTTAAAGTGCGTGTATGGTGTAAATCCTGATTTTTCGACAGCTTCCTCCATCTGCCCCCCTCAATCCCACGTCTAACAACCTTGAACAGTAGATTGATGGGGGACGGGGGAGGATTCAAACCAAAACATGTTCCATATTTATCAATCGAAATTATTGATTGTTACATGCGGTAGGGTGTCAGATTTCGAAATAACGATCTCGGGACCGGGTTTGTATCCCGTGGGCTCAATAGGGGGAGAAGTATATTCTCCATTAGTGGGAAAAGGGTGGACGGTTCCATATCCCAGCAGAGGGTGCTGCTGACGACAAAAAAATATGCCCATCAAGTAGGTAAACGAAAAGCCCTTCGACCGGGTCTGCTCCCGAAAGCGGCTGCAAAAAGTCCAAACCACTAGATAGTGAACTCCCCGTTTGAGTGACACTTCTGGAAAGGATGCAAACTAAATGCCAGGAAGTTCAATATGGCAAGAATCTTCGTCGTTTGTCGTCCTTCTCCCGTCAGCCCTTCGTTCCCGCATCCACTTCAAATAAAATGATAAAAAAACGCGACTAGAAAGTAATGAAAAAGATTCGAACGAATCGCCGCACCCCGCACAAACTCACACACAAGATTTCCTCCTGGTCCCTGGGCCCTAGCCCGAACTAGGGTCTCAGGAAGGCTTCTAGGTTCTGCTCGAAGTCTTCTGGGACGGCATAGGGACAGGGGTGAAGAAGGCGGGACGACATGGGGCCGTGCTAGTTGAGAAGAAACAAGACTCGCACAAGATGTTACGCTTGGGATGTTAGCCAGTCTGCACGATATAATCTGCGAATATTTTAGGGCCACCGCATAAATAATTTATGTCTCCGTGGCTCAGACAGCCGACTCCTTGTTCTTCTCCGTATTCTTCTTCTTTTCGTTGCCATTCTTATGTGGGCCGTTCAATTTGATCAAAGATCAAGATTCGGATCCCGGTCGAAGAACGAAGAAAATGGAAAGCCGATGTGACGATATCGCGTCGATAAGATAAACCTCGATTTAATGTGTTAAACGATACGACGACGTCGGACAACAGAAGAAAAAACAAAAAAGAACCCGCGCCTATTCTTGGGTTTGATTAGATTGCCCTTATCATCGTCAGTCAAAGGCATTTTTAATTAAACCGAATTCATACCTAGGGTACGCCACAAGCAGTTGCACTATCGCGAAAACACACGCGATTCTTTCAGACGTGTCTAAGGTTAACGTTCTGGAGAATATAAAGACAGTTTTATTCGTAGAAAATGCAATGCTTCGATTTGTTTTTAATTTGGTTATTAATTTTGCTTTATTTAATTATAAATTAATGCAAGAAAAAATGATTCCAGATCGACATAGTAAAAAGTTATGTAACATTACGTTGGAATATGAGAAAACTATTTTTAATAGTACATCAATCTTAAAAGGTTTATGTTTTTTTTCTTAATTTTTTTATGTACTATAATTAGCTTTTGTCTGTGACTTTTTCCACGTACATTTTTTTAAGTCTCCGAAATATGACGTAATTTCAGAAATTTTTGTTTTATTACGAGAACTTTCAAGCGAGACAAAAAGTAGCCTTTATTTTAAGAAACTCTATCGGAATTCGTGGAATAGTTCTCAACAGTTTTATGCTGTTTTATCCCTATATAAGATAATTAAGCTTTGAAAAGTTTAAATATTAAAAAAAAAAATATAATTGAATAAAATAAAATACACCCTATTAAGTTCCAAAATTAAATTTAATTAAAAATTTTAACTATATCTAGAACAAAATTTATTTTCAAATTATTTTAATATTCAAATTTAAAAGAAAAATTTTGAATAGTATTCCCAAAAATACGCCGATGGATTTGGCAACAGTGTACATCACCTTTGTAGTCGTATTTCTAATAATTTCGCGAATAAGAAAAAAACTGGCCGGTCCGAAAGTCGAGGGCAGAGAATGTTACCACTGGCCTTATCGCGGCTAGAGCGCGACTCGGACGCCGTGGGTGTCTGCAATTTTCTTGCTTTCTCATTTTTTTTTTTCTTTTTTCTTTTTTCAAAACATACTCAGCTATTCTTAGAAATCTTAAAATGTTTAAGAGTTGCAAATATAAAATTGCATTTTGTTTTGTTCGCAATTATTTTTTGTAAGAGTGGATGATCAAAGCAGATCTTTTTTTATCAAGATCATTGAAAGTTTTCACTATCGCTCAGGAGAGGTAGATAAGATGGTCGTATGTCGGTATAATACATAAATTGATTAACATTTTTATTTTATGCGTCGTCAGAAGCATGTTCTCACATTGATTTGTTTTTTTTTTTACTTCTACCGTGGGAATAATTACCGCCGCGGGCGATGAGGTAGGCTTTCGCTTTCGCTTAATGGGTTACTATGCCCAGGTAGAATCGGTAGCGTGCTGTTTTTATTTCTTTTTATTTATTTATTTTTTTTTTTTGTTTCACAGAAAACGTTTTGTCTTGGTTTATCTTTTGTAAAGTAATTTTTTTCTTAAAGGTCAAAGTCGAGTTAACCGCGTACGGTGTATACTTAAGGTGTAATCGTAAAATCGTTAGTCTTCGATTTCCGCAAAAGGTATGCAGGTAACTTGGTATAATTATCAACATGATGTTGATCTTTTTGAAAAGAATTGATTGTTACCTGGTTTCGAAAAAATTAGTTCAAATGGAATTTGTAATTCGAAAAGGTAACATTGATTTTAATATTAATAACTAGATGATGACTACTTTGCGTGTGTCTTTTATAAACGATTAAAACTTTAATATATTTTTTTTTTTATGAATGAGGTTTTTTGTAAAATCGTATGAGATCAGAATTATATCAAAGCTATCTACTTTTCAGTGTTAAATTCATTCATCCCAATGGTTATTTTATTATAAAATCTTTGTTGAATTTTTATAGCAATTTTTTGTTTTTTATTTCTCCTGAATTATAATCCACTAGTCTCAAGAAACCTTACCAGAACTTTCATCTGAAAGTTTTGATATTCTAGATGAATCTAAAGGTGTCGAATTGATATAGTGAATAAATAAAAATAAAGTTAAAATTTCGTTGAGTCATAATCAACTGAATATGGCTTAAGTGGCTACAGCAAACAAACGCGAAAAACCTCAAGAGTTTCTCTTGGCCGCTGGTGACGTCATCCTTTCTAATGCTCAAATACTAGGATACTTTGTTAGATGTAGCTATCACTTGTTCTCATTTAAGTTGAATTGGTTTAGCTAGCTTAGTCGTTAGTTGCCTTGGAAGTAGAAGCGATGTTCTCCAAGTTATCGTGAGATGTGTACAGAACGAAGCCAGTGGTGGTCAACTGGAGCTTCCTGGGAACCAGGAAGCGTTCGCTCTTTATTAGATGAAGTTTTAAAAGCATTTTTATTATTTTAGGAACGTATGCTGTTGGTTTATTCTATTAATTCTATATACTCATCTGCACTTATTCGACATTATTATTTGTGATGAGTTTATTCAAAATTCTTACAACATTCGAAGGTTTACACTGTCCATAAAAATATAAGCTATTAAGTTTTTTTTTCTCTCAACTGAATATTTTATCATTATATAATCCATTATTTGCACCTAAATAATTTAGAAAGGCCTTCAACGCATGTGAAATTCTTTAAACTTCCCTAATTCCCAGTCATGTGGCAAATGCTCCGCTAAAATCACCTGGTAACAGTGGTGGTGTTCTGCGGTGTGTTTCCATGTGTAGAACACTAATTCGGTTAGTGAGGAAGTCTTGCAGTCCGCCTTGTTAACGCAACGCGACGACCTGCGAGACGTACGACAGAAGCGACAAAAGCTAAAGTAAATTTGCGTGAAAAATCCGCTGCTGGGCGGATTACCTGGCTTTTGCTGTACGAACTCACCGACGGCAAGGTGGATGGATATAGGCTAGAAATTGTGCGAGCCGTGGCGCGTTGAACGCGTGAGCTGCGAACCGCTATGCAAACAAATGGGCGAAAGCCGCCGGTGAACAACAAAAATAATGAAAAAAAAAGGGAAAACAACAATTCGGCATGGGGCGCCCTTTTATCAGATTTACCAAGTTCCAGGTAAATATGTCGGTACAGTGTTGGGTATGGTTTATTTGTCGCCATTTTTTTCCTTTGTCCCGCAACGACGACGGTAGCGGCGATGGCGGCATGTAAACTGGTTCGAAAGGTGAGCGAGCGGAAAGGTTAGACCTCGTTAAGCCTTCACATTTACGCGGTGCGCGGCTGCTGTTGGTGGCACGGTTGCAGGGGATTGTGCATGTGGCCCGGTTTCCCGGACTTTTTTTTCTTTTGTCTTCGTTTTTTTTAGCATTCTTAAAACCCCCATCACTTCAAACCGCCCGCCTTACTTGCACCAGGTGAAACCAAATGAGGTACTTTAACTATATCATACCAAAAAGCCATATCGCTCCCGGTCACTGTCTGTAGATTGATGTAAAACAAGTGAAATATTTTATAGCGTATAACTCTTAAAATTAGACCTGTGTATAAATAAAAATGATAATTCTAGAGACGCGTTAGCAAGACGAATTAGGTCTATGTAGGGTTTTAGTCAGCTTGACTGAACTTGACCTTTTTAAATTAAAAAAAAAAAAGGCAGGACCTTTTTCTATTCACGTTCCATAAAAATTTAATAAGTCCGAGATGGATTATGCATTTATCATCGATCTGAAAATTTCATCCGTCAAATGCCCCTCTGTAAATTGCATCCACATGGTTGCCAATCACACCCCTGCCCTTCCCCCCATTTTACCTCATGTACGAACGCTTGAACCGCCAATCTGATCTACAGGCGCGCTATTAAAATTTTCTTGGAAAATTAACATGCCGGCGCTCGTCTATTTTTACTCACGGGGGGCGGCGGGGGAGTGGATTATTTATTGATTTGATTGCCACCACCGCGACGGTACCGTACAGTGGTACCTTGAGAGCTGTGAGCCGCTTGCTTTTTCGTTTTTAGAAAATTCCTGGAGCTGTTGTTGTAACTACTCGGAGCAGGGGGGGTTGCAGCCTTTTGCGGTTTTGCTTAACCTCACCTATGGCAAAAAATAAAATAAGAAAAACAAAAACAGATAGGCCGCACGAACAAATTGCACTCATTCGTCGCAGTAGGTATTAAAAAAAATCAATCTTTTGCCAAGGTTGCCAAAATGTTTTAAGATCTGCTTTTTGCAGAGTTTATTTCTTCAATAGCAGCAAATTTTACAAATTAAGACTTTTGATGAAAATTGAAAAGATGGAATGAAGGAATATTTCGTTGTAATAAAGTTTTCCATTTGTAAATATTTCGACAGTAGCGATATCACCTTTGATATTCATAAAAACGTAAAGAAATACTTTAAGATATTTTTAGAGTTTTCATTCAAAAAATAATTAACGCTTATTCTTATTTATATCAAAAAAAAAAAAACCTTGATTAGCCTAGCGCAAATTTTGTAAGTGTTGAATTTTATCGAACTTTCATGGAAATTTTCGTAATTTCAGTATAGGTAATTTTTTTTTAAATTGAAAATATGAACTGAAATGAAATTTAAATGCAAAAATTATAGGACACAAATTGTAGCTGCTTATAAGTGGTTTTTTTTCGTTTTGGCCGCCAAAATCTATACCCCTTTTATGAATTAACCCACACCAACTTGACTCGAGACTTGAACACATTCTTGTGTTAAAAATCAATTTTTTTTTTCAAAATTCCAATTATTGTGCCGAAAAGTATGATAAATTTTGTAAAAAAATGTTCGTACGCTTTTTCTGACATTTTAAATTTGCCCAGGGTAGAAAATACCCCCTATGCCCTTGATGGATTAATTAATTAATCTAATTTCACCAACATTCGAAATGTTTGACATTTTCTGCCAGAAATAATAAGAATTCATTCCACTTCGCTTTTCTAAAGATTTCTAAAAAAAAAGAAAAGACAAAAAATATAAAATCAAGGTATGATAATTTCCAAATTCTGTTCGTATTTACATATTGTAACAATTCCCTGATACACGTTCACGGTTCTAAAGGAAAAGGTTCGAAAATTAATCGAACCCAAAATGCGAAGATTGAGGATTGTCTGTAGGAATTATGGGATCCGGATTTGTTCCGCCCGAGGGCCGATTTTAGGGATTGAGTACAGGTTAATGAAAATATTTCTTCGGCTACAACACCTCGCAACAAAGGCGATTATTGCTCCGAATTTCGCACTTGGTCGGCCCGGTGGTGCTAAGGAGGAAGATATTAAACACTTCCGAGCGACAGCTGTTCTAATCGCATTAATCTATCACCCGAAGAAGCCGGACCCTTCCCCTCCTCCTCCTCCTCTTTCCGCGTTCTGTACGCGAATTAAATGAGCCGCATCACCGAGCGCACTTTAATTCATGATTTAAGCTGCCAGTGGCGGCAGCGTTTATTAAATTCTTTTGGCCCACATCTTGCGACCGAAGTCTATTTCCTTTGTTCCTTCTGCGGTGGAGCGAACTCCTTAAAGTCGAGGTTATTTTTCTTTATTTTCTGTGAGTCAAAGAGCCCTCGACCGGGACTCCCTGGCCAAAGGAAAACAACTTTTAATACCCCTCGAGGAGAGTAAACAGAGTTAAAGGAGTTCCCGCAGGAAAGTCTAGGGGTTGCCAGGGGTGTTGGTACATTGAAGAACGGTGCCTCCTTTGAGCTATTACAGCGGGCAAATTACAAAGGCAACAGAGTATCAGCGATTAAGGTTTTTCCTAGTCGCATGTAAACGACGTCCCTGTAACCATTCCTTGCTCCGATATGACGAAATCACGTCGGTGGATGCAATGAAAATGCACTCAAGTGCTTTCCATCTCGGGCGACATTCGATTCAGGAATCGGGACGTCGATCAGGAAAATGTCCCACTGGAGCAGTCAATCCTGGCCGTATTAAAACCTTTTCCGTCTCTGGTCGGGAAGGCTGTCGGTAGATGGTTCTGTCCCGGCCCTAAGAGGATTTAATTGAAAAAAAAAAAAAAATTGCAAAAAATAAAAAATCGAGGAAAAGTGCGGATAACCAAACGGCAGAGGATAAAAACAAACGACGAGTAATGGTATGCAGTGAGATTGGCATCTTCCTCCTCTTTTTCATTTGAACGCTCCCCGTACAGTCCCCGGGGATCCGGGAACCCTGAAAACCCGCCGCCGTCAGGGTTCCGGGAATGCCCTAGCCACTCCTTTACTGACTCGACGATCCCCCTGGAGGAGGATCGACAGAAATTGATTTAATTGATTGTCTGCGCTTGTTAGGGCTCATGTTAAGAACACCAAACAAAAGCGAACAATAAGCAGAATTTCTGGGTCGGTTTTTGTTTTTCCTCCCCCTCAGGATTCCCTAGGACCTCCTTTAGGCTTGGGATGATAGGGTTTATAAGAGGAATTCTTCCATTTCCAGAGCAGAAAAGATGTGTCACTTGCCTTAAATGGAGAATCGTTTGTGAATCGTTTACGTCGAGTACCTCCATGGAGGAGGCAGTGCCAGAATTCAGGAAGTCCTGTATGTCCCGGGGCAGATAAAAAGGAGGCTCTGCTCGCGTGAGGAGTGCTGTTGAGTCGATTCAAAGTCGATTTAATTGACTGTCGCAATCCTTCTTATAGCGTTACCACAGGAACTGGCACCATGAGCATCGGGTAATTCAGTAGTGCACCTGTGACTCCTGATCGGGATTTCGGTATTTAGCCTAAGGCAGGCATAGCAGCTTGCTAATAGTCAATTAGAATTTCAGAGATCCAGATCAGACGTACTTGGGATAATCCCGTGACTTTTGGAAAGGACTTCTTGCCACTTATAGAGACCTTTTTTTTCAAATCGTCGACATATCAATGAGGCCATTAAGGTACTTAAACCGGCTTCCAGTTAATCCTGTACAAAAGTTTCTTTCCATAGTGTGCGCCATTTTACAGATCGGCAATTAGACTTAAAAGTAGGTGCTTTTCCAGAGCTAATGCACTGAAATAGTAGTCTGTGAGAATTTATGTTTTAGATTCACAGAAAAGATTTTTCAATTAAAAAAATTAGTAACTAGGCAATAGTGAGAAGCAAACTTATTTAAGCCCTCTTTGACCTGGACGGCACTATCACACAATTTGATCCTCGCTTGAATGAGTCTAGAAACTGAAGAAAAGTAAAAGGGGTAAAAAAGTTTTAAATGAGAGGTTTGAGATGATAACATTCTTTATCCTATTCGCTATTTTTTGTTTTTGGTCGATAAATGATCACAATAAAAAAAATACATTTACATAAATTAATCTCTCCTGACCAGATCAGTGTTGCAAACCAACACCTTACAATATTTAGATAATCCTAAAGATCTTAGTTACCTTTTCTCCTGCTTATCAGTTCTTATCAGTTCTTATTTAAGCTTTTTCTGTAATATTTTGTCATATTTTAACCCAGAAATAAAACTGAAACTAATCGGCTACCTTGAGAAAGTAAGTTGAATTTTTTTTTTAATGTATCAAGTTTAAGTAAAGGGTAAAGTCTTTAAAGAGCAATGAATATCTTTCTTTAATTAATAGACCCTCTATTCTTTCAAATGCACGTATTTCTTTCACCTCAAGACCTGGCAAGCCTTTTAAACTGTAAATTTTAAAATCTTTAACGTTACCACCAAACGCGGTAATTGTATCCTGTGCACAGGAGCACCTTACAACATTTAATTTGCCTATTTACTCGTGACTGAGCGCCCATCGTCGTCGACATCGTCATCATCGCCTTAATAGAAACTCCTCAGGAAGGGTAGCAGCAGCAGCACCAGAACCTTTCGTCCCGATCTTCAAGTCCTTGGGATGCAAGAAAGAAAGTGCTAAGAGTGCACTGGAAAACACAACTAAGGAGAAGGAAGACGATTTTGCGAGAATGACGGTTTCATTTCACCGTCGACGGACCGTCTTGTTCCCTTCTTTCGGGCTGACCTAGATTCTCCAGGAAATTTAGAATTTTCCGGAGCAGGATTTCTCTCCATCACCCCCGCCACCGTATAGACCATATATCATTCACCTCGCCCAATTATAATTTCCCCTTTAAGCACTCTTGCGCGGCGGTTCTGTTACATTAACCCATTATGTCGGCGCTATATCCTTATCAATTCCCCCGCTGTTCCCTCCGGGAACCCTATGCCCCTTTATTCCTCTATAGCCCTAATGAAAATTGCACAAGAGTTTGGGCGAAAAACACAGAAGGCTCTTTTCAAGAGCCTAGACGCAGGAAAACCGGGAGGAAACCGGTGAAAACCGGGAGGAAACCGGTGAAAACCGGGAAGTGGGTCTGCTGTGCGCTTTATTGTTCCCCTTAAGCATGGCCGACATTAAAATTGAGTAAAATAGAAGAAATTAAGGACGGCCCTCTGGTCCTTTTGTTCCAGGCGGTTGGCATAGCACAAATTTTAGCTTGCTTAATTGAAACGCGCGGATTCACGCCATTCGCTTGCTGGTGGTACCTTTCGACTGCAAAGGTAAACGCGCTACGATGACGCGCATTTAATTGCATTAATCCGTCTGAAAGTGAAATTTTAATTGCGTTGAGGTTAATGGTTCTGATCCGGGATAGTTTCGGCTTGTATTGGGGACATGTTTATCACGCCTCACTCCCACGTATCCCGCACGGCTCTAACCGGCTTGCGGTTCCACATGAGGCGACAGTGGCGGCATCGATGGTGCACAGTCAATCAATTGACGTGATTGCAAAATACGCGAATTTCTGCAAAATTTGCATGTAAATCGAAGTGGTTTGCCCAGGTGGTGTTATCAAAGCGTTTTTCACCTTTTGACGCTTCTAAATTGCGATCAGTGCGTGGACAGTCGAATCTGTCGCACGGAGATTACGTAGAATCGCTTTCGAAAGTGCTTAGTGGTGGTCAATCACAGAAAAAATGTTACTTTTTCCAACATTTAAAAATTTAATAAAATTTCGCAATTATGGAAAAGCTTATAAATTTTGTTCTTGGAAATTGAAAAAAAAATTACTTTTCTAACTTTTTTTGCATTTGAGACAAAAATCGAAGTCAATTCGAAACATGACAGGGTTTTTCCTTTTGATAAAAACCTACATTTATTTGAACACAGTTATGGAAATGTGATTCAGACGGTAGGACGATTCAGGGAGGAAGGGTCGGAGGTTCGGCAAGGTAACAGGAATTGATGTGGTCATAAGGTCAGGTAAATCTGGAAAAAATCAAAAATATTAGTGACATGGTGGAACGATACTTTTTCTTAGGAAAAATTCATTGTCAGCATTTTTGTGCGATTTTTAGTTAATTCGCGTAATTTTGTTTCACAAATAAAACACATAAATTAATGGATTAAGTTATTGTACGGAACACTTTTCATGCGAGTCCAACTCGCGCTTCACATGTTATTTTTATATGAATCACGTTTGAACGTGTGTTCGTTTTAACGGGACTTTCAGATTTCCTTAATTATATTCTGTAAATCACTACTGCAGAATTAATAATAACAGGTAATTACATATATCTACTATTTTATAGACCCTTTCCCGTAAATTCTCAATATTTTTTATCACTCCGTGGCACTGGAATGCTCGCAAAGAGTTCAGCAAAAAATTCCGGGAAATGTCTGCTCAGGTAAGCAAGTCCCTCACCCTTTGGACCGTCCCCCCCGCGCGATCAAGCCAATTTCAGCTAGCTTCTTCTGTCCAGGTATCCATGAGTTTAAAAGCAATCCGTCTTTTTGCTCGTCGTCTTTTAATTTCCTTTTTCGCGGCGCATTCTGCCCGAGAAGAATGCACTCAACCTATCACGACTCTTTATATTGTTCCCTCTGCGAGGTAGACTAGAGGAGCATCCTTCTTGCGGCCGGCCCGGAGATGGAAAATTATTTCGCCGATGATGGCAAACCTGGTTGCTCCACCGCCGGACTGGATCGAAGGAGAAGGCGAAGATGCCGCCGCTTTGGCCACCTTCGCTATCGCCGTCCGCTAAAATAGCTACGACCGGTCCACGACCAAGATGCTGCAGAACAGCTAGAAAGAATTCCTCAACTTGGCTTGGAGGCGCAGCGCAGCGTCTTTAGCTCGACGAAAATTGGCCAGAGACTTATAGTGTTACTTTGTTGCAAGAGGCGCGCACTCCGGATTATGGCGGGTAATTGATGCCCCTGGGTCAGTCGGCTATTTTTAGACCTTAATTATAGGGTAACTGTTAATGAATGGAACGAGTGGAATGTGTGTTTTAAAAAATATTGTTTATCTAAAAAAAAAATGTTTATTGTATTTTTACACTAACCGGATAATCATAGGTCAATTAACATATGCGTGTATATTACTCTGAATCGCAAGGAGCATTAATAGAAATTTATCATTAATAAAATCCGAAATAATGAAAAAGGAAGACGATAAAAATGGTTATATTAGTTCAATTAATCTGAATTTTAATCCTATAGGATCTATAGACTTGATTTTATTCAAATGTTTAAAAATTTCACTGACTAGCTTTGACATGGATTGACCCAAAATTGAAATACCCACACGTCTTTTATGTAATTTTTTATTTGAATTTTTGTTATTAAATAAAAAACAGTAGTATTTTTACAATTTATTTTTGTAAATAATTTTGTTCCTGATTGTGACCTAGAGGCAATTGGGTACATCTTAAAAGAAACAAATTTTTTTTCTAACAAAATAACAAATTTATAGACAATTATTGTCTTAAATATAATAAAAATTTTAAAATAATCATGAAGATTAATATTGAAATTTGTCTCAAAAGCTAATTTAAAATTGATGCTAGTTCGGTAACAATTTACAACGAAATAATTGAAAATGCAAGTTATAGTGCACTATATTAATTTAAGATATTCCTTTCCGAAAGCACAGGTTCGAAGTATTTCTGTGCACCCTGTATTATTTATAAGGAGTGCTGTTCGTTCGCTTAATTCCATCCGGGACAGCTGGAGCCGCTCTAGTCATTGGAACTGTTCGATTTGCCCCGGGCATGGAGGCTCCATTGGAACCTCATTGGGGAGCGACCAATGGGCCGTGGCGAATTCCTTCGCCGGCACGTCGGCAGTGCCCCAGCATCCGCTGTATCTGGTTTAATCCTGCATTTAAATATCAATGAGTAAATATCAGCCCCACCGGACTCACCTTTAAAGTAGAAACTGCCGCTAGAGATTTTCCCTAGACCGGCCGTGTACTGTTGGTGCTGCTGCTGGTGCAGATCGATCTAAACTCGTGCCTTCACGAGTTGTCGCCTTTCTAAAAAGCGCACACACCTTGGGGGCCTCCAGGTGACATTAAAACATTTAAACGGGTTCTAGACCAGTCATTATTTTGTGGCGGCCACTTCAACTCTCAAAGCGGAGGCGGAGGAGATCTGGGCTATGTTTGATGCTTTTTTTTTTCTTTTTTGATAAAAGTTCGGCTCCGCGAGCACCTTAGACTTCGTCGCGGATTGTTACCTCTTCTTTGCGTGAGATGAAAGCCAATGATGAAGTCTTTGAGACTGTGCTGATACGGGAATTTCGCTCGTTTGCGACTTTTCACGGTGATGAAAAACAATAGGATCTTGTATTTTCTTACTGATTTAATTTCAACTGCTTAAGGCAGTTGCGGTTATCTAAAGTTCACTGATTGACTCATTTTCTCGCAAAAGAAAGGTCACTACTTTTCTCTTTAGTCGTAAATTTGCATAGGGCAAATATTTAAATGCCTGAATGTGGGAATCTTTTTCGATATCTGTCTGAAACTGCAGTTCAGAGTTTTTCATTTCTATTTTTAGTTAATTTTGGAGAGCCTTTGTTTTTTTTAATAATATACCATCTATTGTTTGTCGGTCAAAAAAAAAGTCGTCATGACATTTCCGGGAATCAGAATTTTAGTTAAAAATTTGTTGTGCTATTTTTAAAAAATTCATGTAGAAAGTTAAACTTTTTTTTTCGCCACTTTAAAATAGTAGTGTAAAAAATTAAAAGCATAATTAAAATTGTCGGTTTTAAAATCTTCAATTACAAAGTGGCCTTTCACTCTGGACGTAGTGATTTATTGAAAGCTGTCGGTGTTAGAGACATTGTACTACTTTTCCTATCAGTGAAATAATTTCCAAATTTTTCCGTTCAAAAACTTCGGTGATAAGAGCTGAATTAGCGACATAATTTTTGCATATAATGGTTGATATCTCTAAAACAACGTAACGTAAAATAAAAGAAGGAAAAGTACATTTTTATAATTATACTCTATTCATGGGGTCATCAAAAATATTTTTAGCTTCTTTCTTGGATTTTTCTAAAGATAAAGATAAATTGTGTTCGTATTTCCCCATAGACAAAATTCAGTACAATTTTAAAGGAAAAAAATCACTGATTAAATTTATTTCATTTAAATTCATAATTAGGAGACAATTAAAGGAGAGCAAATATTAAAATAGATCGAAAATAGTTGTTACAAACAATGGCAAATGTTATTACTTATTTATTCATTGGAATTCGAAAATTTTTTGGTAATTTGTTTGTAACTTAATGCCGTAAAAACTAATGGACTAGTTTTAATAGGTTTTCCTTTGTAAGGTAGTCCTTGGGCCAAATTAAAAGTACAAAATTGTACGTACTGAAGGCATGTCACGTTAAGACTATTGAAGAGGTTTTTACAAAACTTTCACTATTACATAACTCGCAAGTCGCTTTAAAATATAAGCTATTACTTTTCGTTAATTTGCCTGTCTACTGTGGATAAATAACTTGATTGCTATTGGACACTATGCCGTAATTTAGATATAACCCCTATCAATGATACCATTGGATAAAAACTAATTTGAAGCTATAGATCAACATCATCTCACACGTTGAATCGAAATGAAGTCAATAAAAGTCGACAAGACTGCCAAAAGGTAAAACGAAGAAAAAAAAAAGAATTATAAGACAAAAGTGACTCCTTTAATCAAGGAATCCGAAAATGGTCTGCAGTGCGGTGGATGCCGAGAAGCAACCTGCAATTCCTCACAGCTTCGAGCTAATCTTGATTCATCCCACAGTCAAGAGGAGATTTTTAAGATTTTTAAAAGATATCCTCGGATATCCAGGAAAGTGGGTCACAGAACACCTACAGACCCCGGGCATGACACAAGCGGCCAGAGGAGGAGGACACCGGCGGACCACATAATAATTCTCGTTCTTGTTTGTTCTCGCTCTGCAGCATGGCTGAGCATTGATTTCGATATTATGCGGCGACAGCCAAAGAAGCTAAATGAACGTCTTGTGAGATGTTCGCCCCCGAAAAGAACGTCTTAGACTACGACGGTGATAAATCTCTCGAGACTCAATCCGGATCGGATCACCGCGTTTATTTACTGTCTCGCGTCAGTGATGCGTGGGCGATGGTGCCAAAACGGCCGAGATGCCGCCGCCAGCCTGACCCGCTTCACATAAAATAATATCTAAAATCGCGAATCGCAATCGGCCGCGAGCCCGGGCAATTTTTAATTCGCGGCCGCGCGCGTATTTTCGGAATGGCCCACTTTATGCGCATTCTGGCTCCAAGCCGGTGAATTTAGTGGCCTTGAACGCGTCGTCGTCGTCGTCTTCGTCTTGGCCTCTTAGTTTGCTGCTTCCTCCTTAGCCCCAGCAGCCGGCCCATCTGAAGAGATCATCATCATGCTTGGATGATGTCACCGGCCGGCCATTAATTCTTTATTAGGTTGCCCCAGCGCAAAAAAAAACAGCAAGAACATTCTGCCGATTATTCCACTGAAAGTCAGCCGAGTGAAAGGAGGGAAGTGAGTATGCATCTCGAAGGATATTTGCTTTAATATTCCAAAAAAACAAAAAGAAAAGATAAAAAAAAATCTGTGAGAATGGTCAGTTCACACGTTAAACCTCAAGGTAGGCTTATCACCACCGTCCAAGAAGGTGGTTATCACTATCTCTGAAGAAATCGCATGCAAATTTTCCGGGGCAAATTAAAATTTACCATTTGTCACGGGAGACATTTACACACGGTGCGTGCTCGGCGGATAGTGCGGTGGACAACGCATATTAATCATCGTCGCCGGGAGGCACGTCGAAGTGGTCTTTGATGTCGGGAAAACTGACCGCCGCCGAGTGTGCAAGGGAGTCCGGCGTGGCGAGGTCAGCAAGTCAGAAAGTAATTAGTGAAATTGCGCCATCCGACGACCGTTGTTAGTTCCGAGGAGATTCTCTGGGAAAACTTAAAATTGCTATTTCCCGGATTATTGACAACACTACAATTTTTTTTTATTTTCAACTTAGAATTTTTCAGTAGTAGCCACCAAAAATAAGACAAGAAATTTTTTCTGAATGTTTTGGTTTTAAGAAGTAACCTCAAGCTAGAAAAAAATAAAAGTTTTCCATGGATTAACTACAAAAAAAAAACAGTGAACTTAATTTGAGTTTTTTACTATCTTATAGTGAAATTTAACACGAATTTCGTTATCTATCAGATCTAGCAACTTCTTCGACTTTGGCGACACGCAGAAAGCGACCACAAAAAAAAGAGTAGTTTCGGTTAAGTTTTTATTTTTTTTTTTGTTAAATTTATAGACAAAGAAACCCTTAGAATTTCATGTGCTTTAATTAACCCAAAGATAGTCTTGAGCGAAATTTCTTGGGTTCTGAATCTACAACTTCTATGAAACTCCAAGTTCAAAATGGTAAACAACAAAAGTGAAAATTCGACTTCATCGTAATAATTTTTATATAAATTATTTTTAAATCTATTTTTTATGTAACATAAATGTAATTCCACTCATTTATTATTTCAAAAAAGTTTAGTGCCTATTTTCAAACTGCTCCACTTCAAAATAAAGTAAAGAAAAAAAAATAAAGATAATTTCAAAAATCGAATTCAGTGGGACTGTTTCTTTAATGGGTAAATTTTCGGACGGTAGGTAAAATTAAAATCATCTAATAACACTAAAAAATTTGATTAAATTCAAATAAAAACATCAAATTTGAAAATTCAACGCGTTTTCAATTTCTAAATCGTTTAAAAAGATACAAAATCCAAAACAAAAAAAAAGAAAATAGTTTTAGCACGTGCATTTTGTCCAAAATAAAATAAAGTTGAATTAATAAATCGTCAGATCTTTAAATTCGCGATACATCGCATTTTTTTTTGTGTTATATACCAAAAAACAACGTCACAAAGTTGGCATAAAAATTTTAAAGATATTTCCGTATCAAAACCAGAGGTAAAGGTTCGAAAAATTGGCGAAAGTGTTGCGCAACTTCAAAATTTTATCACCAAAGCAATAAATATCTAAAAGGTTTTAAAATTCTTTTGAAAACTTTGCTTTATTGACATTTAAGTTTTTCTTTTTTTTGAAATAAAGAACAAAACCGATGGCAGTAACGTACCTGTAAAAGAAGGCACACAAAGCCTGGAGGAGCTATAAATAACCTCGACGGAGCACCTGGAGGACGGAGCGATCCCAGTGGCAGTTACCACTGCCATTTATTGTGTCACGTATTCAAAGCTTGCAATTCTAATTCTCGCGGGTCCTGTTCGAGGAGGAGGAGGGGGAGGTGATGGAACACTATGCCCGTGCTGGGAGTAACTTGCTTTGTGATGGCATACATGGAAGTATCGCAACAATAAGAATTTTCACCTGCCCTTCCCCTTCTGAATACCGTCTTACTTTCGCCATTAATGAAGCGTTTACAGAGACACTGAATTAGCTCTTGTTTTATTTTTCCTGAAAAGTTTCCCCAGTAGTTTAAAGGTGGTAGCGCGCGTTCCAGGTGCGACAGCGGAGAGGTCACGGGATAGAACCAAAAGTAAACGACAGCGTTAATTACGGGGCGACCTCAAGAAAACGACTTCGCGAGTCTCATAATGGCTGGGCTGGTACTGGTGCTAGAAGGTACTGGCTTTGTTGTCGCGGGTGCCGCGACTATACCGTTGTTCTTCTCATCATCGGAGAAAGGAATTAAAAAAAAAACAGTCTAGAATAAGACGAGGTGGGTGCTCGTTCATGTTAATGCTATCGTGGGACTAGAGTACCCCGCGAAGAAGGGTGCCCATCCGGGGGCTAACCACCTTCACGACCATCGGTGTCATCTCATTGCCATCATCACCTCAAGTCATAGTTCTTGTAGCACTTTTCTTCCCAGCCGGTGCTTCGACTTCGGGCTGCACGAATGCGGCTGTTGTGTCGACACACACGGTTGATGACGGGGCGATGGGATAGCGGGTGATGGCGTCGGTCGCCTCCCAGCACCGCCGGGGCGACATCAGAAACGAATTACACGTACACTTGAGCTCATAAAAAATAATGGCGAGGGCACGATGGCACATGTAGTGCCAGGAATGCAGTCACATGGAAACAAGGAAACCCATTGTAATAGAATCCAACTGTGTAAATGACAATTCCAGTCGTTATGTTTGCCCGGGGCTTTCAAACCCGCTTCTTTCCCGCCTGTTAAAGCAGAAAAGGAACGGGGCCAGAGCCATAGCCCTTCGAGCCCTTCGATGTGGAGGTTCCTTTCAGAATGGCATAGAACCCGGTCGCTCCATCCTCCAGTGCCTCTCTTCTTCTATTTAGAATTCCCTTTGGCGCGATCGACCTCCAGACCTTCAGTCCGTTTGACGGTTTCTTGTCAGAATTTCTTGGCTTTGTGCTTTTCTTTATAAAACGATGTCTTCAATAATTATACCGTCTCACCGATCTACATAGTGACGACAACGGCGGCGTCTTCGTCGACACCGTTCGAAGGAGCTCTAGAAGTGTCGAAAACTCCCTGGAGTGCCACCAACTGCTGTGTCTCTGTATTAAGTCATTATGACCAAAGACCCTGTCGAGTGGCGTTATTGTCACCCTGTTGTGCCTGCGCTAGAAGACTTTGATTCCCTTGCCTACTATCTAGAGTCCAAGTGTCTCCATAAGATTTCGACGAGTTGTGTGTTCAAACGAAGTACTTTTTTTTCTTAATAGGAATTTTTTTTTTGTCACATATGCTCTCCAGGAAAATGGCAGTTATTCACATTTTTATGGGGTTCCATAAAGACAGTATTAGGATTAGGTTAGTGACTGTATGTATGCAAAGTAGTGATGTAAAGAATTTTTTTATGTAGCTTTACATGTTAGGGATTGACTCTGGCATTATATTAAAAAAAAAAATTGAAATTTTTTTAGTATATTTTGTATAATCTTAAAAATATGATCATATCGTGATTCGTGCAGATGCATTTTAGTTTTTAGTAAGCGATTGGCATCCCTAAAGCATTATATACGTTCAAAATCTCATCCTAAAATTAGCCATGAGTGTTAGTGCTCAAAACACCTTTCAACAAGAATTTGAACAACTTTTGAAGTCCTCTAAACTTCCCGTCAAGGAGTGGCAAGAGAAAGTCGAGAATTAAATGAGAGCTATTGGTTTCCATTGGTATACGTAACGTACCTGTTCTAGCATCTGACTCTCACTGTAAATCCATCAGCTTACCACTAGGAGTAAGGTCTGTAAACGATGAGTATACACCTCCACCTTAAGTAGATCAAGGATACTTATTAGCTAATAACTTTTATTTAGTAATTGTAGCAGATCCACTTAGGATTTCTGCAAAATCGCCTAGGATTGTTTATTCGGCTTACAAATTTAAAATTTGTATTGTAGATTTAAGTTCAGAATCAGATTTTTTTTTTTTTTTTCTGAAGAAGTTGACTTTATAGTAACGAACTGGTACTTTTATTTATGCCTATGAACATCTGGGTGTAAAAATATAAACATAGTAGTGCATAGTTCAAATTATACAATTTTGTGTCACATCATTCAAAAGTTGGTTTTAAAAATAAGTGTATGTATCGTAGTTTGTTTATTTCTTTATAGAGTCTAATCGACTTGATCGATTTTGATGAATAATATATCAAAATGTTACCTATGACTGTGAGAATGTGAATGGATATATTTTTACAAAAACGATGAAATATGGCAGATGTAATTTTGTTTAAAGTGAGATGTTTCGGGTAGCAAATCATCAATTTTTATATGGTACTTTCGATTACGTTCCAGTAGAAAGTACTTTTATATTTTAGTACTCATAGTCATGTTTCTTCATTTTATTTAACTAATAAAAATTTAAGAAAATTATACAATTGCTTACTTATCAAATAAAATAAATAAATAGTCCAATTAAATTCGAATGCCGAAAGTAAAAAATCGTCTTAAATCGATTGCAATTTTTTTTTCTTATTTTTGCTAAGAAATGCCAAGTAACGGTGAATTAATTGAAGATTTCTTTTTTTTTCTCATTTCAGGTACGTTTGATGGAAATCGTAATCACTCGAAATATTCCAGGTATTTGCTTAAATTAGTGCGCTTTTAAGTCACAACATTATTTTCCCAAAAATTGTGCAAATCCCCATTGTTATAGCGTAGGAGTAGCTTTAAGACTTCGTCGTCTTGATAGTCAAAAAAAGAAAATAAAGAATAAAAATAAAATAAAAACGAAGTAAATGCTATTCCAGGCTACCCAGTGAACTTGTTTCCCGTACAAAATTACTCAAAAAGATCTCCTAATGCCACTTTTGTTTAAACAACCGGAGCACGAATTTTGTGCAAGAAATTTCCCGGCCACTGAGCGTCTTCGTCTTGGACTCGTTTCTTTTTAGTTTTGCCGCCGGACTTTGGCGGCGATGCTTCTCGTTTTCCAGTTGTTTTGCAATTTGTTCTTGCGCCCGGGTACCTCGAAAGGCGAGCGAAAGCCCATTCAACCAGAAAAAAAAACATGAAGAAATATTTTTTCCTCCTCGCAGACGCAGAGTATAATGATGCCAAACTTGTTCGTTGGACCGATGAAAGGCACTTTGTTAAAACTATTCTGAGAGGTAGAGGTAACAACGGTTTGATGGGATTTTGCAGCGATATAAAAAAAAAAATTACAGCGAATTATCAAAGAAAAAAGTAAAAGATTAAGGAAAAAGAGCCCGGGTTTTCCGGGAAGACATTGCACGCTTCTTTCGTGTTTCTTCAATTAAAACCGCGAATCATCGAGAAACGGAGCATTATAGAAAATAGGAATTAAATTAAAAAGAGTTAAGACCATAATGAACTTTAAAAAAATCTTTAAATAAGAATTTAATTTTAATTTTTAATATAATACATTTTATATTAGGGTCTAAATGAATCAGTGATAGTGCAACCAGTTTGCCATTGCAGAGTTTGCGGGTTCGATTCCCACCCTCAGCGTGCACCTCTTTTTACACGAATTGGGATCTGAGAAATAATTTTTTACATGATTTTTATTAACATTTGAAGTTAGAAAATTTTAAGAATAAAAATTCATGGTGTCAGTATTTCCTGTTACGCGAATTCTATTTACGCGTATTTGGTTTTTAGGGACGTATAAAAAGGTGTTTAGGTGTACTTCAACTAAATATATCTAAATATATCCTTATTTGGAAAATTGAATCATTGACATTTTCTGATATATCTAGCGACCTAAAATGAAACTCTAGTCATTGTAGAAAATTTGCCTTGTATACTCAAGGAACTCGTAAAGACATGAGATAGAAGAAAGCGTTGCGAAGTTATAAAACCCCCCTAATTACTTCAGATAACACTAGAGGTAATAAAAATGTTCTCGTATTCGCCTTCAATAAATTCAGCCGACTAGAATCGGCGAGAGGCCCTAATCTTGGTATTATCTTCGTCCTATTTTACGACCATCGAGATAAATAATGAATAAAACTTGTATAAAATTCGCGTGGCGGCAAGAAAGGGATTTTTATTATCGTCATCACCAAGTTTTGTCGCTTGTTCGAATTACACAGTTGACATACTTGCGTCATCGATACGGAACCCTATTGGGGATGAAGATATATAAAAAAATTTTTTTTTCTTCTTATTTATTAAGTCTTTTTTCAAGGGACCCACCCTAGCTAATTTGTCAAGAAACATCACAACTCCACCAATATGCAACTAGGACGAAAGGGGCACCCTTTTACGACGTACACACGCTCCGTCGCATATTCGCAAAATAGAAATGTTGGATATTGGCAAGGGAGACTTAACGACCGCACATATTATTTTGCCCCCCTCCACTCACTACCCCACTGGCGCGCCAAACGGTCGATGAAGTGACTCATGCGTTCAGTTACTGCTCGATTATTGCTAGGGGGGGCATATTACAGCATGCAAAAGTTTGATGGAAATTGTCCCAATAGTTTTTCATGTGGTCAATTTCTGTAATAACGTCAAGTAATCCAGAAGAGTGGAGTGTTGGGCGTTTTTCAAATTGTACATTTTTAATTTATTAATGAAAACAAAAAACGATGATTTGATTTGATCGTTGAATTTGACGAATCTCTTTTCGTGGTATTCCTAGTTTAAGGTCTCTTTCGTCGTTTGTCAAAAGTTTTACCATTTTTTTCTTGGGCTAGACCAAACCCACTCTCACCTGCCTTTATCTAACCCATTACATTTTTTTATTTTTGAATTATTTTTCAAAATCTATTTTCTGATTTTGAAAATTTCTAATTTCAAAATATTGTTTTTTTTTTTTTTAATTACCTAAGGAAATAATTCTACTTTTATATTTCATTTATTTGATTTTTTCTTTAACTTTTTTCTTCTCAATGTGCGCGTTTTTGAAAGATTGCAATCATATTAAGCAGATTTTAAAAAATAAACTAATATTATTATTTTCGTTGTGGTTTCTTTTTTTAATTAAAAAAAATCAATCAGTATTTAATGTTATATACTAACATTTTTATTTTTGAGTCAGAAAATAGTAGAACTGTAATTCTTATAAGAAAATTTGCTTTTGTGTTTTAATTTTTATATTATTAATTGCTGATGACTAAATATTAAAACAAAATTTAGGGGAACTGATAATAAACTTATCTATTACATTTCCTATTTTTTTTTGTGATTTACAAAAATAAAAGATAATTGGAGATTATGATTATTTTCACGGTTAAGATAAATTATAAAAGAAAAATAACTTAGTTTTTTTATTGTACTGGTAGAAAATCTGAAAAGAACATCTCTTTTTATTAAATAGCTACTTTATTAATTACCTTTTACACAAATTGTTTAAAATATATTACTTTTCCTGTCGTAAATTAAAAAAATCAAAATCATAAACCACTACGAAATTCCATCGTGATTTTTATTTGCTTTGATTTCATTTTCTATTGTAGTGTGATAATATTGAAACAAATTGCTAATTCTAATAACATTTCAATTTTTAAAAAAAGCCGGCCAAGTGCGAGTCAGACTCGCACACAAGGAGTTCTGTACAATATTAAAACTATTAACAGATGTATTTACTTTCTTCGGGAACTTTATTTTATTTCTCCTGCAATATATGCCAAACCTACTACTAATAGAATTTCAGATTTTTTAGCTTAAAAATTTGAAGACAAGAGAGGAGTATTTTTTGCACCTCTTTAGGTACAAATCAAAAACTAATACGGCTTAAAATTAAAAAAAATTTTTTTTTTTTGAATCCTTAAGGCAAGTTCGACAAGGCATATAAAGCAAAAAACAATTTTTTCGAAATTAAATAAAATAATAATTTTGCCCCCTATTTAATTTTAAAAAAAATATTTCACCGGGAATAGATGCGAGCAAATGATTTCTACAATTGTGCCAAATTTCAAGCCGATAGCAATTGTAGTTACTGAGAAAAACGGCCGTGACATAGAGACAGGCAGGTAGACACAGAAATCTCATCATAAGGGTTCCTTTTTGACCTTTTAGGTACATAACCCTAAAAAAGTAGAACATCTAGATCTATGCGATGATCGCGAAGTTGCTGTCGCTGTTCAAGGCTGTCTAGAATTTGAATTTTGTATATATTAACATAGTTATTAAAAGATGTTGTGTATGTCCTGTTGACTAGGATAAGGTCTATTGACGATGATGTTTTTATACACTGTAAGATTTTAAAAACAAACTAAAAAGCCTGTGGTTAAACCACTTGCCTTTTTACAAAATTACATTCAGTTGTCCTCGAATTGCTTTTAAAAAAAACGACATTGATCCCAACGTTTGTGAGTGGATTCAAAGCCCCCTTTCGAAAGAAAAACATTCCAAATAGCTTAATTTTGCATCATTTAAATTCACTGGAGCCCCTCTCGTACTTGATGGTAGTAGGCATTTAGAGGGAGAATTTACTGAATAAAAAAGGGATACTCTGGAGTGCTCCTAATGTGACCCTCCGTCCCATCCCGCCTTGCGCTTTATGGCACTGGCGCCGCAACAGTTCCATCAATCATCGAGTTTTATTGCCTCCATTCCATTAACTCGATACTGCGAAATTGGTCTGAGACGATAAGTTTAAGTTTGCAGCCAGAATATCTTGAGCAGCGTCTTGAACGCGACGAAAGGAAAAGAAAGGGCAACAAACGTCGTCGCAGTGTCGTATAGAAGACGACGACCATGGCGAAGACGACTATGTCGATGATGTCGTCGTCATCGTCGTTGTTTTGGTCTATACGCCGTTGATTGCGATTGGCGAATGGCGAAATTGCATCCCACTTAACAACCTTTCGATTGCCAGAGCTGTCTTCTGGCCTTATCCACTTGAGTGCGGAAACTTTTTCAATTTTCATTTTCGACTGGGAACTAGTGGCTATTAGCCACTCATTAGTTTTCCAGCTGAAGGCCCCACTAGTGGCCAATGGTCAGTACGGAGGACCATGGTTAGGAGTGGCAGGATGGACGGTAGTGTCGGTCAAGATCCAACCGTCCACCGCACGGTCTAGCTCCATCAGAAATCGTCCTGGCCGTCCATGTCTGGATTGGTGGGCTAGTTCGCATCAGCCAATATCTAAAGTTTCTCGGCTCCGATCCGATGCTGTGATAAATAATCCCTCCCGCAGGAAGGATATTGATATTCCCGGATTTCGGAGCCAGCGATTGTTTTTGTAGCACTCTCGAGTACCCGGCTATATCCCCGGCTATACAGGGCTATCCCGAGCAACCGCCGGTCATATATCCGCTAAGCACGAGATTTGTATCGCTTTCGATATGCTGCCGCTGCGGAGTGATTAGTCCCATCAGTACGATTGATGGCCTCGCTAAATACTCCCGACGTGTGTTTATTCGAGATGAATATTATTTTTTTTTTTAGCCGTCGTTGTTGTCGTTTTTCACCTCCTTGGCCTTCGTCCCCACTTGTTACAGCTGGGAATGCTGCGGCTGGCTGGAGTTGTGGAAGGGTTGGAGAGAACTAAGGTTTCAATGGAGTCTAGGGTTGGCAGCTACAAATTGTAAATTTCTGCCGGGAGTACGTACGTATGCGGAAGTCTGGGCAACATTGTTCGGAGTTTATCCATCCTAATGGAGCCTTACAATTACTATCCCCTCCCCGCACCCGACCCTAGGGCTAGCTGGTCCTGGGGGATCGAAGAGAGGAGGATTGATTTGTTTGCTCATGAAGATGAATGTGTGATCAACTATGGATGGATGGGCCTGTGTGCGCCCCAGTAGTTGCAATAAGGGGTAGTAGGTTCCGATTATTTGGGACGGTACTGGATCCGTTTCGAGCCGGTGTTGCCGAAAAGTTTAGAAATTTACAAATGTTCTACATGATTTTACAAACTGGTTGCAATTTTTTTTTTAATTTTCCAAAAATTAGCATCAACTTAAAGAAAAAACTTCTATGATTTTGTTTTATTTAAAAATTGTATTTGTCGTGAAGGTTCTAATCCAAATATTTTGCTTTTGAAAAAAAAAAATTATCAAAAAAAAATCCAACACTAGAAAAATTCTTTCAAAAAATGTTGAAAAGAATTTTGTTTTACTATTTTAGAAGTCGAAAATTCTGTCTCTGTCTCTAATTTTTACGCTTTCATGATTTATTAGTTTTTTTCTATCTCACAGAAGGAAAACTGAAGTTAAACATAGAAATAAAACCTTTCAAAGAAAGTTTTCTTATATTCAGTCATGAAGTGTAAAATCCTTTCCTTAAGTACCTTAAAACTTTTTTTAAAGAATTCTACGCTAAGTTTTTTCAATATGCTACTGAAATTTTATTTCTCGGATACACCAGAGAAACTAATAAATATATTTTTTTTTTAAATTGAGGATTAATTTTTATGAAGTTATTTAATTTATATTTTCTATTTATATCAAGTATTTTAATAGGGTAACTGCATTGTGACAAAAACTTACGTATAAATGGTTAAATTTAATATAAATAAATAAAAGTAATGACTGACTGCGGAGTTGTCGTCGTGCGAGTCTAACTCACATTTTGTGAATTTTTGATAATTTTATTGTGTTGTGTTTAATCTTTTTCTAGATCATACATCTTAAAGGCATGGTAACACTTATGTACCAAAGAAGATACACTAAGTGATGCTGAGCATCGTGAACCCTCTGGCTCCTCCCGGAGCCTTCCGAAGGTGCTTATCGGTTTTATTTCGAACCTCTTCCTTTGCGGCCTTTATGGCTGCGGCTTATGAGCTTTACTTATCCCGGGCCGGGTGCTTCCACTTCTGGAATAACTTGCAGCCAAGTGCTTAAAGGGCGATGAAGGGCGCCGCCGTTTGATTGATCGTTGTTGGCCTGCGAGACTCCCACGCCGCTACCAATGAACTTTTCTAATAAAGTGCGCCCTGCATATCGGTCTCACTGACTTGCTAAAAATGCCGGACTGGTGAAATGGAGAAATGTTGAAATGCCGGTCCATAAAACGCGCGCCGCAAAAAGGCGGTGATTAAGAGTGATTAACCCCCATTCGGGCGAGTTTTAATGGACGCCCTGGGATGGAAATTAAGTTCAGTTTAATTTGGCCAGGGTGGTACCCATGACAAAGGGAATTTTTAGTCAACACCATTCCCGGAATACCCTCTGCACCCGAAGGAGGAGAGGCACCACTTTTCACATGCAAAAAAAAAAAAAGAAAGAAAGAAAGAAAGAAAACTGCATACATCTCCTGTCCCGCACGAGATCCATCTTGCCGTAGTTTGAATGAAGGTAACGTAGGTCCCTAGGGCAAGTGCGCGTTTGGATCTGTGGAGGACCCATTTGGAGTACTCATTGGAGAACCCCATGGAACCCATTGAAATTCTGTAAATCCGGGGCTTGCAATGTTTTTCCACCCCTGCTGACGAAGAAGAAGTGTGTTTTGTGTGCCGGGCTCGAGTGGCTTCGACTCTTAGATGCATCGCTGCATAAGATGCTGGATGTTGATTCCGACGAATGCTCAATACGCGTAATTGACTTCTGCAGGCAAACGACGACGCTCCACGAAAAAGGTTCGTCCCAATGGAGCCGCGCACCGACCGCTCCCCGCGGCTCCACTCCTCGTCTTAATTAACCTTCTGCTTTTCAATCCAATTTTCTGATTTGATGATTTTTCTTTCGATGACACACGACAGGGGTTGTATCTTGTATGTGATTCTATTTGATTTGGGAATTAAGGGCTGTAGTTACGTTGATTCGCGGAAAAAGGGTTGCTTTCATGAGGGTTTTTTTACATTTATTTTTATTTTTATTTTTTGAACGAATTATGTGCAGGAAAGAATTTGAATTCAACGATTAATGTTGTAAAGTCAATTCAAGGTTTAAATACAGAGGAGAGTTTATTATTTACGTGGCTATCAATGTTAAATTAAGGATTTAATTAGTTAAGTCGTAAATTTAAAACAAAAGGTTAATTCACACAGTCAAAACGGTAGATGTTTTAGCGGAAACATTCGTTGGCCATTAATTTAAAAAAAATGTCTCACACGAAAATTGTGTTAATTTTTCAAAACTTTTAGATGATTACCATTTTGAAACTAATACGCTGTTATAGGCCATCTTCAAACATAGTCGAGCTAAAGACCTAGAGTAAAAGTGTGTCAGATTACATTTTGATTCGTTGAAAAACGCGCCCTGCAGTTGGTCTACAAATTTTTTTTATTCAAAAAATGATCCTAAACCAACCAAAATTTGCGGGTCTTTCTTTATAAATTCATAGTATTTTGCATTTTATTTTATTTTATATCCTAACTTATTGAACTCCTCTAAAATTTCTGACGTTGTTATTCTAAAGTTTATACTTTTATAAATAAAAACAATTGCGCAAAAAAATAACAACACTAATGAGAAGGGTTCAAAAGTATTTCCATTCGATTCAAGACCATTTCGTTGGGTGTAAAGAAAAAAATAAAAATAAAAATAATAGGATTCAAAAGAAAACAAATAACTTACAATCGAATATCAAATCAAATAGTAATTTTAATTTATATTTCTAATGGATTTATAACTTTTTGTAGCTCATAATGCTTTTGATATTTCATGCGTTGGTATTCTATCGATTTTAAAGTTTCCGAATTTTTAGGATCTAAATAAGCTAAAAGGGGATTTACTTAGTCTGGCGAAAAAATAGTCGATTTTCTGATTCTTATAAGGACTACAAACAAAAGATGATGAGAAAAAATTAATTTTATTATATGATTATTAATTAATTTCTACCGTCTTTACAACGTACATTTTTTCTCACTTTTAGAAAACGTAGTACTGTAACAATTTTATTTTATATTACATTTCCACTTTATTTCCTATAAAACATCAATTTTTTAGTAAAAATTAAAAACAAATCACGCAAGTTCTTTACCAATTTGTTTTATATCCTCGGATGCTTCGTTGGGGAGAGTTCGTCGTAAGATAACACTCTAAATTTGCAAAATGGCGATGAGTAGGTCCAGCTACACGACCCTAAACTTTGTAAATAATGAATCATGATTGTAAGCGAAGTTCAATTATTTCCTAAGATCCGAAAAGCATTGCTTAAGTACTTTACGAATATGCTCGTTAACATCAATTTATCTGAGAGCTCCGAGATTTTAGCAAAGTCTGATAAATTCGCCGCCGAAAAAAAATAAAGAAAATAAAAAAAAAGGAAAGCGGTGAAAGTAATCTGTTTTAAGAACGGAGGGTTCACTTCTAGGACCGCTCATGTTTTCAAAGCAATTTTTCATAATTTGAGTTGCTCTTCCCTTTCCGGGACGGTGAAGAAGG
Organism: Proctacanthus coquilletti; assembly: GCA_001932985.1. Taxonomy (NCBI): domain Eukaryota; kingdom Metazoa; phylum Arthropoda; class Insecta; order Diptera; family Asilidae; genus Proctacanthus; species Proctacanthus coquilletti. The sequence goes on from MNCL01000126.1 coordinate 216,818, forward strand.
CGAAAAAACACGACACACTCTAACCAGGGGCTACCTTAGATTCCATAATTTTCAATTACTACCATAGTCTTCTTATACGAAATTTAGAGCCATAAGGTGGTCATTATTCTCCCCATAAAAGCTCACTTTAGGTACGTTGTGTAATAAATTCCTACAGGAGAACACCCTCACTGCTATTGCCCCTGTTGCTCCTGTTGCTGCATCAATTAAGTCCCTAATGGAAGCGCAAACAAACAGCAAGTCCCACATATATTTGCTCCTGTTATGAACACCTTCGGGAGCTCTATTCCCCGATTCCCCTATTCCCTTATATCGCCCCCGCATCCTGTGTGTACCCCGCAAACGTAACGTGGACGAAATTAAGTTATATTCAGATCCTGAATTAGATAATGAAAGTGGATGACCTATTTCGGGGTCCTGGGATCCACCCAAATTTCTACAAACCAAAACCCCATTCCGCTAGTGTTTGAAGGGCTCAAAATTACTTTTTGACCTAGCCGCAACTCTCGACTCCGGGCCATACTGCAGCAAAGCTCCGGATAAACTTGAATAAGTTGAACGGGAGCCGGGGCGGGTGCAATTACCGGCGAGGGTTAAACTCATTTGCGGCTGAATATTTATACTATGAAATATTTTCCGGCTTTCATTTCACCACAATCCCCGGCGCCGTACAGTCCGAAAACTCTATAGAGTTTTGTAGTGTGCTTCAGCATCATCGGTCATTCCATGTGACAATCTGATCTACTCCCCTCCCCCCCTGTACGATTGCTGTACATAAAACTTTTTAAAATGTGTTGATATTAAATATTTACCTGTTTCAATTTTTATGTGTCATTAAATAGCTCGCTTGGCCAATGGTCCGGTAGTGATGGACATGCGTCTCTTTAGCGAGGCACTACTCAACAATTTTTGGTCAGAGTTATTGGCCGGGCAATTAATGAAATTCATTTGCACACTAAAGCAACCTTTGATGCAATTGGAGTAATTACTCTTAAGTTGGAAATTAAATTAAATTTAAATTTTTAACTAAAACTATTTTTTTATGTATGCACTTCTTGGAACTTTTATGAAGAAACTTTATCATTTTTTAATGTGAAATAACAAACTGTGTCAAAATTTTAAAAAAATAATTAATTAGATTATAACGCGGTTTATTTTTCAAATCGGGTATTTTTAAATTCAACAGAACACTGAATACGAAAATGTACACATAGATATAAAAGTTTCAGAATTTCGAACACCTTTTAATTAATACTTAAAACTTGTTCAACTTTTAAGTACTTAACTGGAAACTTCTTTTTAATACTAAAGAAGGAACATTGATATTATTTATTTATTTTTATATTATTAAAATTAGTGGCTCTTAAGAATCATTCATACTAAGTTGGCGTTTATTCCTCAAATCAAATCAATAACAAGAAAAATACTTTAATTACTTTTTTAATTACTTTAAAATAATTGATTGATTGGACTATCAAATTACAATGTTTTGCAATAAGAAATATTTCAAGAATTAGAAAAACTAACAATCAGTAATGATTCATAAAAATTGAAATTGGAATGTAATTCAATTCCTAAAGGAATGATTACAATTGGTCTGGGGATAAAGTGGATGATAGAAAGTAGTAAAAAGTGAAATTTAAATTCAATTGTAGTTCGTTCGAATATTGTGTCAAGTTTTTAAAGTATTTCTTGTATTTGATTGTAATTGGTTTAGTCCACTTTCCGACGGGAACACTTGAATGCCAAGCATGGCTGGAACGATGGATGCATGCAGTTTACGACTGCGAGGTATAAAATTTGCTGAAATACCACCTTTAAAAATAGCACTTCCCGTCGCCGTATGCGAATTGAATGGGAATGTTCCCTAAGGACGATTTTCAAATCGGGTTGACGTTTTTTGCTTGATAAATTCCGCAAAATTTACAAAATTCATCGTTCGCTCGAATGCTTCCCAACAAATGCTGACAGGGCACGCAATTGCACAGACACAGGCGCCAACGCGCCCTCGGGCTGCACAAAAAGTGACTTTTGGAGGTTCGTCTTAATCAATCACGCGATACAATTTAATCGATATCGCATGGCAGGGGTATTTATTTCCACGTAAAAATAACATCGCAACTTCCTCTCCACCGAGCGGAGTCTTCCCGCGGTATCCGAGGGGACAGGGGCGCTATACCGGCCGCGGAACGATTTGCTCCTCCGCTTCCTCGCGGACTTTAATTGAATATCCCAGTGAAGTAAAGTGAAATAAATTAGTGAAATTTTATCGCTCTCAAATGGAGATTAATATGGAAGTCAGGAAGGAGCGTGTTCTCTTTTAAAGGGAAAGGGGCATAGTCGAAGAAGCAAGAAAGTAACGAAACGGTGACACCGCTCAGATTTATTTTAATCGAAGATAAGCATTCTCCTGAAATAAAAAAAAGTAAAGGAAGCTAAAATGAGAAAAAAAAAGAAGATACCTTCGGATGCTTACCGGAGAAGACGAAGATTCACCCCAAGTACTGTGGTACTCCACTTCGATTTCTTTCCACTTTTTTTTTCATCTCAACGTCGTCTTCGCTTTACCTCACACTTTCCTTTTTGAGTCGTTAAGGTTTCTTGATCCTCGTCGTTTAATTATTTCTTTGATTTCGCTCCCGATACTGACTTTAGTGTCGTAAAACGAATTTTTATGGTGCAATTCAATGACAGAGGTCGCGAACTTTTTTGTTAACTTCCGGAAGTATCGGAAGAACAAAAACTGGAGACAATTTTTGATTATCCCTTCTGGCTAAATGAAAAGAGGAACACATATCCGAATGTAATAATAAAATTGATGGTATTGCTATTAAAATTGTTAAATTGACCTAAACAGAAGAGTTCAAAAGTTAATTACAAGAGTTCAAAAGTTAAAACACTAAAGTTGCAAATAAAGTGGACTGTAAAAAAGAGCTCCTTTCATATCTTTGATCAAGTCTAATTAGCGGCTTTCCTGATTTAAATAATTTTAAAAAATAGGAAATATTGTTGGCAAAACTCTTTCAAGAACATGTTTTTTTTTTCTATTTTTTAATAAAAATTCCAATCTGTTTTCTGACGAATATAAAAGCACATTTTCTGAGCAAAAGAAAATTTTCCACAATAAAAATACCTTCATATTGGCTCTAAGACATCACTGCATATAAAATTTCATTCAACATCCCCACTTAGAGAGATTATATTGAATATCAAAATAATTGCACAGGGGGTGGAATGGCGAAGGGAGAAGGCTCCATTTGAATGGAAATAGTCCTAAATATTCCACGAGTGAAGATTTATTTGCGCGTTGATTGAAGACTGGCTGGAGTTAGAAGAACACCGGAAGATCTCAAAAGCCTTTTCCCGAATTTCACCACTAAACATTTATACAATTTCGCTCCTGTTAACATACAAACCGAGGGCGGGGTGGATAAAGGGGGCAAGAGGGCGAATCCAGCATAGCATTCGGCTCGATTTGAACAAAAGGCCAGAAAAGCGCTTTTGGAACAGTTTAATGAAAATTTTCAGAGTCGAGACTTCTCCGCACAGCCCCTGGAAATCTCAACGATTTAATTTTTAAAGATGTTTGCATTCAACATCCAGAACCAGGAACAGCATCAGCCCAGCCCAGTCTCTAGCGGGAATACAGCGGGCGGCACGGCGATATTTTGAGCCGCCAACCGGAGATAATACGTCGACGAGCAGCCTGAATGCTGACTGCAGGAAAAATTAATAAAAATAACTTTTCACGGAGGGGGATCAAGGCGCGGGGCCTCCGGAGCACCATCGGAGCTCCAAGAAGAACTGAAATGAATATGGGGCTCCGCCGGAGCGCGCTCCTTTGATAGATGAGCAAGATCCCGGACGTGAATATGTGAAAGCTTTTTAGACAGTTGGGAAATTTTTGCCGGATTGCAATGCTGCTGCCGGGTTCTGCTGGCTTGCGTACCAATTCCTTATTGGTTCAACCCTGCAGCCGGCGGGTAAATCCGCGGAAGACACCCCCACATCCACATCCATTCACTCAAACCATCTCCAGGTGATATTTTTCGTTATTTTTGCATTTCTAAGTCTGGCGTTCTTATAGCGCCCCAGCATATTCGGGATGATTGGAACATGATCCGATTTATAGCCACAGGGCATGCTGGTAATTGCACGGATATTGGGAGATACCCGGCCAGGTATCCAGAAATGACACGCTCCCGTTCGACTCTTGAAAAGACAGCACCGCCGGGACGGCCGGGACGTCCATTAGGAACAACGAATGGCCGTCGACGAGAAGTAATTTACCTTTCTGGTCCATAAAGCCCTAGTGATATCGACTTGTTACTTAGCGTAATGACCCCGAGGGTTGTGTCGCTCACACTCATTGTTGGAAATCATACCTGTATACACCTGAAGGGTGTTCGAATGAAACGACGCTGCCGAAAGGTAGATTTGTAGATTGCGCCACAGACAAATTGGAATCAGATCAGTGATTATCTGCAATCCCTCTGCTAGTAGTCCACTTGTACGGGGACATGTGTTTGGGTGCCTATACCAAAGTATCTAATAAATGACCGCGTCACATGCATAAACTTTGCACTTTTAGATGCCCCATAAAACAGGCCATAAAATTGGAATCATGTTTTATTTTTCAGATGGGTAAATCAATAGGGATATTTTTGTAGTATCTTATTTTAGGGATAAAATTTTATTTATTATAGTAGATTAAATTACGTTTTACGGATATTGGGAAATGAATTGTATAACGAATTTTGAATGAAGATAGATGGAGGATTTAGGGAGTAATACGTTACAATCCATCTTCAAATTGAAGTTCAAGGTACAAGAATATGAGTAATAAAATTAATTTTCTGTGCACTTTTATTTCAGGAGCGAAAAAATGTGTGCTTTCCATAGAAAATCTATCGCTTTGTGTATTTTTTATGTTTCATTAAACGAATTACAAAACGAGGTCTTGTGGTGATCGTGATAATTCATTTCTGTTTTTTTATTTCAATTTTACCAAAAATGGGCCAGCGACAATGTTTAGAAAATCTGTTTAAAATTTGAAATTGGTTCATTCAGTAGTTTTTGAGCAGTTAAAAAAAAACATTAAAAACAATTAAATTTTGATGATAAGTTTTTTAAAGAAAAGAGTAAAGATTTGTTGTAGTTGAATTTAATGAATTTACTATCACTACTAGACTACTTCAAAATAATTTTCAGGACCATTTTAAGCCCTAACCACAAGAATTTATTCAGAAATGTGAAGGTGTATTTATTTTAAAATTATCAACAATTATCTCAATAAAATCGCGGTGCGTGTACCAAGATTTGAACTTGAAACCGTCGATTTGATTAATAAATTTATTATTTTATGTGATCAGCAAAAGTAGCCTTGGATACTTAATTTTATTTTTGTATTCGTGACCTCGATAGCCCCAACCTGGTCTAATAAAAATAATAAAAATTTAATAGCGGAAAAATATGTCTTATATGAAGCTCTGTGCACCGGTGGGAAGCTATTTAGAGCGCTTCGCTGATTTGCACCTATCGGTCGCGACAAGCCATCCAGGTGTATTCACGGACCACGTCCTACGTCGGTGCGCGGCTCTAGTTAAAATTGGATTTGGACCCCTTATAAATACGGTGCCCTCTGCGGATCCGCGGCTTACGGCTGCCTAATTAGATAAAAATGCAATAAATTTTGAGTTGTTATGCATTTTATGACTGCTCCTAATTACCTGGTGCTAATTCCGTCCTCGAGACGGTCGCGTCTGTCCGTCCCGCTTACCACGCCAACAGACAAACACATTCATTACTGCGGAGATGCGGCAAAGTTGTAATCGAATTCATTACCTGAATTAATTTGGATGCTAAAATTTTTGTCTATTCGCCCCGGGAGGAGTTTCTTGTTGAACAGAAACTGCCTCTGGACCTGTTAGCTGCAGGAAGGGCAAAGGGTCCAGTCTGAATGATTAAATTACTCGAGTACTCTGCACGCATTCCTAATTAGACCAGGATTTGGAACTAGCTGCAGCCATGCGTCCTGCGAATTTAAATATGAAATGCGGTACCGTCGGCCCAGAACCAATAATACAAATAGCATTACTGCTCCTTTGTGAGGAGCTGCCGCCGCCGTCCGAATAACTCGACAGAGCCAATCCAAATTGTGATTTCAGGTAGCGTTTAATTATTCCAACAATAATCGGGTAAAGTGGTAGTTGCATTTGCCACCTTTACCTCACTTTGGGTCTCTCACCTAGCCTCACTTCTTCTATTGTGTGCATCGCGTATATGAGGAAGAGCTCACGGTCCTGGGGTTCCCGGGGTCTCGGCTGCCTTGCACTTTTCTCGCATACAATGGGAAACCCCCCGCGGGCTACCTCCCTTCTATCCACATTAGGATTCGTTCGGGCGATTTTAGTTCGATAAACTTTCCAGCACTTTTGCGAGGCTCTGCAATTGTGCTAATGAATATAATTCAGAGAGCCCCATTCATCGGAGCCCCATTGTGCCCCTTTTGTGGTCGCATAATATGCATTTTCATCAACTATTAAGGATAAATATAACTCCCGCTGGAACCAAGACCGAGGTTGTTATATTATGTAGAGACGATGGGGCTTTATGGTTCCGTCAAGTCCACGTCGACGGTGTCCATCTTGGACATAGTACGATGCAAATTTTCTTCCACGATTGTTGCAAATTCATGCAGCATATACCACAAACGTGAAAATTTACTTAGCACTTTTATGCGGATGAACTCTCTCATGAACTACAGGACTGCGTAAGGTTACCATTGATGTGTTAAAAGGGTTATTAAACTACTCTTCGTTTATTTGTTCTAAAGTGATATTCATTGTACTATCTTGAAGATATGACCTTCAACAACTAACAGAGATCCCTATGCTATATCCTTACTAACACAAGGCAGACATTTTATTTGCAATCTAACTTTTGTTAAAAGCAGCTCAGCTTATCTTCAATCTCATTAACGGCTGCGAATTATGATCTAAGCTCTATTCGTAGGTGAGAATTTACTTGACACATTTGTGTAGACGGACACTATTTCGTGGATGGTAGAATTGCAAAGGGCAACGTAGCCATGTTAGACATGACCATTGCCAGACAATGGACAAAATGGTTCTATTCCCAGCGCCACTGACACTCCGTTATACCCGGTTTGAACGTAAATTGCCTTGGAATTGAAATTTATTACCTGGCCCGTTGACAAAAATTGATGGGACTCGTCACTGGACTCCACAGAAAAAATCCTTTTGGCTTTTTTCTGGTGCTCAGGTGGTCCCAATATAACTGGAGGGATAGATCACATATCCAACGGATGATACCTGACTTAATTCCCGATTTCAAGCGGGTTCTGAATACGAAAGATGAAGACTGTAGTCCTTCCATATATACGAAACCTCTCATCCGCAACCAGGGGAGCTCATCTAGAGACACGGAATCATTTGTCATAAGTCTGCTTCCATATAATTGGAATATCCTTGCACGTCAACTTCGCCTTTTCAGACGTTCTACGTTGTTTCTACGGGTCGTCATCTACGTCGACGTCGTCTGCGGCGGCAGCGGCCACATATGCAGTGCGCATTTATAATGAACGTGACACGCGAATGCCGCTCCTGGATTTCGGATTTATATATAATTTATATTTCGCCATATTGTGGCTACAGGGACGCACACCAGCGGCCAAACATTTGCATCCATTTACATTTTCAGCAGTTTGCTATAGTTCCTGCAACAGGAGACCGGGATTTTTGTGGAACGGGGTCTAGGGGATGGATGGTAACATTACCGCCCGGTACACGCTTGGTACTCTCGTGCTTTAGTTTCTACAATTTCGAAATTCCGACAGAAACAGTCCCGGACTGTGTGGCAAATGCGATTTTGGCTATTTTGCTGCTTTGAATTGTCAATTGAAGAGTGATCACACTTTTTACTACAAGGACTGAATACTCCAATATTTTAAAGAGGATCCATTTGGAGACAATGACAAAAAAGGACACCTATCAGTCATTGTACTAAGCCCTGCTGTATTCTGTCGGCTTTTCCGATTTTTAGCGATGCTGGGCAGGACATTAAATAAATTAAGGTCTACCTACTATAGATAATGAGATAGAAAAGCCATTTGGAATTTTGAAAAGGATTTGTGAAATTTCTGTAGCTTTTTTTTTTTTATCAAGGGAGTTTTTTCTGAGATATTCAACAATTTTTTTTAAATTAGTCAATTTGTCTCGTTCCTTAAATTTTAAGAAGTCTTATTCTTAAAAGAAGTCTTATTCTTTGTATGACTCTGAATTTCTTTCGCACTAGAACTACGAAATACAACTACCAAGACAAGCCAAGGACAATTCATTCATTTTATTAATTGATTTATGAAAATACTAAACCTTTTAGCTTTTTTTAAAAATCTATTAAATCAAATTTAACAAACGAGGATAAATTGGCAGTTTAATTTTAGTCTGAGAAGGAAAACTAAAGCAAGAAATTTTTAATAATGGACCTATAAAAAATAAAACCCTAGATAACAATTTTTAGTTAAAACGGAATATTTGTTTAATAATGAAATGTGTATTGGAGCATCATCTGGTGGTCTAGAACTATCAAATCTATTTAAGAACCCTTTCTGGCATAGCATAAAAACCTTAAAAAAAATCCCATCAAAATAAGTTTAACCAATTTGGAGAAAAACAAATATAAACAAATTGTTTATTTGCCTTTTTGTCGAATTTCGTTCTAAAATTTGAAGGTTATGCGGGTATTTTTTAATAGTTTTTAAAATTGTTTTATATTCTAGAATAGGTTGTTTCTTCCCACTGCCGCATTTTAGAAACTAATTCTACAATTATGATGGACCTTTTTACTTTTTTTTACTCCTAATGCAAAGGAATCATTTATTGCTAAGTAAATAATTTAATTTCAATTTTAACGATGAAAAAAGAGCCAATCAATGCATCACTAATTGTTGATTTGCAGCACTATACCTCGAAATGTGCACCTGGCGGTGGTAAAAATATAACGAAGAAGAAAAAAGTAAAAATAAATTAAAAGTGAATAAAACTTCAGGGTCATTCCTTAACGAGAGCAAATTAACTTAGTTGCAGTATTTTTTGCTCTTGTTAGTTTGTTACTTTTCTCGTAAAAACAAAACAAAAAAAAATGGAAAAAAACAATTGCCAAGCGACCCTTTCTCGCTGTTGAAGAGGTGTGACCTACATTCAAAAAGGTGGATGCGAAGGGGGGTGCTAATTCTTCGCTTCATTGGCACAAATGGGCGGCATTCTCAAGATAAATTCGCCCTAATTAATAACAAGTTCTTACTTTTTTTTTCAAAACTATCGAACTCTCAAGTGGGGTGGTACTTGATGCTCAGTCTCAATCGGGAAAAGAAGTTCTTACGTTGCCCCATCTACAGAGATCGAGGCGCTCTAATTGGGTGATTATTTTACAAACAGGAAGGGTCTTGGTTTCGACAGCCTGAAATCATATCCGTATCAGACGTGGCTGGCTATGATCCTTTTAAAACCCCTTTCGAGGGGGTGGTTTGGATAAATTAGCATTGGCAAACAATAGATATGAAATGGATTGTGATCCTCCGATGTCGTTGGTGATGGCGGTTTGTTGATATTCGCGTTGCCTGATTACACCAATTCGAGCCCGAGCTGTGAAGAATCAAAGACGGTGACCCTTTGTTCAGCAGAGGGAGTTAGACCAGCCAGACCCTCAAAATCAGCCGGGTCGAGAAAATGGTAAACAATGCTACGTATGGAAACACTGCGTGGCAGCCACCCTTGGCCTGGGGGGCTCTAAACTTAGTTGGTCGGTCGATATGCAATAGCCTTGGACATCGGTGCCACCGGATACGGACATAGGCCTTCGTAAGCCCACGCTGGGGAAATAGGGGGCACTTGACAGATTTAAAGTAAGTCCGTATCGGTCTGATTGGAACAGGGTTCCAGCGCTCTGCTATTTATCAGGTGCTGTTCCCGTCGGGGCGAGCTACAAGAGGGATAAAGCGATGTTGCCGTCAGTGTTCAGTTCGCCCTAAAATTCATTCGACTGGTGCGATTTGGTGGACGAACAACCAGATGGATGCCCGGGAGTCCGGTGAACGGGGGCTATCGGCCTTCCTATAGCGGCTCCAATCGTAGGGATTTGTTTATTTTAAAGAACTCTTCTTCAGTGGTAGAGGTCCGGGATGATCTCATCAGTTAATCTCGTTTTCAATTTACGCCACAATCACTCACCCGTGACGGTGAGGGTATCTTGCCGGCACTCTGCCCGATTTCGAATCCTGTAATCGACGGGTTATGTGGGGCGTGAAATGCAAATTAGCCGGAGCTGGAATCTGCTTGGCTCAGTGTAACCGAGTGCGCTTGTGTTCTTGTCAAACACAATTTATATACGACCTTTTTACCTGCCGCTGCATTGCGTCGGTGCCCAACTTTGTGATAGACAGACAAACATACGCGCGCCAGCCGCTTCGTAATTCCACTTTGAACGCTTTTATGGCTTCTCTCGTTCTGTTTGATATCACCGACGGCAGCAGACCGCGCGCGGTTGAATCGCACCTAAGACACCTTTCTTCACGTGCTTTCTGCGCGCACGACACCCATCCGCCGCATCAAACACGCTCAGCACTTCGATTCCAGGTAAGAGCGAAAGTTGTTGAGCCAGCAGAAGCGGCGGCGGCAACAGCATCTCACCTGTAATCAGCCAAGCTGTGATAACCTTTTGAATCTCGGCGCCTTTATTGAATTCATCACTTTCTTTGAGTTATGAGACAGAGGCGAAAATAAAGACGACGACGAGGCGGCAACATGCCCTTCGAGCATCACTTCGCCACGAAGCACACCTTTTACAGGTAAAAGGATGCTGCTGATGATGTTGATGATGCTCCTTCCTCGCGCGCGCACCGAACACTTTTTGGCGCTCCTCCGTGCGAACCGAAGAATGATAGTATTCTTTTTTTTTGGAGTACTTCGAATTTGTTGATGGCAACCTGAGCTTGTTGAAATTCATGTCTTTCGTCGATTCCATCCAAATTCCCCTGAATTGCGAGAGTCGGGGTTATTGTCATTACATAAGACACTTTACGTTGATTTAAGCCGATTTACTTCTTGCCTTGGCTTATTTGCCTTCTCTCTACAGACGAAGTGGTCTTCTCGTTTAATAAATCAGTAAAAGACGAAAATATCAGGTGAAATCGAGACAAGTGTGCTTTAAAAAATATTTTAACAAGTCTCCGTTTGGGAAGTGTCTTTTTAAAGCTGTGCAAATTCGATAGAATCAAACTAGGCAAATACCAGTAAATTCTTTATTTTGGAAATAAAATTCGAATTTTGAAAATTAGATTTAAAAAAAAAAAAGACAATTTAAGTGGATATTTTATTTTATTATTTTTTTTCATTTAAATTAAATCTTTAATACTACGGACCGTGCTCGTTTCTACTCTAGAATTAAGATAAGGTTTCCAAAGTTATAATCCTGTTGCTCTGGATGTATGTGGGTTGACCTTCAGCTATTCCGACCCGAAGGTATCCTCTGCCCGGGCACTGGAACCAACTCGCCTGGTCACAGAGTTCTGGGAGAACAAGGGCTGCTTCTTTATTATTCGCACTTTAAGTCCACTTTTACTCAATAAATTTTCCTGGATGGACTGTGCACATAATGCGTGAAAATTACTCATGCCAGCACTCCACAAATCCGGCGAGTGTTGGGAACCCATGCCCGACAGCACGTCCGATCAAGTCGTATGTGAGGACGTTTCTGGTTGACCCTTTATTAAGACTAGAGGATGTCTTTTTGCCCTTTAATTCCCGTGGCCTTCGGGAGGGATGAAGTAGGGCTTTTTTTACTCGCCCCGTTGGCTCGGTGTAAACCAAGGCCTAGAACTGGGTGGCAGCAGCAGCGGCAATGGTGGTGGTGTATGGGTGCTCGTCCCGGCCGTGTTTACACGCTGTGCGCATGTGGAGAGCCCCCATTTGATATTCAGCCGGAGCAGCCCCGAACACGGCATAATGGAAACAAATGAACATAATAATGAGGGGCTGGTTCTGGGGTTTTGCGGCCTAACGTTGGAGCGGCCGGCACCATCGGACCCGCCAGGTCGCGGGCGGCAGCGAGGAGCTTATAATGAGCTGATTTAAGCGAGAGTTCAATTTAATTATTCGATTATCCCCGCGAATTTCAGGGCCGTATCCTCAAATTGGAATTTGGTCGAGTCTGTGTTTTGGTGGCTGGTGCCCTCAGCTGTAAAGTATTTCCCTGAAATTTGTTTGAGCAGCCACCGATTGGGGGCTCCTCTGCTCCACGATGATGATGATGAGGAGACGTGACGATGCTATCGCAATCGGACGGACGAACCGAACGGCGAAAGGTGGAGCGCGCTTTGCGTTTGCATTTTTATGGATTACGATGGAATAAATTCAACAAAGTGCGGTTGTTTTGAGCACCATCCCGCCACGTCCCGGCCGACGTTGGATCCAGGGGCAGGAGGTGTTGAATTCGACCGTCTGTTGTGATTAAAAGGGAATTTCTATCTGGCTGTCCGTATAACGTTCACTTTTTGTCCCTCGCCGCCGCCCTCGTCCAAAAATTTTACGCAGTATTTAAGCGCGAATGGAATAAAGTTTTTATTCCTTTAAATATTTCGGGTAAAACATCCACAAGTTTGGCAGTTTTAAATCGCACACTAAAATTTTCATTAGATACGGGTCTGGGCAATTCTAGAGATAAAATCAATGGAAAGGTCGAAGCCTATTTACGAGATGTTTGGGCAAATTAAAACACCTATCAAAAAAACGTCTACTGGAATATTTTAGTTAAATGTAGTAGCGAAGTTTTTCAATTTTATGAAAAAAGACAGGCAATTCCGTAGATTGGAAAGATAAACGTTCAAAAAATGGGGTATTTCAATGCTTGATATTATTCTGTGCCTCATCGAAAAAGATAGTATCAAATTTTCTCATGATTGGGCCGATATCGCTGAACAAACTAAACAAAATAAAAGTATATAGAAGTAGTTACCTTCCAAAGTTAAGCCAATTGATGTAATATTTAATCTCAACTTTTTGGCTCTTTTATGAAAAAAGTATGAAAAGAACCTTTAAGACGGAATTTTAGCGTCCATTAGTCTATTTGCATGCCTCGGTCGATTTGCTCAGCATAGGTCAGAAGTGCAAACAAAAAAAGTCCCTTATCAATCAATTTTACAAGGTTCTGATAAATTTTTAAGTCGATTAAATAGACTATCGTTTGAAAGTGTTCCTTTTCTACATTTCAGAACAGTAGTTCTTTTTATTCTATCGTTTTGAAGATATCAGCGAAAAAATGTGTTTCTTGTATTCTGCTGTGATAACAAAAATTAAGAAATTCGTAGTTCTTTTCAAATTTTACTAAAAAGTATTACGACAAAAGTACTGGATTTTAAATTCGTGTATAACTGTAAGATTATTAAATTTGTAACAATAATTTTAAAGAACAAATTAATACAATTAAAGTTAAAGTACGGAATCTCCCCTTCGGCGTGCTAGTACCGCTCGCATTTGATTACATTTTTTTAATATTTTTAAAAAGGTTTACACTTGTCGTGTAAGGTAAATTTTAAATTGATATGAAATACAAAAAAAAAACAAAATTGATATGAAATTTGACTATCGCTTAGATAAAAAAAAAATCTAGTATTTTAAAATTTCAAATCTTTGAATTTTCAAATGTTGACATTGACAGAATTTTGTGTCTTTTTGATTTTAATGTTAAAATTCTGATATTTTGAAACTTTGACTCGTACTTTAATATTTTATGAACTTGTATATTTTTAATTTTTTTTTTTTAATTTGAATCAAAATGATCAGCTGGTTTGATTCTCATTGTATTAGCACATGGTCGTACTAAAATTTATCGTTTCATTAGCCTTTCGGTAAATTAGAAACTCATAGTCTACTGGCACGCTCTAGTAGAGATTAATTATTTTTTTCTTTATTTATAACAATTCTCACGTCAGCCACGTTGAATTGCTCTTCTACATAAACCGTGAAGGTATTGTAAGGGCGGTATAATTAAGTTGCTGAATCCAATGCTACCGGATTTAGATCTAGATCCGGATTCGCAACGTGGCCAAAATCAAAATACTGAACACGGATTGGTTGGCGCGGGAGGATTTTCAGACTAATGCCACCGGACGCCGAGGTGGGTCATCCGGGGTAACTTCTTTAATTTGGGTCTGGCGCTTATGATAAACTCGGAAGCTGGGCCAAGGCACGTTTTTTGGACGGACGGCATAGCATCAGCAAAGTTTTGTTGACTTTACCTGTTACGATTCCCTCCACCATCGGCCTTAGACGATAGCATTCTAAGATGGGGGCTAGGTAAGGCTGAAGAGGTGATGAAGACATTAAAGGTGTATAGTGTCCTTAATTTTTACGGGTCTTCATCCTTATCGGCTGTGGCCCGATATACAAATCCCACAGTTCCACCCTCACCGTGCGTCACCGGGACGTGAGTTGAATCGTAAGACGGAGATATTCTCCTGGAGCGACTATATCTCATCACATTTTTTTTCTTTTCCTTTTTCGTGTGCAAGGACGACGAAAAATTCCAGCCTCTATGTGTATGGCCTTCTGGCCGCTCCCCGCGTCGGTCTTGATTGTGTCTTAGAAAATTTTGCTTGATTTTACAGCCCCCCATCGTCCCTCTGACCCGGCCCTGCCCGCCGGGATCGCTCTGTTCATGTATGAACGGGATGTGAGCGATGGGTCAGTGGGTAAGTGAGCGGGTTTTAGGCCTACAAGAATGGAAGTAAAAGCGGAAGAAAACACGCTTTTGGATTTGTTAAGCAGAAAATTCATTTATTTTCGAACAAGTTGTGCAGTTGTGTGTGGAGATTTGAGGAAGGGTGAGTGGGAGGGGGCCCAGAGCATTCGGGCGACGGCGGGCGCTCCAAGTCCCATGTTGACAGGAAAATAGAAAACCCGAAGACCGGAGGCCATGATGCCGTGACAGGATTCGAAACGGCAGCCCTTCCCCTGTGTGTTCCCTTTTTCCAAAAAAAAAAATGGAAGAAAATATACGACGGTCCCGGGGAAATAAGGTCACACGTTTTTTGCATGATGGCGAAGGCACAGTCAAGCTCTCTTCTGAAAATTGAAGAGAAAAAGGAAGGACGCCTAGAAAGGCTGTTGAAGTTAGTGGGATGGCGGGATGGCGAAGGAATGGAGGAATAAAACAGAAACTTTAAGTGATTTGAACGCTTTCTGCGGTCGAGATCACTAAGGGAAGGTTCTTCTACGTGACTGTGATGGCAAAATCGACTTAACTTAGAACGGCTTGAGCCCCCTCTGAAGTGACGTAGGTAAGATTTATTTTTCCTTTCGGGTGGCACTAAGTAAGTACAATTTACCTCACATTATGCCACATGTTGGCATTGTTTCTGAAAGAAGCAGCAAAGAACAATATTTTCTTTTGCTTCCCACTTGATACTTAAATATATGTTTCCTTAAACAGACCCTTGGAAATATATAAAAATAAAATGGCGAGTAAATTGGGAGTGTTTTCCATAAACACGTCCGATCTTTTTATTTCTTTTCGCCTTTTATTTTTCTAAAGAAAATTGGTAAACAATTTGGAGTATTTTTTTCCAAAATCAGATCGATTTAGCTTATAAAGGAATTTCTTCCTTTAAAAAATAATATAGGATAAAATATAGTAAAATCCTAATGTGAAGACCCAGTAGAATACCAAGAGTAGAATAATATAAAGTAAGTTATAAATTTTTCCAGATTAGGGAAAATTTTAATGTTAAGATGTAATTCAAAGTAGAAGATCTATTGATTTCACATAATTCCTACAGAGAAAATTGCCGAAATTAAACCATTTCATATTTGCATACGCCATTGATCCTTTCGCTTTTCTACGTCTGTAGAAAACCCATCCATAGTCTCTCCAGGACGGAGCACCCGAATTGGTTCCCATCCTCAAATAAAGCAAGTCAGACTGCTTGAGTTCGACCAGACTATCGTAAGATAGGGTAAAGTGTACTTGGGAACAATAGTGGTCCCCGAATATCTATTATATATCGGGGGCCACAAATCCTACATGTGACGGGGAATAAAAGTTGATACGGTAGGGATCCCGTAAGGAGTTGCTCCAGAATATGGTCCTCGGTTCAATCAAGATATAACCGGTACCGTTCCTATATCAGCCATTCTAGCCGAAGCTAGTCAGCCGTCTCTGCCACTAGACCAGTCGAAGGTCCAGGAGCACAAAATAACAAAAGGAAATCTCAGATTGATGGTTGGAGGGCCAAAGCTTTCGAATTTCACAAGTGTACAAGTGGGCTGCTTGCATATTCGGCCCGCAGGTGGTGGTAATAGCGTTTGTATGCGCATACGTTGATGCCTAGTCCCAATGGGTCACCGTATACACGACCACCCCCGCAGACTCGTCTAATATCTGACGGGGATTTGCAAGTTTTGACTGCAGAGCAAATTGCAGCTGATGTAGACGATTGTGCGGGTATCTCGTACTTACCCTTTGAGGGACACGAATCTGTCCTGGACCCATTCCCTTAGACCGATTGCGAACGCATGATTTAGCTGTCCTTAGGGAGTCTGATTTCAGCGCGAAAAGGTCCGCATAAATCGTGTTAAGTCTCAAATAAAGGATTGGCCCTCCGGTGAAATTACACACACAGGATAGCATAGGGCAAAGTTGTGCAAGAGTGGAACGTCGCGCACTCTGACGCAAAGAATATTCCAGGATTTGGGATTTGTTTCGTCGGGTCCTCCTATTTCAGAGGAGAAACGACTGAAAGGCCTCCCTAGTGGCTTTCACAACAAGTCGAATGTTCGGCTGCTCGGGTGGATTCTGGATGTAGCCCCTAAAAAGGATCTAACGCAAAATTTCTCTTCTTTTTTTTTGCTTCCTTTTTTTGTTTTTTTAAGCGATGGTCGAGTTTTTCTGCTTTTGGCGAGGTTCGGTCGAATTTCAAACTATTCGCTAAATTGGCCTCAAAAAGACTTCGTTTGCCCCCCGAGGGAGCTTTAGTGAAAAAGGCAAATACTGGCCTTATTTCTTCTTTGTTTATTTATTTGTTTTTTTCGTATCAGGCTTTGAAAAGGAAAGTTTAGCGACAGAAGTGATAGGTCAGCCATCTGTATAATTCCTAGGAATTATTTTCACCCAATAAACTCAATATTTTGCCTTAATAAATGGAGAGGAAAGAATTCTGTTTCTAAATATTTGTCCAAACTCTCAATAAAATATTAAAATTGAATAAAATATTAAAATTGAGCTATTTTTCAGAGTAGTTTATTTATATTAAAAATTTCCTTATATAGTACTAAACAAAATAACTTTTACATGATTATATCTGTCGACGTTGAGATTTCTCTCAGACACTTATGTCAGACACACTCTACCTCGTACTTGTATAAAATTCCGAGTCTTTAAAATGAAGATATATTCGAAATTAATGTCAAGCGTAAAGTGCTAATTCTGAAGTGTTATATATGACAGCTTTAAGCTATTATCAAAATCAAATGGTCTTTTCACCACCGAAAACATTCACCCAGGTAATAACAGCGATTTCATACAAGGAGCAGCCTGAATCGTTAGCAATTTTCTCTTGTGAAATGCGGGGGAAACCTCCATACTTACCCATACTACACACTAGGGTGGTTAGAATATCTTACCTCTACCTCTCTAGATCTTTCCCAATCTTTCCCACATCGTCGTACAATTTTCGGGCATCGACAGCGAAATAAATTTTCCCACGAAAACAGAATTCAGCTGGCATAATCAAAATACACTTAACCATCTTGGCACAATGCAAGAAGACGAAACAGCATCAATTTTCCCGCAAGTTGGGCTCTTCCCAGCTGATAAAATTTGCTGACTGCGTTCAAGTCTTTCACTTGCTCCATCTGTAGAAAAGGTGGGTGAAATGGTACTGGGATTGCAGTGGCATGGGGAATGGGGGGACTTTGACTGCTATCGTTTGTAAGTGAATTATGGGCACTTGGAGCCCTAGAATTCGAGAGAAGGCAGGAGGGTTCTAGCACAATTGTTCACTTGCGTACTACCGTCAGGAACGCCCCAAAAACAATTCATTAGACATACACTTTCATGTTAACCTTTTCAGGAGTTTGGGAATTTTGGGTGTGGTGGGGCCACGAAATAGGCTAATCCACTTACCCTTTCCGAGTGAGTACCCTATTCTGATGGGTGGTGAAGGCATGTCAGCATGTATATGTGCGGCCCAGACGTCAAGGATAAGAAAACGGCGACGGATGGCTGACTGAAAACATTACAACATTACGAGATTAAAATTACACGAATGAAGAGGTTTTCTTCTTTGCGACGGGAGAGTTTACCGGCGGGTTTAACGAGTAGCTTCCCTTAATATTCATACCGTGCACAAAACACGAATCTGCTTCCAGACTTATTCCCACACAAAAACTCTTAAACCCCCCCGAAAAATCCTGGAGGCAATGAAGAAAAGGGGAGGTTTTGCAGGAGCTTCGCGAAATGGTAAATTGTCACATTACAAAAAAGTCAGCAACTACACAAGTAGAAATTGGGCTAAAATCCATGGAAAATTGAAAGCGCGGTGAAAATGACGGTAGACGACTACAACAGCAACGGCGACGTTGAGCCTGAACCCATCACAGGGAAAGATGACATCACTGGGAATATTATTTTCGACGGATTTACACGCGCTGCAAACACCCTCGCCCCCGTCACCCCGCAGAAAGTCGTGGCCCGCGCTGTATAATAAACTCCCTTGGAAAATGCCAGGGCTGAATTGAATTCGCACCGAATTTGAATTGGCATCGCCTTAAGCCGGGAGTTTGGGCATTAAGTGAGCTGCCAACTGGGTGAGGGAAATGGTTTTGTTGAAAGGCCCTATTCATTTGCAACCCCGCCCTCTGTCCCGCCCCCATCGACTAAAAGTGCTCGGAAGTATTACACCTTTTCTGAACTGCTCCGGGTTATTATTTCCTTCTTTCACCATGCGTCTGGCATACACACCTTTAGATGAAAACAAAAGTACATTTCGCCTTTTTTCAGAATTCTGGATTTTTGGTAATATTTAAAAAAAAAAGACATGTATTTTTGCAATTATCACAATGTTCTTTTGTTTTTATTTATAATTGGCAATTTCAGGTGAAAAGCGGGAATAACTATACGAAAGGAAGTAAAATAGTTTTTATAGTTTGAATAATTAGTATTATCAATTTTTATATTGAACAATTAAATAATTTTCCAAGCTTTTATTCTTTGTCAGACAAATTCTGGTATTCTGTGATAAATTGCTATCACAGGAAAAACAGTGTGATAACTATGAAAAGTATTTTACGCTTATTTTTTAGTATTCTTTTTATAGTTATTTCCTAAATACAAGCCCAATTCTTTTTTTTTTTTAGATAAACCCCTAAATTAATGGTATTTTTTTATAACTTTGTAATCAGCTTTCTCAAAATAAAAATTATAATGTTACAAGATACCGCCCGTAAAGAAAGTTAGTAAGACAATCCCGACAATAAAATCTTAAGGCTGTTGCATCTCAGTTGTAGCACACTCGACAACAAATTATATAAAATTATCCGATTTTCACTCATTTCTTTCTAGCGAGTGCTACGCCTTAAGACAGGATTAAAGGCCGAAATTCTATGCTACTTTTGCCTAACCCATCTAAGGAACTGACTAGATCTGACTTGGTTGGCTAATCGCCTCTAGTAGTCGCTAGAGCTATTGAACGGCCTCTTTGCTTTCATGCCTTTGTATGTCTGGCTGATGTGCCTGGTATAGAATTATTACGGCAACAAATTTAGCCGGAGATAATGAATTCTCACATCAAAAGGCTCTTAATTACCTCTTCGCTCCCATTTATTCGTGCTAATGCCAATTTACCTGGCTCCTAGAATCCTCTATTGGGAGCATTGCGAATGCAGCGTTAATATACCATGACGGCTTAGCTCTGACTGATTCAAATAAAGCTCCTCTAATCTAGAGGGCGGAGGGCATGGAACGGGGTGACTATTGCTTAATAGAGCCAAGTTACATAATTTTAATTGATCGGTCATCTCCCTCTGCAACCGCCCCATTTCGCATTCGTCATCATGTCACTGAATTATTAATTGCTAAATTGAAGGTGGCAAGGTCGACGACTAATGCTTGGATGATGATGAGGTCACAGCTCTTGAGATTTCAACGTCCTCAACTGTAGGATTTTAACTATAAAATTCTATCGATACCACGAGTTAGCACCATTTGCCTGTGCATTTATTTTTAATTATAAATCCAAATTCTCGTATTTCTTAAAATGATTCATTTCAAATTAAAGACATTGGTCTTATATGATAACGCCTTTTACCAAGCTGACATGACTCCTCATTGTTTAAATTAATTGTTTTAAAAACCGGGAGAAGACACTCTAAAAAATCTAGTCTTTTTATGGTTCGAAAAATAATTTCATAATTTCTATAAGGATTTGCAGAAATTCAAACTATTTTAATTGAATTTGAGTTACTGTGGTAATTAATTATTATTATTTTGGATTTAATTAAAATATTGGCAGAAAAAGCAATTGCCATCGTTCTTTTTTTATTAAAATCTTCAAGAGATGGTTAATTTATATTTCCAGATTTATAATTTATAGAAAAAATAATAAAAAAAGTAAAGACTTATCGTTTAAAAGAAAAACGATAAATTTAACTACCTAAAAAAATGTTGACGCAATAAACTTTTTATTACATTTTTTGCAGGAACCTCAATCTCAGTTTTTTAAATCAATTTTCTTAGGAAATTTTCCTATTTCTGAATTTTCAATGTAAGAAGAAACGCGTATTGCAATCATATCACATAGAAGTAGAAAAAATAAAAAATAAACAAAATTCAAAACTATAGATCAATCGGATTCTGTTTATGCTTTTCTAGTATATTTGTTTTTTAAACACAATTTAAAATCTTTTTAATTACTTCGCAGTAAAGACTTACCCAGTGATTTCTAATCCACAAATAGACCAATATACACGTACATCATTTTTTTTTTTACACACCTTCAAAAATACTATACTAGCTTTAACAATTTTTCTATGGATTAATCGAAAGACCACGAATTTTCATCTGAATTGATAGGAGCTCCATGGAAATTCGTAAAGAAACGCCGGTTTAGGTTGTAATGTGGGTATAAGAAACCCCGCGTTTAGGCCATGCGATCCTTTGTACATACCTCAGAGGATAAGCCTTCATCAGTCGCTAGTCGTCGTCTAACAAAACTTATTATTTTAGTGCAAAAGATCCCAGCACGTCATTGGTTTAGATAGTATTTCAATATTTATCTAAGAGCGCTAAATTATATGGAACAAGCATACCAATTTCACTGATATCGATCATAGTACCTACGATTTCCTATCACCCTGTTCAATTTCTGAAAATACATCGTTCAAAATTATCGTTTCCGGAAAAGCTGCAAGCATCAAGCAGCACATTGCATAAAGCACAACAACAGCTGCAAGCGAGCGTAATGTAGAAATCGTTCGCGAATCAAATTCGCTATTTCCACGCCTCGGGCCTAATGCGATAAGCTCGAGCGGCCACATATGCCGCACGCTATTTTTACCCGCTGTAAACAAACAGACGATCGATCAGACTAACGCTAGAGGCTGAGAGGAGCCGGTTGCTCAAGATTTTTCAGCACGATGATCGCGTATGGGCACACACAAACACTGAGCCACATTTGTGGAAGAGATAAAATGATATACACTTATTATTATTAGTCTTTTTTTCTTTTTGCATGCACACCGCGAACGCACCGCTGACTAATGTTTATATTATGTGAAACCACGCACTAGCTGGACACGGGCAGTAGCCCGTGTGGCGAGTGTCTGTCTTAAGATAGCCCAAGATCGTCTTGAGTACGTCTGAACGTCTCCTCGCTGTTTACTTAGCTTGAGCAGCGGCACCGATGATCAGATCGAAAGATTCAAATGTAAGCAATTAACAACAATGTTTCACACTCGTCCCGATATTCAGGTGGTGGTGTGGAGGTGTGAGGGGGCACTAATGGTCATCTGCGTCGATTTAATCGAAGGAAAAATTCGTAGGCGTAGATCGATCTTCTTATTCTTGAGATCGTCTTGCTGGTGCATGCGTACTCCCTCCCCACATTTCGACCGCCTTTAAAAAGATGTGATCATCTTTTGAGCTGCTACTAATTTTAGTCGACGACGAAGACGGCGGACACTCCTTCGATCGCCTTAATTGCCAGCGCTTGTAAAATTTTATTAATAAATTTTGGCAGACCCATTAATCGCTACCGCCGCCGAAACCGCTGGCCGGATGCGAACTGTAACAACTTACAAACTTGCCATTTTCTTAATAATTAGTTATAGATCGCGTCAGTACCGTTTCTAATCTTGGCTTTTTCCTTATCTTTTCAGGTACGTGTGCGATGTTATTGTATTTAATGTGGTAATGTACATCAATTACTTGGATTCTTCCTCTCTTTAGATTTTAGCTACCTTACTACTTGTTAGCCAGCATTTTGCACTTTTGTTCGTAATTTATGTCTAGAAGTCTTAGTCTAGTCTTTCTTGTGGCTATTGACATTTCCCATCTACAAATTTACAAAGTAGATTTTAGTACTTATGACGAGCCATATGGACACTAGAAAATTTCGATTGCTTTTGTAAATATTTTGATTTTCATTGGTTTTGGCAGAGTGTACATTTTAAAATAAACACAATTACGGAAATAAAACTAATTTTAACATAGATTTTTTGCCAAAAATGAAACTCTGTTGCTCGAAAGTAGTTTCCTTTCTGTTAACTTGTCAGTGGAAATTTTTAGCAGCTATCAATTATTTATTAGCGTATGTTAAACAGTTTTATTAGTTCAAATTTTGAAATTTACACCGAAGATTTACAAATTTCCAGCAAAATTGAAAAAAAAACTGAAAATTGAAACTTGCAGATATAGTTTTATTAAAAAACGTATAGCACTTACTCTAATATTTCGAACTTTATTTTAAAAGAAATTTTCCACTCCATTATTTCCGAAATTTTATACCAGAAAATTATGAAAAACAATTTGGAGATGCATAAAAATTGCTTTGAAACTATAGCAGTTTTCTACGGCGATGATTATTTAGGGATAAATGAAACGTAACTTTTTTTTTAAGAGGAGAATTTTCTACAGATTTGAATTGAAATATTTTTTAATAAGTGTAACCTGTGACAGAAATTTCACCGTTTTGTCTTTTTTCTAATTACTAAGTCAAAGATAGTATTCGTAATTTACATCAAACAGGTAATTCCTAATAATCCTAAAATAAATCAGGGCGAACTTTTATGCACGGAAGTCTCATCATCTGATGTGACCTGTTTGCGTTTTGTATACAAGTTCTGCTTCCAGAAGATGAGAACAAAAAAAAAAAGAAGCGGGAAGAAGGATTCAAGTCAGTTTTAATTAAGTCATCATGACACATGCTAAGCTCAGGTGAATCCCATTATTTACGCCTGTGGGACATGCCAGCCGGAGCGCGTAATAAGCCACCGCAAATGTTGGGTTTTTCTGAAAAGAGCAAGCCACCGACATTATGGCAGCATAATTCACATTCGTCCTCTCATCTCGTGTCCCGGCTGCCTATCCCGTCGGATGATATTTTTTTCCCATCTCTTAACAAGGAGTAAAACTTTCAAAGCTTTCCGCTACGCACATTCATTATTCCTCCCACGGGGCATCCTTCTAATTGTCAGCTCCCGAGATGAAGTATTGGCTGTTCCCGGGGATGGAACCTTGGGCTCCCGAGATGTGCTGACTCCAGAGCCAGGCTGTGGCCGGCCACTCTTGGCCACCACTGCACAGTCGGATAATGAAGAGCTTGAATACCTCACAGTTCCTGTAATTATGTGCTCCCACATGGGCTTAAACGTTGTCATCATATTTCATCACAATGATTAGCCCATCCTGCAGGCTGATGACACTGACATCAAAAACAAAACTTCCCTTCTCGTGCCCGTTCTCCCCGGGAACATCAAGCCAGCAATCTGTTTATCCAGCAAATAAAGGCTTCTCTTCGGCCAGGCAATCATAAATTGCACGGGGTGCCCGGGAGGAAGGGAACAACAAGACTCGACTATAACAAACCACCAAGCCGCCCGATTCCCGATCCCGATTTCATATTCCCGCCTTGCTGGTGTTCTAGTCCTCGTCGTAGCGCGCTCAAGGGCTTGTAGAACCTTTCTCGGCGGCGGCAACAACGACAACGATAATCAACCCGGGAGGAGGTGCGGATGGGCGGGACACGCTAGCTTAAATGTTTTCTTCCCAGAAAGCAAGTTGTCAATGCAGATAATTTTAATGATCGACTGATTGGTAATTAGAGACAACCTCTTGAGTCGATGGGTCGTAAGATCTCGTAAGATTCGTAACTTGATTGGAGGGAGGCGTGTGCACATCAAACGAAAACCTCTTCACATACTCACTAGGCTTTCAAGGGTCCTTCATGTTCGCCATGAATATGTTTTAAGGGACGACTCCTTGATCTGTTAATCTGGCAAAAGTGTGGAAGAATTTTGGGTTTGGTAACTGATACCTGGCCAAAAGATAGCGTGTTTTCTTTTCTCAAATAGACAGAACAGTGTTTACCTCCTTTTAATTGGGCTCTAATCGCAGATGGACTCTAACTTGGCCTTTGATGGACTTGCTTGCTCGTTACAAGGTTAGGACTTGCCGATGAATGCAATATTGAACTTAATTTGGGTTCAATGTCAATTTAGTTTGCCATGACGATGATAGAGTTCAAATAGCCGAAAGGTATTATGTAATCTAATGGTCTCTTTAATTAGACTGTTAAATCAGCATTTTGCAAATATTCCCTATGGGAGTATTATGGGAGTTTTCTAAAGAGCATCAAATAACCAATTTTATTATGTATAAAAAGTTGTGTGGAGGAATAATTCTTAGCTTTTGCGATTTTACTTGGACCTCGAAATCCTACAAAAAAGTCAAATGTACTTTACATAAGAAACTTTTTTCAGGTGCTCCTGAAGGTTCAATATTTGGACCATTATTATTTTTCCTACACAGACAATGTTTACCCCCTAAAACGTATACAACGTTAACTCAACCAAATAAACTGTAAGATAAGCTCTAAATTTTAGGCTTATTGTCATCCCAGTATTAATAAAAGGTGCTGATCACCACACCTGCTAGACGGTTAATTTTCCTATTAAGGTCAATAACGAACAATCGAAAGGTAAATTAACTCGTTCATCAAATTACCAGTTGTCTGAAAGGTTCGTAAAAGCTTCCAGTACCTCGGTCTCCGTAACCCGCAGGCATAAACAGGCTATTTTGTGTTATTCAGCCTGAAAGCCCATTTTTGGCATTTCACGGAAACTAGCCCCTTTCCCAGGAACGAACGATGACGAGAGGAAACTGGTAGAAAACGGCCGGGAACCGCCATAGCCGTCAGGACAGGAAAACAAATCCCCCAAAATCAAATTTCAGTCGCAGAGCCCGGGTCCTGGAATTTCCCTTTGTGTATTGTACCGGCAAAGGACTTTTTCGTTTATTGCGAGGCATCCGAGACAGAAATCATAAAACGTACAACTGAAAATGTCTGGCACACAAAAATATTCTATCTCCGCACCCTCGGGGGGAATGAGGCTGGACGGGATTGAAAAAAGGCAAATGTTGACACAATCTTCGCCCAGACGACGTACCTTTTGCGCCCTTTCAATTTCTTTTTTTATTTAATTCTTTTTTTTTTTCTGGAGTATCAAATTACACCGATGGATGGATACCAAACGGATTCGGACCACCATCGCGTCTTTTTGCCTAATCGCGAAAATTAAAACCTCCTGTACCACACCAGAATGAATGACTGTAACCTCTGAACTGAAATCCGACCGAAAAGTGGTTCGTTGACCTACCAAGAGACCCGACAATGCGATTGGGCGTTATGTTGCCCTATGCAATTGTTCTTCTTGGACCGCTTTGAAACCCTGGCAATTTCCCTCTTGTAGTGAAAGAGGGTGAATTCTAAGGAAAAGGAATATTCTAGAGAAGGAAAGATGGAAAAGGCGCCCACCACTTGTTCAAATGGAAAAAAAATATCCACCCTGACAATGAACATAGCATTTCGATCAGCAGTCAATTAGGAACACCCCCGCTCAACCTTCGAGTTTGTCCATCGTCAAAGTCAATTCCTCAAGAGCTCGATGATTGCAAGGATCTTTTTTTTTTTTGTTTGTTTTTGTTCTTTTTGTGTGTTTCACCCTTGCAGCCACTTAAGTTGACACGGGTATAGGATGATATGGTGGTGGATAGAAGGAGACACGAGTTCGAGGTCTTTGCTGGTTTATACTCCTTGGAAGATATTTCACGGTGCCTGCCAGCCTGCAATTCCTGCAAACATGTTGTGGCAGGGCATTATCGTTTAGCTCCTTCCTTTCTTCTTCTTTTTTGTACTTATTTTCCTTCTTCTCTTGACATAGTGCAACTCTCTAATCTTTAGACCCGCCGGGACGAGTCTTCCTATAGTTCACACTTCATGCGGAAGTGACTTTCTTTGTCCCGGGTGCCCGGTATATCCCTGCAGGTACCACCTCGAAGGCACCATTCGTTGTACATGGGTATCCTGTTGGATCCCATAAAAGTACGAGAAATTGTTTGATTACAACTTTAATGAGCTCTTCGCATGAGTTCTACTCATAATTCACGTTAACTAGGTTTTGAGAAATTGAGCACTAGCAGAGTCGGTTAGACGTTCTGGATCTAGGTCCTTCTATTCCACACACGCTAAAACTCCGGTGTACATCTAAAAACTCCCTTTTAAAAGCAGTGCCCGGTAGTTCTGCAGGAATTTTAATTTTAAAGTCATTCCATGAGGAGCTCCACTGTGCGAAGTATCCCATTCTTGACCACCCATTAATTTTTTTTAATTCCATATCGTGGGTACGAGCATGTGGTTTAGATTTTTTTTTTTTTTTATTCTCAGTTTGGTACGTAGTGAATTTAAATATGTTTTTAGATAACACTTAAGGTGTAGATGTATTTTTAAATTTTTGTAAAATTAAAGTATTTTCCTTTTGAGAGAATAAGACTTTAAGTACGGGTTTTTTTTTCAGAAATTTCATTTACTTTAAACCTCATCACTAACAATTTTAATTATGAACGATATTTTTCGATAAAATAAAACAATTTTAAAATGTGTTAATAATTTGTTAATACATTACGAATTTAAAGTCATGTCTATTTGTAAATTTTATAATTCAAATTCAATTCAAAAATAAAACACTTTATTAATATTTCTTCTTACAAGGATTTCAATCTTTATCGAACCTTTAAGGGTTCATTGAAAAAGGTCCCAATTTACCCAAAAAAAAAAAACAAAACGCGACCCATCTGGTCTGGAAAAAAACTCCATGGCAATATTTACTTGAAGTTATCGCACAAAGTCAATGGGAAAAATCGCTTTAGTGCCTTAATGGAATCACCAGAAGGAGAGGCCGGCAAATCCTCAAATTCCTTTAAATTTCATAAACAAATGGTCATCATATCCTGAGGAGTCAGAACCGCCCTGGATGTGTCAGTTGCCCAGTAGCATGAGTAAACATTTCATACCAACCAGCAGATTCAGTTCCATGTCCTGGTCGTAGTTTCTCCGCCTGTACGGTAGGTAGTGGATGGGAAACTGGCAGTCAGAATCGGGATCAAAAGAGAAGTCGTCCCGGTTGCTTTTCACATGGATTATGGTCATGAAAAAGGACGCACATTCCGCACAGGGAAGCTGCCTTATCTGTGCACTCCCGGATCCTGAATTCTGGATCCTGTAGGATTCGGCGATGGGTTTATCATGTTATTAAGAGATGAATATAGTTACCGGGTCCGATGAATATGATGGTATTCCCAACTTCATGGTCCAGGACCCGTCTTTCTGTACATTTCCCGGGGATCGCTTTTTCGCCTTTTTGCGTATTTTTGTCTTTTTTTTTTTACCTTCGGATGAATTTCACAAATTGAATTTTCATAGCGTGGGCACTGGTTCATTCGATTTGAGGCCAACATGGTCTGGCAATTTGTGCACAAGGCTGCGGGGGCGTCCGTCAGTCTGTCTGTCTGTTTCTTCGACATGCAACAGACGAAAATAAAAAAAATCCTTTCGTAAAATAAGCGAGCAAAATATTTGCGTGAAAAAAGTAATTTCACCGGTACAATTTTAATACCTCCCCCACACCGCGGCGATGCGGAAAGAGACCAAGTCGGCAGCTGTTACTTATAATTTAGCCATGTCCGGTTGCATCGCGTTCTCATTAATTATTTGGCCCAGTTCGAGGACGAACCCGAAGGAGTCAGGCAGGGATTTCGAGGATTTCTTGCTTTGACATATCTTTACCTGAACTAACGTGGGTGTAGGTCCTGAGGGACCTTTTTCAAACTTTTTTGTCACACACTTAATTCACTTAGGTCGTATTTGAGGTGATAACATCACGACACGTGAATATATCACAATTATGCTTCTTTGAAAATTGCTGAATGAAATAGTTGTAGGTTTTAATGGTATTATTTCCGAAAAAGACAAATTAGTAGGAAAATCCAAAAAAGATCGGAACATCTTAATTTTTTAACCCTCATTATTGTTATAAGGAAAAACGTTTGTTACTGGAAGTTTCTTTAAGTTCATCTTAGAAAATAATGAACTAATATTACAAATTTTTCGAGCATACAAAAACGTATATCGTGAAAAATAATTTAGGTTTATGGTGTATGGTTTCATTGTCAATCAATTTATTTTTATTTTTTCATACTTCATTTAATTCATTTCGTCCAGTATTTCATATTTAAAATCGTTCTATGGTATGACTCCCCCAGATCATATTCAATACACAAAACACCCTCGAGTGCATAAATCAACTTAATAAAATTCTTTCAAATCTAATAAATGCAACAAGAATTTACAAGACCTAAAATAAAGACTCATCGAATGATGTTGTCCACTATGAAGTGTACCTCTTTAATTTGGACAAGCGATACATCAACTCTTTCATCTCTGCTCCTCTTTTCTCGTCCAACCTTCATATTATAACTTTGTAAATTCACTTAA
The DNA here is from genome assembly GCA_001932985.1 of Proctacanthus coquilletti. NCBI lineage: Eukaryota > Metazoa > Arthropoda > Insecta > Diptera > Asilidae > Proctacanthus > Proctacanthus coquilletti. The sequence continues at coordinate 245,937 of MNCL01000126.1, forward strand.
ATAGAAATATGCGCCTAAGCAAAATATTTGCGTCGTCGTCGAGCACTTTAAGCAATTAATAAATTTCCAAATTAAACCTTTCCATCTGTGAGAGGTAGGTAAAGTTAGCTTGGAAAGTGACAGTTTTCGTTTTGTTTGTACCTTTCATTATCCCACCTTGCAGACATGGCAATATCATCCCCTGGCTCATAAATTTCTGAATGTTTACTAGCAAGAAGGAGTTTACATTGCTACTGCTGCTACCTGCCACTACTTTGGCTACCTTAGCTCTACAGTTCTTTCATTCTCATCCCAGGGTAAATAAAGGCAACAGAAGCAGTAGCAGCAGCCAAGCCACCACTAGAAGACACAGTAGGAACAATAGCTTGTAGTCCCGATTCCCGACTTTCTGTGTCCTATACCTCCAGAAGAGTGGTGACTTGAACAAAGAACAAAATTAGGAGGTCTTGGATATAAGTAACCCGTGTTTTGTAGGGTTTGGGAGATTATTAGGGGGCTTGAGGCAGTTTCAAAAAAAGCCTCCTTATGCTTATAAATGGGGCTAGCTTCTAATGCGATTCAAACATTTTCGGGAGATCCTCCTGCTCGCGCATTTCGCTTAATTAAATCACTAATCAAATAGCACCATTTCCACGAACATCGAAGCGGGGAAATAGTGGAGGGGATGAAACAGTAGGAAGTGGGGCGATTTAATTAAGTGAAAGAATTTCCTAATTTTGACATTAAACTGTTCCGCTATTGCTTGTTCGACCCGTCGTCGTCGGGTATAGAGCCCCGGGTCGGTTGTTCCCAATGGATCCCCGGAACGTAGAGGAGTCGGAAACCTCGAGCCAGACGAATCTAAGGCACCCCGCGGGGAATGCCGGCAGTTTGATTTAAAGGATCTCTTCCAGTAAGTGGGTGCCTTCTTGTACGAAAGTTCCTTGTAATTTGTATGGCCTCATTTGCTCCCTTATAGACTGCTCGCACTTCCTTATGGCTATGGTTGGGGCTCCTTCGCCGAGTCACGATTTTTCCTCTTCAGCCTCTCCCCATATGCACATGGTGTTCCATTCGGAACCTCACATCCTCCTCTTGGACCCGCTCTCCGGGTATCCGTGTCTCTTCATGAATGTACATAATTCTCCAGCGTTTTCATTTCATGTTGTTAAACGTTAACATTGGAATTTAATGCTACATAAATCATCGTGACTCCTACAGGCTGCTGGCGCTGGTGCTCCTTCTTGTAGTACTGCAGCCAGCCTGCCTGGTCTCGTCCGTCGTGCCCCCGGGAACCCCCTTCCCTGATGTGAGTCTCTGCTCTGCAAAGCACAGCGTGTCTGTGTAGCACAGCCATGGTGTGGTTAGTGGTGTTCCCCTGTCGGTGCCCCCTTGCCCACAGATCTATTTCGTGTATGTTCCCATGCATAGGTGAACAGTCGGCACACATTCGCCACACATGCGGCCTATGAATGTAGGGGACATAGGCCTTTGCTGGCTGCTTCTGTTAGCCGTCTTTGTTCGGGGTTTCGGGGGGGTTCAACGGGGCTCTGATTGAGTTGCAACAGCTATTTCGGGCCTGCATCATCGTCGTGCATCCATAGGTGCATATAGACATGCATATTGAGATACATTCATACCTATTTAGGTATACGCTACATACGGAACCAGAGCTGAGGCCACAGAACAGGAGGCACCTTTCCAACGTATATTAAAAAAAAAAAAACTGACGAATTTGTTACAAATCGTTTTTGTCTGCCCTGCGGAGCCTTTCCGAATATTGTGCACGTCACGGTTCGTTCCGTTCACGTACAATGTTACGTACGATGGTGCGGTGCTGTGCGGCAGCAGAATGCAGGTGCCCTATGACACCATACCGCACCGAAGAGGAGAGCCTCAGAAATGCAATGACGTTGCTCTTGTTGATGGTACGGCTTAACCAGGATTTAGAGCTCAGTAAGAGCTTCAAATATCTGAAACCCACCGGTTGGCACCCTCCACCGATGGCACTCCCTCCGGGGGCACATTTCACAACGTCATACGAATGACGATCTCGTCCGCAAGCAGAACTTCATCTCTATGCAGAACAGAACTTACCAGTTTATACTCTAGACTTTAGAGAGAGATATGCAAGTGCAGCGATTCCATCTTAGATGAGACGTCGTGTTGAATTTCCACCTCATTTATTCGCTTAGTACGATTTGAAATTGTGTTATGATTAAGAGGGATGAACATGCACGAGTGTAAAACAACCTGTCAAGTTCTTGTGAGCCACCCTCGAGAAACACCCACTCATCCCTTCTTGGCAAAAATCTTCATTATTCTGCCCGTCTGTGTGTACTCGATAAACAAAGTGGCTTCTTCTACCTCCTGTTCTTTTTCTAAGGATTGCGAAATCAGCTTTTCGGCAAACTGACGAAAAAAGGAAGATAGTCTAGCTATCTGAACTAGACGCAGCTCCTTAAGGAATTAACGAGTCTTGAATCCTTCAAGGATCTTCAAGTTCTTGCAAGACTCTGGTGAGTGTTTTTTGCGATTCTGTTTGCGTGGCTGATTTACACTTTGGCTAGTCTTTAAGTGAAATTCTTCTTCATTTGTTTATCTTACGATAGTTGGTAGTCCTTTTTCTTACTAAAATCTTGTCAAAAGCAAAGCAATTGAATTGAATTTTATTATTTTTATTTAACCATCAACCGATTTTGAACACTTTTTATGATTGCCATAGCGCGAAAGTACAATGCGAGTCTTTCTCTTAGTTTTTGTAATTTAAGTATTTAAGATTTCTTAAATTTTGAATTTAAATTCAGGGGTGAAGTTTTTTTTAATCTAACGAGGAGTACGAAAATTCAAAATACACTGGACTATTCGTAAAATTTTACTTTATTTATTTTAAAGAATTTTAAAATTTTAATACTTATCTACATAAATTTGAAAAGAAGGCAATAAAATGAAAATGTTACTTCAAAAAATCCCACAAATTCAGAAATTGGTCTTAAACGTTTTTCATATTTTAAAAAACAGCAAAAGTTCAGGTTACCGATACATCACAAAATAAAAAAGTTGTCTATAAGGATTTATTTAAACAAGGTTATCAAAACCCTTTCTAAAATGTTCTAAAATTTAAGTCGAATAAAGCAATTTTGTATTTCAGAACCGATAAGGAATATAAAATCACTTTAAAATGGAATTGCGGATAAAATGTCCACAAAAGGGTATAATTCCAACAACTGAAAAATGTGTCTATAATTGCAAAATTGTTTTCATAGTTTTTTTGTTAATAATTCTTATTTACCATTCAGGCATATTTTTACGCATAGAAATGAAAAAATATTTTACAATTTTGGTTCTGCAGCCTACCAAGAAAATAAATATAGTGAACATCTACTTCCGTTTTGAAAACAATAGTCTTAAACAATAGTATAGAATTTTCCAACAATAAACGTGCATTGCCATCGCAGCAATCACCTGTGATAATACCTGCTAGTGCTCAAAAGATTTCAAGTGGTAATTCCCCCTATAGCACACTTTCAATTTGCACAGAGAAAGACTTGAAGATAGCTTCGCGAAGCAACAGACCTGTTTCTTCCCGAACCCTTCCGCAACCTACAACAGCTGTTAAAACGCGATACAACAGCCTCCTTCCATCATCCCTCTCCGACAGGGTGAACGCCTGCACGACGTTCCGGGAACAATTTCCTCTCAAAGGAATATGTTTGCTTTGATATTTTAGACCGTCCATTAAGCGCTGGGCGCGTCGCATCCACTATTTTACACATCCTCCACCCTCGCTCCGGTCTGTGACTTCTCATACCCTCCCCCAGCCAACATAGGCGAAATGGAACATCACATTCAGCCGACCTAAACTTGAAATTATGTTAATGGGTTGCACCGCGCGCTCGCTTTCCTAGGTGCCGGGGATAGACGGGAAGGGAGCCCGGTTCAATTCAATAAGCAGGAAATCCTGACGAGGATTGCTGGAGAGAGGAGGAATCCCTGAATGGAAAATATCTCGTTTCCAACAGCCATTGTTTTTATATAGAGCAGCAGTTATATGTAATTTTCCAGGCCTCTGTCTGTTCCCTTCGGATTGGGGAATCGCAATGGGGCGAGCTGCCGCGACGTACGCTACGTTTCGAACAGTTTATCATCCATCATCCCGCGGGATTGACAGCATGCTATGATGTCGAAGCAATTGAGGCTACCGAAATCCATACCCGCCTTATTTATAGCACCTATTCCTCACTTTGGTCGCCCTACCATCGCATGCGATGGTGAGCAGAGGAGTTACCAATCTCATATTGGTGTTTTCGTCAACAACAACTATATTAACACTTTCACATGTCTGGACGTCAAGTAGTTGAAGGTCTATATTAGGGCAAGTTTCGTAGAGAAAGCAATAAAATGTATGGAATTCTTTGCGCCAGTGCATCTCACGTTTTTTTCAAAAGTGCAAAAACTGAAAAAATATAGGTCATTGATTTCACAGATTGTAGAAATATACTTATTTTGAAAAATAACCAATTTATCCGGGTCAATTGTGACCAATTTGTACGAATTAAGAGTTAAACAAGTTAATCGATGGATGATATCGATTGGCATATTTCGGAGCACTTCGTTATTAAGTCCACAGTAGACTTGTACTGCTTGTCGTTCTTCTGTAGTGTACTATACCCGTGTCTGGAAGTAATGCAGACTGAGACGTTCATTCCCGGTTCAATTTTTCATCATCTGTCTTATAACTCAAAATATAGGCCGGACCCTAGAAATTGGCAACACTAAACGACCGCCGGAGTATTAGACCTGGGAGGACGTTAATGTTGACAGGGTCGATATCCCCAAATTGCCCGGCAATAGCCCACTTTGGTATGCAGTTCGCGGTTCTAAACCAAATCACGGTGTAATTCCGGTTCATTTAGTTAACGAATTTTTAATAAATATTCATACGGTCCGGTCGATCGGCTCATAACGGCCGACAGTGAACCGTACCGTTCCGGTGTTTTCGACGGTTATTTTCGGCCTATCGTTGGTCAATACGCCGCGATTTATTGCTTTATGATCGAACAAAGCTCGCGGCATGGTACGCAAATTTCGCGCCAATCGAATGGTCCGATAACAGAACCTTTTTGCAGAGCATGTTGGGGTAGGAGGTCGAAACTGAAACTGGCACTTTCATACCTTCCCATTCCAGGTTTTTGTGGGGATGCGAATCACGTTTCCCTACTGTTCTGGAAACTTTTCCGCGTCGCACACCGCTTTTATTTTGATTTATGCAATTTTAATTGACAGTGAAATATTGTTCAGGTTACAAAATGTCATTTATATTCATTTTTAAGTAATAATGTCAATACGTTGGATTCCTTGCACGGGACCAGGCCAGAACCCGGCAACTAATGGCCCCCAGCCGCGCTCTCCTTTTCCGCTCTGCAGCTCTTGATTTATTGATTTTCCTGGACGTTTTTGTACGGCCGCTACCTGTGCAACGGGCCCCGGCTACCTACAGCTGAGCTCCCGGCTCCACTCTCCTTTATTTCGTAATTTCACGCTCCACTTGAACTTAATGTCACGACGATAAATATAATATTCGTTATTCGTCCCTTCGGCAAATTGTTTTCGCATTGTAGTGGATTGGTGAAATTTTGTTTTGAAATTTTCATCAGACCTCATGGACCGAATTTCCCCATTGGATTCAAGGGCCGGATAATGGGGTAGAATCAGGTCCCAGATCAGCTAATTCGACCCAAATTACCGGAATGGTTGCATTGCATTATTTCGAAATCCTCCTGGCTCACAATTGTTATCCAATTAGACAATTTTTCGACCATTCACTCTTGTGGTATGGTTGAAATTAAAATTTTGCGGTTACAGGTGCAAATACTACCACCAGGTGTACGTAAATTTCTATTGGGAATGAACAGGCAATCAACCGCCTAACACAAATTCTTTTAATGTTCCTTGGATATTGCATAATTTCTATGAAACCACTTACGTATTAATTGGTTTGTATTATGATAAAATGTAAAAGTGATCTTTATTAATTTCTCAATTATAGAACCCACTTTATATAAACTTATTTTTAACTCTACTTAAGTATCCACTTTATCCATAATTTATTTACAGAACCATAACTTGCAATTAGCTCTAATTTTCATTAATTTAATTACTAATTAATCATTTGATATTCCAAAACCGCAGAATATGAATTAAAATTTGAATTTTTTCTCTGTAGTTTCCTTTTCTAATTTGATTTTATTTAATGTGGATTTTATTTAATATAGGCTTAATCTAAAAATGCACCAGTCCATGTTCCAGTACCGTCTATTTATAGTGAGTACATGCATAAATGAAACCTTTTATAGGATTTGTATGATTGCCCATTTCGAGTCATTTCAAACAAATCGAAATAAACTCGGGTATTTATCATGTTGGTGCAATATTTAAAAACAGAAAAACAAATGAAAATCGATAATGTGTTAATTGTTTTATATTTGTGATTTTTGTGTGTGATGTGAGCGTAAGGATCAGAATAATTTATAATATAGTATAGGTTTCCTCCATTAGACTTTAAAAAATTAAATGATGATGAAAAAAAGTCATAATGTTAGAAAATTCCATAGATCTTCAAAGGTAAAAGGTAAGGCATGTACAACGTACTCATCATACTTTCTGGAATATTTCTCTCTTAGTAATAAATCATCGATAAAATTGTATGTGAAAAGTGTTGAAAAGGTGTAATGAAATGTAGAAAAAATACTACTCAAAAATGCCTCCAAATTCCATTACGTATCATATCCATTTAGTGTTTAATTAAATATACTTTAATATCCGCGGTGATTCCATGATACAATTTAAAAAGTTGGCAACACTCAATGGGTGGTGCATCTTATTCTACCCCTATCACTATTACACCTGAATCCCTATCTCCTGCCGCCAATTCTCGCGCGCTGCACACAAGTGAAACAATGAAATCCCAAGATCCACTTCAATTCATTAAATTTTATGTCTCGAGTCCCTTATTAGACACAGGCAAGTACTCATCCATTTCACCTGAAGGATCATGAATAGTTGCCTCCTACTTTCGAGCAAATTGAGGATAATTTCTTTGGCGTCAGTGGATTTTTCCTGTCACCTACCTCAGCACAGCAACCCGTGCCGATTACAGTCAGCTCGCGGCATGGCGCAGCGATGCGGTGCGGAGGTGCGGTGGGCGTGAATTGCACAAATGAGGCCCTCCCGACCAACGTCGCATCGCACCCGCGACGTATCTATGCTGTCTCTGCCGTGAAATGTATATTTGATGAGTTCTTGATGGTGAATGTTCACTAAGGTGCGATTTAAGAGTCGATTCAGCATATTTTGTCGGATGTCTCCTCTCAATTACAGTCATAAAGGTATGCAGCTGTTGGCAAACATTCATGTGAATGCGGGGGTGCTACTGCTGCTCAAGGAGACCGCACCAGGATTAGAACACCTTCTTCAGGTGTATATATGTTGCTTACTTGTACTGCCTGCAAGTTCATCAGCCCTCTTCGGGCGGCAAAGGTAAATAATAATTGAAAATTGTGCTCATACTTCAGCCCTATAAATGCTTTCGATGCCTCCTATTACTTGGCGTGTTTTCGCGGTTCGCATCCACTTCTGTCTTCATATATGGAACTGGCGCCATCATTCTGTCGAACTTATTGGATTTTCAACTGTTTAATTTGCATCTTAATGGGTCGCGGCAAGGAATTTCCTCAGGGAAATTTATGCAACCAACAATCGTTCTCCAGGTGTTCGACTTTAGTTTCTAGTACTATTGGGTTGCAGAAGTATGTGGACATATGCACTTTTGGATGCCTCAGGGTTCTTGCATACTTAATATATTTATAGAATGAATAGAAGTTCTAAGTTTAAATGAAATAGACATGCGATAAGTTTCGTAATTTACAACTACGAAGTGTTTTTGAAGAAGGAATTTCGTTAGAGATAGTTTCTGAATTGGTAAAACGATACCTTTCATTATGAGATATAATTAACAAATTATTTTTAATAAGGCTATTATTTCTACTTAGAAATGAAAGAGAAACAGATTTCTGGCTACGTCATTCTTCTTTTCTGTAAACCAGCTTATTATGTCCATCCAACAATTTTCTTTAGGTTCTAGAAAATCTAGAAATACCCACCTCGGTATTTTTGAGTTAAACAAAATTTCCGCCGGCTTTTGCCATATTAGACTTTAGACTATTTCTAACGACGTCTCATTTATCATAACCCACCATAGCATTTATACTGCAGAAGGGCACAAAGAATCACATAACAATAAATAATAGATTATGCCTCTTTGTATGGTGCTGTATGTCGCATAAATAGCAATAAACGTTTTTCTCTTTATTACAGAGCTTTAAATTTTTTATAAATGAATCATTTTTTAAAGAATATATCAATATTACCGACTACACAGAGAAATCCCCATCAGGTGAAAAAGTGTAGGTACGAATTCTGTCTCACATATCTAATAGGAAGAAATGTGAGTTTTATGGCACGTTAATTACACACAATTAAAGTCACTTCTCTAAGCTCCTTATGGAACCTTTTAGGACTTGAGTTAGTGCCAGAATACGTCGGTCTCATTCCACCCTTATCTTAAGACCAGTGGACATTAAGTACAAGATTTTGACCATTATAAAGTTTATGGTTGAATTTTCCACTGCAACTGCAGTAATTGTCGCGTGATTAAGAGATAGCGCTAAAGAAGCAGTTCTCTAATTACAAATGGGGCCCTTAGCAATCTCCGGTGCCTGCTCTGACTCCTGAGGCCAAGGAGTAGCGTCTTATTGATAATTGCTGTCCAGGGATCTTAACCTCGGCTGAAGCCACGAAGAACGTTTCAACGATTTTAAAGGCTGTAAATTAACGCTACTACCGGTCTGAAAAAAAGGTTCATCGAGATCAACACTTTATGACTTGGCCGTTAATTAGACTCGACTTACGAGCGATCGAAGTGCTAACTCTGGTCTTGGCGTTTTTGTGACCGACCTGTAGGTCTGTGGGTATCCGAACCGTAGTCACGACTTCCAATTTTATACATGCTCATATCTAGCCCTCGAACTAAGAAGACGGCATATTTATAAAAGCAATTGCTGTCTACGAGCAATTTAACAATCTCAAGAAATTTCGTTTAAGGCTTACACCACATGCCTGTGGAATTTTTAACGTTCCAGTGGGTATGTGAACAGGGATGATGATGCAGCATCGTGTGGGGAGAGTGCGAGGGCTTTTACAGCATCAATTCATGTTTTATTGACATCTGCGCCTTTCAAGGGTATTGGATTGATGTTAACATCGGTATTTGGTACAACTTCAATTTTAATGGACGGGGGGTAACTTTGGAGAACGGATTGTGGTAAATTCAAATCTGGGTGCCACTCTACGACAGATGATGATGCCATAAACAACACCGTGGTTAATACACCTTGAAAATGACGATTTTTTATTGCTTACAATTAGTTAAGTCACTGTACAGATGCTCTCTTGCAAGGTGGAATGTGTAAAATTGTTTTAAAGTTTAATAAAAACAAAACCTGTTTTTTAAAAGCATTAGTTAGTTTTCAATCTCAGGTAGTTTACTCCATTCGAGTAAAAAGTAGACAACCGACCTAGCCAAAAACTTAGCTCAAATTGTAATTGAAAAAAAAAACAATTCTTCCGTACTAAAAGTGGACAATAACAAAATTCCTTCTAATGGGAAATAGACAACAGAAAATCCATAGGATTTGGGAATTAACAATACGTTAAATGCGTCAACAAAAAATCTTAGGTATTATTAAACTTTTGGAGAAATTTTCGTCTATACTGTCGAGGATTTTACAATTGATTAAAAACATATTTCCAAACAAATTTTCACTCTGGTTTTTTAAGTTGAATAACTTTGATAACTAAGTAACACATCCATTTTATGTAATATAAAATAAAAATTTCCATAAAACCATAAAAACAAGATAGACCTTAAAAACATTCATCGACGAAGTTCTCCAACACTATACCGTGTTGGATAACAAAGTAAACATTTCCTATCCAGAAAAAGAAAAAAAAACTTTTATTACTTTCAACAACGTGTATTTTAATAAGACCCTTAAAAAGTAATCTGTTCACCCCCGTATTCCCATTTAGCAAATTAAGCTAAAAAGGAATCTGAGAAATTTTGATCGAAACTGTCGTAAAACTATTTTGGGGGCAAAAGGCATTCCCTCGATATCTAGTCTTGTGTCGTAGCACTTTCCAATTTCTTAGTTTTTCGTCGAAGAAAGTCATCGGAGAGAGAACGAGTGCGAGGCCGCCACTACCGCGCCGTTGTTGCTATAACCCGGGGGCGTATGATGCTGCTTGTGCAACGAACAATTACTTTTGAAATTTCTCATTTTATTACAGCACTGGTAACGTTCATGTTTCTGCAGAAAAACAGAAACTTTCTCCTGGAAATTCATTCAGCGAGCGAATGTTTATAGCCGCCATGGGTCTCATCATATCCGTAACAATCTCCAGGGATGAAGAAGGCAAACATCTGCAAGGCGCAGGAAGAGTTACAAAGGAGTTAGTTTCCTATCTTGCAACCGGCCCTATATACCCTAACCCAGGGTAGACCCTATCTTTTATATGCCCACCCCCACACCTCCTCAGTTGTCGTCCCGCATGAACGAGTATCATGTTGTGATGTGACTTTCAAATAGTTTGCAACGTTAACATGCCATCAACGAAAAGTTTGGTTAAATCCAGAATGCTTCTCTACTCCGCAGCTAAGCCACTCTAAGGATGTAGACAGGACACTGCACACCGGAAGGGCTGGTGGTACCCACTGCAAACTGGTCTTCCAACTCGACTCCAGAATGATTCTACCGACTGGATCCCCCGAAGTGGCCTCAAAACATAAGCACATGCACACATTTCCTTCTGTGCATTAGCCGGGTCCAGAAAAGATGCACCCTACGAATCGTCTATTGTACACACCCTGTAATTTTAAGATGAATCCCAACACTGCTCTGTCTCCTCTTGACTCTTAGAGGCACTTTTATGCATTTCCATTCAGGACTGACACGTCACAAACATTCGACGAACATTCGCCAAACATAAGTGGTCCTTGAAGCCTGCGGTGAAGCATAAAAATAGGAATCCAGGAGGCAAACAATCCTCAGTCTGGCGTTCAAACTGTCCGCCATATTTCTCAATACTTGGATGCAACTTTTAGACCCTCTCCATCCTGTCCCTGTCTAAAACGACAAGGAGGAGAAGACATCAGGGAAAAGTTTCCGGGGAGCTCCAAGTTGTCGAAAACTTTGCACTCCTGCAAATATGCGCCACAGAAACTGATATAAGTTTAGCATATGTGTGAATAGCGGCGCGTTTTTAACCCCTGCATATGACAAATAATTTTGTTCGGAAACTTTTTAAAAAATTTTATCCTTCTCTCACAGCACGCCCCCCTTTCCCCCTGTGCTCATCCCTGAAACAGAAGAAAAAGAAAAAAAAAAATATAAGGGAGAAAAAAAAAACACCCCACCCGGAGAAAGGGCTTAACCCGGAAATTCTTTTATTGAGTTTGTAAGCAATATCAAGTGTTTTCCATGCTTCAAGTTTTTGGAAGAAAGTTTTCGAGCAGCCCAAAATTTGATAACAACTTAAATAACTGTCTTCGCGTGTGAAGACCCTTTTGGCCATTAAGGGCACATGTGGGACAAAAATGTTACTCCGCGAAAGAAGAAAATTTATATGTTGAAGATTTTGTCGTCCAACTTTCTGGAATCATATAAAAAAGAAAAGATTTGAAATATTTATCATTCATTTTGATACGATCATTTCGTCGAAATCTAGGAATCGAACCGATCATTACTTGTTCAATATTGTCAAATTATTCATATATTTCAGTAATTGGTCCATTTCATTGTGCTGGAAATGACAAGACCGTGCATTCGATGTCTCTTCAGAAAGTAGTGAGATAAATGTTTCTGTTCAAGGTCAAACTATAGACTTAAGAAATTCATTTTACTTTATTTTATATGTGTTTAGAAATTGTTGTCTAAATTCGAAATGAGTTTGAAATTTTTGGACGGAGGTATGTTATAAAAACTGAAAGAAAAAAGTTTTGTAAAAATATAATTGAATCCAATACAAAGAATGAATTCATTTTCTACAAATAAAACTATATACAAAAGTGACAAAACTTGTAGATTAAACTTTTCCAGATAGAGGATAATCCGAAATTTGTATTTTAAAAAACCATTCTAGATTGACGCTGAAATTCTGCGCATATTCCGATCCAAAATAAGCTTATTAACGTATGATCAAATTTCGTCCGATATAGTTTTTAAGGTTCAGTTTTATTTTTTCATTCTAATATTTGAACTGATGGACTGCCTAAATACAACAATTAGAATTTTAATTTGCCGTAAAAACATAGAAGCTCGAAATATAAGATCCTGCAGGTAATATTTTGCGATTTTTATAGAATTCTATCACTCAGAAATATTCACTTGGCTCTCTATTAAAGCACTACTACATTTTATACATCATTATGTTCGGACTCTTCAGTGCACGAGTCCAATTCGTATTTGACTTTATTTGTTTGTTTACTATTACTAATAAGGCGTAAAGCCTTAAAAGGTCACCTCCAGAATGTGGTAACTATAATTCACGTGTCAGGGTACGGTCTTGATATTCCAACCCACATAGAAAAGATATTTGTGTTAACTCCCACAAAGGTCATGACCTAAATCCCAGTCATCCTATCACCACCTTCATTTCCATTTTTCATTTAGAATTATTTTGGCGTACAATCTGCCTTCCATTCCCACAAAATTGAAGCGAATTAATTACGGCATTCTAGCGAAACTAATTCCGCAAAGGCCGATATCAGAGACACAGAAAAAAAAACAGACAAATAAAACGAAAAGAAGAAGAAGAGTGAAGGATTGCGCACCACATCGCACCGTGTTCGGGAGTATGGAGCAAAAAGAAGAAATCTAGAAGTTATCTAAGCAAGGCTAAATAAGTTGCCCATCGTTTTCATGACTATGGAACTTGGCCGCCAGTCAGACGCCACCATAGTGCCCGCCGCACTCCGCAGTTCCCAGCCAACGCAACGCGGCATAGCATATCTTCGACGGTCGTCGCAGTGAAGGGACTGTAAGGCCACGAAGTCCTTACGAGTCATAAAAAGAATGCTTTTATGTCTTTCGGATCGATTTTCGATATCTTTTCCATACAACACAACATAGGGTCGCCGCACACGTCCGTTTCTCCTCCACGTTTTCGTGTAGTGTCTATGCGGCGCGGGGTGCGGTGCCAATGCTGTGTACTGCGAAAATTCTGTGTCGGAACGAACCTGCCCCGCGATGTCAAAATGCGCGCCTGTACCGCGAGAAGCCCTACCGACGAGGAATTAAAGCCGGTAACGCTTGGGTAATAAATCAGCAAAGCAAAAGTAGTTCATTATACCCGCCGAGTTGAGTTACGACAATACACGGGACCGCAATGCTTTGCCGACTGAATTGCCGTAAGGAACAGGGCTGATGGGCGGGCGGGGCGGAGGTGGAGCAGGGGTGCAAAAGGTACACAACGATATACTACCATTCGCCTCCTTGTGGAGGAACCTACTGACGACAGTGCACGCTGGTTTCTTGAAGGTGCTGGAAGAGGAACAGACGAGGTACCACTTGCATACCTCAAGATAGATACCGGGAACAAACGAGTTCTTTCTGCTGCTGTTGTTGCTGCAAAACATTCTAGGGGTCTAGGGAACTCGGCTGGATCGGGGGGAGGTCAGGGAAGCGCGCTAATGAATGTCCCCACGTACCACATACCGCACCGCCCGTGTACAACACGGTCCTCGACAAGTACTTAAGGCCCACACTATTGCAGGGCCAAGAATAAGGAAGAACAACAGCACAAAAAGCCGCGTTTACATGCCAAGGATTTTGATACTTTTGGAATTTATTATTCCACTCTAGACCTGGAGAGCCGTGCGGCACACGTGCACCCCCCACCCCGGACCCCACCTGTGTAAAGGCTTTAGGAAGACACATACGCCGACAGCGCGGTGATATGGGCATATGGCTCGGCCAATATGGGATTGCGTAGTAGTCAGTGTTACCGCAAGCTAAACTGGAGGTAGGAAAGAATATTTCAATAGTAAAATTTTGTGGAAAATTTAGTGCTTCAGTAATTTTCTATTTAAACATTCAGGAAATGATAACAACTAAAACAAGTTCATAAAGTACTATAGACACCTCTTTTGGCTAGAGATCTTTTAAGAATAGATTCGAAATGATCGCGCTTAAAATTCTGGAGTGGTGATCATTTGATTACCAAATTGAGAACTAAATCCCGAAATTCTAATAATGAATTTGAGGACACAATTTGGATATTTGATTTACAATTATTACAATAAAAAGTTGTACAAATCCAAAAGGTAAATCGAAAACTGCTTTGATCTTAGACAATTTTAGGAAAAAAGTGGGTATTGAAAATAAATGACAAAAAGCATTGACACATGGAAACAGAAAAACCTCGATAAATCGAACCAAAAAACCTTGCTGGGGAATATTCGGATTAAAGATGTTTGCCATTTTTGATCGCTTGAAACTGAACAGAGTTTCGAGTTATTGAGATTCAGGATGCGAATTAAAGAGATAAAATGTTTGAAATCCTTACATGCATTGTTCGGATTATGGAGGTTTTTAACATAGTTCTGGACTGAATGGATCAAGACTTCGCGTTATAGAACTTTTAGGCGATTTGATTTATCAAGGTTCGATTTAAAACGGTTCAAGTTTTTTCTAGTTCCCGTTCTTCTAGAAATTCCTTCAAAATCGACTAGGTCAGGGTTCAGAACCAATGAAAATGGTAACTCTACACGCAGTTCATAGTATTTTTTTTTTAAATAATTTTTTTCTTAACTTTTTTTTCACCACTGCTTCTAATTATGTGTTACTAGATGATGAACCTTCAAGTGGCTGACTGTGAAAAGGCGGAACTACCATTCAGGACATATTGTCGACTGGTGTTAAGCTCGTTGCTGGCTCCTTCTGGCAGGCTTCAGCCATTGTTCCGGGAGGCAGGCCATTGTTGTTTTCCTCCTTACTTTATTCATTTTTTTTTACCTCCTCGTCGCAACCGCACGCCCGCCCATGCCGCCACAACCGCGAGTTAAGTGAGTGTGCTTTTTTTCGTGCCACGTTGAATGGCTTAACGTGTGCTAGTAAAATGCGAAGATGTGTGCCGCCGTGTGGACGAGCTTCTACGGGCGTTATTGAAAGGAAAAACGAGTTGATAAAGTTTTAATGAAACGATAAAAAGCTGACGAGGAAGGAGACAACGACGACGGTCTGTCTCGCGTGAGTCATGGAAGCGAAGCACGCGGGGGTGGGAATGTGGAAAAAATTAATTTGCTAATTATAGTGAGAAGATAGCTAGTCCTTTGAGTCTACGAAGTACATCCCTATATCGCCCTCGTCTTCGCGGAGTAGAAGGAGATCCAAAGGCGCTCAAATTGGGACTGCATCCAGACTTTTGGCGCGTGGCACTGTTTGCCAAGCGTTCCGTGGACCAAAGTGAAAATTGCTGCTTTATCTATGCGAGTTCCTTGGAACAGGGAACTGCCGGGTACACCGTCGGGATGCAATTCCCTTCATCTCTTCCCGTGCCTACATCGGAATAGGGAATAGAAAGTAGACATTGCATAAGAGACGCCGTCGTCGTCGTCGGCGATTTCTTGCTAGCGAGCTTAAGATTTCGCCGCCGTTGCTGCTGCTTCGCAGATTTATTGACTGTCGTCTCACAAGAACTGCTCCCCGGGAGGCAGTCCTCGGTTTGTTTATGCCATTTAACTAAAATGGAAACCTGATGACTATCGGCGCCTTATGCTCGATGCTCCAGAGGCGACCCAAAGCAGGAAATGTTTTAATGGCTCTAGCAATCGCAGAACGTAATTCAGTTCGCGATTTATGTGAATATCTTAACGACTTTGCCTTGCCTTACAGCAAATAAAGCCATGCCTCGTTTTGCAAGCCTCTATTTAGACTAGCTTGCTTTTGTATTTTTTTTCAAAAAAAATTTTTTAAATATATACCCTTATTTTTAGAAGGTTTTCTTCCTTCGCAACGATTTTACAAGCTAAAGTTATTGAAAAACAGAAGAAAATTGACTCCAGATATATGGAAAAGGTAGATTGACATATTTTTGAAATAGTCTTTCAAATCTGTTAAATTTGACACAAAACACGATAGGATTCAAGAATTGTAATTTGGACACATAGTGGAGTAGATGTCTCCCTAAACGCAATAGCACTCGAAAGGTATAGACGATATCTCGAATGCTCAAATTTAAATCGTAGGACATAATATGTAAATTTACGTTGTTGAATTTACCAAATTTTGTATCACAGTTCATTGTGGCCAAAATGTTGTAAACCATATCCCTCAAATAAACCACATTTTGTAACCTAAGCCAATATTTATAAAACCCAAATTCTAAAAATATCCTATCATATTCAATCCATCCAGGTGAATTGACCTTTTAAGGATCAAGTAGGGATATTAAGAAATCTTTCGACAATATGTGTTAGGTTCCAAAATATCTTCAAAAAAATTCCCTTACCAATTTCAAATTTGGGCATCATACGACCCTCTCCCAAGATGTCAAAGGACTCAAGGCCGTTTGAGCTAGGAATCTAGAGGGGATTGTCAAGGTGTTCGGCTGCTGGAAGCTTGCCGTAAACAACGGATCTCACACAACAGGTTTAGATAACGATTTAAAAACTGTCAATCAATCTTCACCATGTCACATATAGGCAATTTCTTGAAAAGCTCTCAACGTTCCTCCCTATACCGCCGTTGCCCGCCTTTACCTGTTACCGTCATTTTTTGACGTGTTTTGTCAATAGTTCGTCCCACCTATGTTCAATTCGATTTACCTCGAGAAGCTCGGGGTGTTAGAGTACGGAACACCCCCGTTGGAGTGCAACTCTGATATTTGTGCTCGCTACAGGGGACGTTTATTGACTCGCCTGGTTATCGGGTTTTGTCCCGGTGTTATGCTTTATGAACCTTCTCCACCCTAGTCCCGTCTCTGGTCCCGGAGTCCCGAATCCTATGCTGCCATGTCCAAGGCGGCTTTATAGGTCGTGTCCAGTTTTTGGTCCCGGCGGCCCTTGTGTTTGGCTTTTCGTAAAATTTGTGTTGAGTTTTAACGAGGTGTGGGCTTTCATTGCAAGAAAAACAATTTTTAATTGCTACCGCATGCAGACCGGATTGAAAGCCCCTTTTGTGTTTTAATAAAAAGACAATAATTTTATTTATTGTAAAGATAAGAAATAATGAATTAAAGTTTATGTATAAACATTTTGAGGAAACGCATTAATTGCGTGTTGATTTTTATTTAATGTTGAAATTCATGAAATATTTAAAAAAATGTGAAAGTGTGTATCAAAATTATACGCCATGATGGCCTCTAGTATGCTATTTTTCAGAAGTGCTTGAAATGTTACATTATTAAATTAAAATTTGGCATACTTTTAGAATTATGAAGATAATAAATTTGCATATACTGTTTGTTTCCGTCTCCTTGATATCAGAAGTCTATTGTTTTTAAATTAAGTAAATATGGTACATATTTAATGAACAAGGTTTATTCAAGCATTGTTTTTTTTTTTTTTTTTGAACTAATAGATCTATTCCAGAACCTTTGGCCTCGATTAATTTAAAAAAACTAGTAATTAAAGTTTATTGCATTTTAACAAATCATAAAATAAACCCTTAATTCCCCGAAAATTAATTTTCATAAAAATAAAATCGAATAAAAGAAAAGATTACCACAGTTTTATTACACATATAAAAACATGTACCTAAAATCGTATAAGAGTTTGTAAAATTTTGTAAGAATTACTTAAGTTAGAGTTTGTTTCATGGGTAATAAATGAAACTACAGACTTTTAATTACGATATGACATTTTTTTTAAGAACATCACACAATGCACCAAAGTTCCGATAATTTTAAACGTCGTTAAAAAATTAATAGGCACTAAATTTTAACGATCTATAAAGAAAAACATGCAGAATTAATTCAAATCAGTTAATTAAATATCAAGCATGCAATTAAATGAAATTGGAATAATATTGCATTCGACAGACAACTATTGAAATAATGGTAAACTTGAAAAATTTCCTTCATATAAAAATAATTTCAAAGGAAGATTTCCCTTGTTTTTTTTTTTTACTTTTTTCTCCCAGGCACGTATCACTGGAGATTCTACGTCTTTCCCATGCTCGAAGTGTTGAAAACTCTACGGAAAATTAAAAAGAATTTTTACTGCATTCTAGCAGGTGTTTACGCGACTAGAGTTCATTGAGATTATGGTTCTTTATGAGACAGAGCATATCACTTAATTTTTGCAGTACCAACAACGATAGGATGTGAACCTATGGCTGGAAATGGAGAGCACTGTCTGAAACCATATGGCAGTATACCACTGCAAAAGAACACACCCGTCTCGGCAGTGTGGCGTTCCACCGCTTGCAGAAAATCGTTATTTTCCTCCGAAGATTACCGGGGGTTCTCCTGATTTATGGCCATATCCCAGAGCTTTGTATCGAAATGGATTTCATTAGGCTGATTTATGTACTTTCTGTACACCGTCGCCTGTCTACGATGGGCCGGGTTTCGGAACGACTTGCAAACCATATTTCCAAACTCCATCACCATTGGTGCTCCAAGTGGGGAAAGAAGGGAAAGTGTTTTTTTATTGTTTGTGGGCCTTTGCCTTGATCTTTGCCAAACAGTGCTTTTCTTTCTAATTTTCCTGCTAAGCATGGGAGAACTATAGTTAATTTGTCAGTAATTGTGTGTAGAGGGCCCCTTTTAAATAAGTGATCAGAACCCATTCCCGGTGACCTTTCGGGTACTTGGACGTTATCATCAAGTTTTTATCGGGCTCCACAATTGGGAGCATTGCAACAAGTTCACCTAATGGGTGTCACTTGGAGTTGCAGAATTTGGCGTCGCATTCGCTTCGGGTGCAACATCTGCAACATTCATCCTAACCCGCTGAACCTCCCTCCCATTCTGTGCACCTCTTGGGTCAGTGGATGCATTTTTGTTTAACGACGGAATATTTATAGACCCGTCGACCACATGGCTCCCGGACTCGAGACCCATCGGGGAGCATATATCCGAGCAGGTGAACACTCGCACAAGAGAACTTTATGGGCCGAACCCTTTAGCCCTCTCTACTCCTCCCCTCGATCCACGTCGCAGAATGAATAAAGTTTTCATTGAAAATTTCTGCGGTACTCGCACGGACAGATTCTGATGGCCAGTGGGTATCCCAAGCCAGCCCCCTGCCCCAACTCCCTCAGATCCCCCCTTCGAGCACCGTTGCCAGTTGCAATTGCAACCTATCATCGAGTGGGAGCAATCCACTTTTATATCATACTGGAACGCTACTAAATGTTTAATTAGCTCCGGATCGACCCGTTTCGACCGTTTCCATCCGATGTTTTCCTTTTTATAGCGCTAAATGACTGCACACATATACGCCCCCTGCCCCTCCCTCGCCCTTATACTCCCCACACTCCATCCCATCCCCGCCCCCGCAGAAGATCTAGGGCGTTTGCTGGCACTGCATTTACTGCGAATGAGAATTCGAGGCATGAAGTGCGGCCGATTAGTTGCAATTAGTTTGCCAGCTGCGGAATTTAAATCGAAAAATGGCTTCCATTCGAACCCTGTCGGGGGGCGGGATGATCAGAGAAAGTACCCTGAAGGGATTTTGGGGACTCAGATGAACTTATGGAATACAACCATCAGTACAAAATGGGTTTAAGTCGGTACAAAACGGTTGCCGCTAAATGCGACCGTGATTAAATTGTCTAAAGCCGTGTCTATTCGATTCCCCTTACCCTTGTGATCCCACTCAACACTGGGACAAATAAAAATGTTAAGGAAAAGCGTTTAATTACTTACGTAGATACAGGAAAACCCTGCGTGAAACGGGTGCCACTGGGCGCAGCACAATTCCCGACGATTCTGAAAATTTTGTGGGATTTATAGGTTCGTGCAATTAGAGCAATTTGCAACGTTGCGCACTGAACTCGTCCTGCAGGGAAACCAGGCTAATAGGGTCTTGTGGGAGTGTCGGGATCAGGTAATGCAGAAGGTTTCATTTTAATTTACCCTTTAAACTCTCTGCTAATAGAAGGTTGCCTGTTTTAGCTTGAATTCGCTCATCAATAGAAAGAATTCCCTTGATTAGAAGGACCAGTAACACTTTATATCGGTTTTATGCTATGCCCTAAATTACATCCAACTTGTTTTTTTTTTGCAATCCTCAACTTAAAAAAGGACCTAAGAGGTCCTAATTTTTTGAGGTCTTATTATCCATACCCACTGACAAATCTGAACCTTTTGGACCTATACCAAAACCTTCTAGCGTATACATTTGAACCCGAATTGACGTAGTGTTTAAATGGATCCACAGTTTGCATTTAACATTTCTTAGATTATGAAAATAAAAAACTTTTATTTTAAGACTTCTGTATTTTCTTTTTCCCGATAATACTCCGTGAGGAAAACTAAAGTTGTAGTTAATAAATCAATTTTCGAGTTCCAAATTTCTATCGGAACTGCTTATTTTTAATTTCAACTTTCATTTAATTCGTTTTGAATTTTATTTCAAGTGATTGCTGCTCACTGCACACAAAAACAACTTTATTACTTTCTTATCTGCAATAAATTTTCAATTTAGCTTTTAGAATACCACGTTTTATTACAAGAGATCAAGTTTTTACTGCAATTTCTGTCGCTAGTAATTTTACTAAATTAACATCAGTATTAATAATTTCTAGTACTTTCCAAGTTAAAATTTTAAAAACAAAACTTATCAAAACCCTTCTAAAAAACATTTTCTTAAAACTAGTGAAATAAAAATAAAAAGAAATGGTTTTTTATTTTCTTTGACTTAAAAAAATCATTTTTTTTTCTTTTTTTTTTTGGAATTCTTTCCCTTCTTTCATGTCAACATTTTGTTTTAATATTTTAATCAAAATATTATGGCCCAATTTTTAATCCATTTTTTATTTCGATAAATCTAAACGTCTTCGTGCCAAAAATACCTACTCTGACCTCCAAATGAACACGTCGTAAGCTGCTTGTTAATAGAACTAACAAGCTTATTAATGATAAAATTCTCGGTCGCAAATTAACGATGATGTAACCGTGAAACAAAAAGATAACAAAGCCGTGGCAAGTGGCTATCACCACCACTTCCCATTGACATGGAATTCAGCCCCAGTACCTTTGGCACAAGTTGACGACGTACACTATTTTGAAAATAAAAACTTCCCCCCATTTAAAAAAACAAAAAAAAGATAATTTATTAAAATTTCACGGTTGAATTATTGCAATCTACTAAAATATCAGCTTCTTTCTAAAAATATATCGTTTTGAAAAATGGCTCCACAGGATTTTTCGAATAGTGTTTCGCTATCCAATGTGACATTTTTGTCCTGAAGATTGCTCCCAGCCGATTCGAAATCTTCGCCGATCGTGCCACATTGAAAACAGCTGGGTCGCTCTAAGAATTTATAAGCTCTTGATCTTATGAATCCCCGTCGTTAGCGGTTGCGAGACGGAGTCGCGCTCTTATTTGCCGTTTTTCAAAATTATCACGAGCAATTCCAATGAGAATCTGATCAGAATGTGGCACGTCGATCTTATCGGAATTTATTGCGTGCCATAAAAAAGTTCACCCTTGTGCCATAAAAGTTCATTGCCTTTTGCCTTGGTAATCTCACCCTTCTTAAGATGGACCAATCTCTTGCCGTCTTAGCGTCTTACAGTTCATACCTTATACGATTAAATAACGCCAGGTGTATGTGTTGGCATTATCGAATTGAATTTGCAGCGAATTTCCAGAGATTCTTCATGTCCAATGGAGGAACAGGAAAAACTCGTTAGATTCACTTTCATTGTCAAGGGGTGGATCACCTCTCAAGACGACGACGACGGCCAGAGCGATACGATCCTTTTCTCAAGAGAGAACGATCGGTGAGATCGACTGTGTATAGTCGTCTTACTTTCACAATACGTCTTAAGACATTCGCCGTCTTTTGGCGTTTTTTTGCGGCGAAAGCAAGATCAGTTTGTACAGAGGCGCCAAAGGCATAAGATCTCGGTTCGAGAGCAGTTTTCGCTACAATCGTATGATCTTTTCTCCATGTGTTGCTATTAAAAGAATAAGAAGAAATCTATTCTTTTTTTCTTATTATCGCGTGGGCGCGATTGCTTACCCCTTCTTCCAGTGTATTATTCGTCGTTGTGGCCATGTGGCAGTGAGTGATCTTGCAATCTGATTATTGTTAATTTTTTTCCCCCGTTTGATGAAATGTGAGAAGTTCCAAAAGTGTGATCGTGAGATTGAAAAAGTTTCTTAAAAGCTAAGAGCTCCAAGAAATAGTTTTCAGTAGTGGCACACGTGGTGCCAAGAAGTTGTGATCGAAGTGATTTCATTATTGAGGCCTTAAATGAACTAGTTGGTGTGATTTATGCAGGGTGACCCACTAATTCCAGTGGGTTGAAATTATTTATTTATAAATTCTTATGTCATCAGTGCTATTGGCGCGTTATAGTGGCGTCAAGTGGTTCCCGGACTGCTGAGTCGTTGTTAGCCAAGTCAGTCTGGATGTTGACAAATCGGTGCGGTAATTGGCTTGATAACACTTTTATTACACTATTTTTATTTCTGTTTTTTTTTTTTTTTTTTTTTGCTTTCTTTCACTCGTCCACTTTGCCACGCACTTTAGATCCAATAAGCTAAAAGCCCCCCAATCAATTACCCCTTGTCCGTGTTTGAAAGCATGTAATTTCTCGCGAAGGTTTCACACCTACCGATGGTTAAATTAGTACCTTCGCAATTATGCACAGGGTAGAGTGCAGGAAAGCCGATAATTCATAATGGCCGCGGTACCTCTTTCGCTCCGGTATTCGCGGCCTTGGTAACAAAATTGCGCCAAAAATCGTTCAACCCGCGAGAATACCGCTGAGAAACACGACACGACACGCCAGCGCCTTTTTGTCTATCGGGGTTACCGCTTTGATATTATTTCTACAAAAAAAAATGATAACTTTTTCTACACCATTTTCAGTTCATATCTACGATTTGAGTTGCTCAAAAAATCAACTCGATCTTAATAAATGACGTTAATGACATACGCGTTTTTCTTAAGAAAGATTAAAAATTTTGCTCAAATTCAGTGAGACAATGAAACGAAATTCATGTATTAAATATTTTAAAGTAAAATTTTCCTCTCATGATTTATGACTTTTGACATTTTTAATGACAAATAACAACAACATACACACTTCTTCAGTAAATTAAAGTTTCTTCCTTCTTCGAATTTCTTCTCCGATTTAGTTCTGTGTCTGTTCAGAAAAATCGTAGTCTTCTGTACTTTGTTACTTTAACAACATAAGAATTAATAAACGATGTTAATAAATCATAAATGTCAAAATAAACAATTCAAAAATTGTCAGAAAATTATTTAAATACATTTATTTTCGGCATCTTTGTTTTATTTAAAATCTAAATCGTTTTCAGAGTTCAAAACAAGCGAGTAACTGAATTTTGAAAAATATCATTTAATAAATCTTATTCACAATAATGAAAAACTGAGTGTATTTTAGAAACACTTTAAAAATTCCCTTCAATCTGAAAATTTGATATATTTGGTATAGTAATAAAAAAAAAAACAATTAATAATTCAAAAACATTTACCACCACTGGAAAACTTGTGTACGGAAATTTATAAAAGTAATAATTTATATCCTATAAAGTTATTTTCATTATTTTAATTAGGAAATGTCGAAGTTGGCGGTAGAGCTATTTTGATGATGCTAGAAACCATTAGTAACTCCATTCCTTTAGAAAGATCTCTTAGATCAAATTTGTTACATTGGATTTACTATTTTGAATCAAAGAATGACTGTAAATTAATAATAAATATTGTATTTAATTCTGTCTTTTAAATTGTATTGAATTTTAATAGTGTCTAAGGAAAAACACTGCTTGCTTGCTTACAAAAAGATGAAATATGAAAAATGAAGTTTTTATTTTTGAAGAAATTCATTTACTACTTCCTTTTTTTAATTTCCAATAACAGGGTGATTAAAATGTCTTTTATGTAAATATCAAAAAGTTTCGTAAACATGAAAACGAGCCTTAGGTAAATTCAATCGAAGACGTTTTATTTTAATGAACTCTGCGTTAAGATGAATATTACCTTCGGCTGATCAGAAATTTGATCCAAATAATTATAAAAGCTTTAGAACTTATATAAAAATTAAAGTATTCAAAATAGGTGCAAGAAAAACTACTTTTTGGTCAATTTTTTTCACAATTTTCATAGACCTATGTTGGGTGTAGATCAGCTTTTGCCAAATTTGTATGTAGTAATAAAATATTAATTTAAAAAAGTAAAGTTTCCCAAAAGTTTTATTATTTATTTAATACAAAAACAAAAAAATTAAAATAACAATTTTTTAAGGATCTATTGTTCAAATTCATTTAAAGTTCGATGACACGTATCGAAAAGAATAAAAAGGGAACACAGTGTTAGTTTTAACGATTTTTATTAACAATAAAATTGGCTAGTATTTTTAAATATATTTTTTAACGCACTCGGATTTGTTTTAAGATTGGCTTGGACAAATTTGATGATTGTGTCTTAAATCCCACTAGTGATTTTTAAAAAATACCATTTTGGTTTAAACTACTTGCAAGTATGGCGATGCTAATGAAAGAAAGTTATAGAAAACTTATTTATTTATTATTTTGCATTAGTATGTGTTTAAAATCATTTATAAAATAGTTGTCTAATTTTGGGTATTTAAAGTTGCGATAACACTGCTGCTAGGGAACGGCGACGACCAACGATGTCGCCGTATCTTAATCAGGAGTCAAAAATAGGCAGCCTTGAGTTCCACGTAAAATCGCCTAACTTTCGCCGCCCCGTCCCAAGACCCGTGCATGGCACCAGACTGCCGGACGCCATGTGTTCCACTTAACTACTATACTTGCGCCCAGCCCACTGGCGAACATAATTGGCACGTTACCGGCATTTTAATGGATTATTATATCGCAGCAGGACCTGACGTGCGATTCTGTGATACTGGCCGGCCATGTGTGTCTATTAAACTCCAATTCCGTTCCGATAAGATCTCCCTCTCTCTTGGGCCACCCTTGAACCCCGTCCCGCGGGGCTAGAGTGTGCAGCACCCGGGGACTGGGAGTTCCGGCCACCGCCAGAACCGCGCTGGAGAATGCAAATGATCACGTTTCGTTACATTGATAAATAATAACAAGAACACTCCTATACCGACGAGAGATTGGTTTTCCAATCGAATGGGTCCGAAAGTGAATTCCTTACCGTCGTCCAGTAACTTGGCCACTGGCTTATTGGCACTATTTTTTTTTTTCCCCACCCAGAGAATCCAATTAACATTTTTCTTGCATTTGTGCGGACAAATTTCCTTGACCTTTATTTCGGAACGGTCAAAAATTGGAGCAATTTACATGCCTTACGAAATCTTGGTTTTGATTAGACTAGCCAGCGACGTTGCAGGCCATATCAAAGATTTTAAAAGCTTATTATTTTTTTATTATGCAAATGTTTATTGTTTAATTGCAAAATTATGGCGCAAATACGCAAATTGTTGTATAAAAATTTGGAAATAATTTCCTTTTGTTTTTTGCTAATACACTTACTTGGAAGTTTTCTCGTTAAAGTTGGATGTTAAATTCAAGATAAAATATCGTGATTAGTTTTGTTCTTTGTGTACTATTACTATGAATGAATTTTGTATATGTTTTAAATTTTCCAAAGTACTATAAGAAAAATCTGGTCGCGTTTTTCACAAAAAATTATATCCATTGTTTCCACCGAAGATATCGAGATTGGATTTTTCTTCTATTTGAAACATCTTTTAACCACTTTTTTAAAAATAATCTTCAAATATAAATTACACAAGAATTTAAATTTTCGCTCAGAAAAGATTTTTCTTGAAAAAAAAAGGCAAAAATCTAGATTTTGTTTATAGAAAATTCCAAAAAAAAAAAATTGCTTATTTTACTCAAAATATTTTTAATACAAAATATATTTTTTTTAAATATAGAAGATATGCACACGCAAAGAAGCCATTTCTGTCGTTCTATATTAAATTCTATTCTATTTTATATTTCACAGAAGCTCTTATATCTTTTAAGTAAAAAATATAGGCATTTCTTTTTTATATTTCTCTATCAAATTTTCTATAAATATGTTCTCATTGATAGCAAAAATAAATTTAAATGAAGGAGAGATATGTGTTACATATTTTTTTTTAAATAAATCGTCTATACTCAATGGATTATTAACAATACTTCCTTTTTTAGAAGTTTCAAATTTTAAAGGTTAAAGAAATGGTTTATTAGAAATTTAGCAATGAAAGTTCTATTAAAATCGATTCCACAGTTTTTGAATGACGTGCTAACAAATATACAAACGAAGAGAAAAAATAGAACACACCTTTCAAAAGTTACTTGTAAATCAGATGCCAGCATAAAGAAATAGTAGATTTATCTTTTAACTATTATAAACACTATGAGCAGTGCAGTCAAATCTTAAGAAAAGGAAAAAAGGAAATCCTTAAAATTACAACAGACATTTCCCATTATTCTGTAGGACTATATGTCTTTAGATTTCGTCTGAATTATAGAGGAACCCCTTTTAATGTTTTGTCCCATTAGCACATCCTTTAAAGGCGCGAAAAGAATCACAAAAAGCAATTTTTTTTTGTGTTGTTTGTTACCTAACCCAACCACATGTCATGTTCAAAAGTTCTCAAAGTGCCATGACAATAAGCACATCACGAGGACCTTAGCTCGAATTCCTTCGGGATGTGGGAGAAAAATTCAATAAAGACAGGATTATTTCAGTTCCTTTAGTTTCATATGACAGACGCCGCCGCCAGTGCGCGAGTCCGAACAACACGAGTTCCAGCATGCCCGATAATATCGTTCACATATTCCCGTAGGATGGGTCTAGAGGTTGGGAATGGACGTACTGATGCTCATCATATTAGAAGAAAGCGCATTTCATGCGAAATTGGAAAAAATTAAACGTAGAAATTGCAGAGCGTTGCAAGAAACACGAGACGAACCCTAGCAGTTCTTCGGGTTTCTTCTTCCGGAGGTCTTCTACTTGGGATCCCGAGTGCCCTTCGGGCATCCGGCTCTATTTATGACACAACTTTTTCTCAAGACATGACTGCTTTAAGCTGTTGCAACCTTTGTTCAGCTCGTTTTATTTTATCTACGTTTTTTTTTTTTCCCTGTATTGTTGTCCCCCTTATTTTTTACCGGGCATATTCCACCTTCATGGTACTCACGCCTCTTTCACATAGTGCTCTACACGGTTGGCACATCCGCATAGATATTTTTTCGAGGTATTTTCCATTTTGTGGAAATTAATTTGGAGAAGTTTCTATTTTTAAGACCCCAAAGAACGGCTATGTAGTAGTGCGTCTGGATGCGGTGGCTATTTATAAGACGGCCTCGCCAATGGATATTAAGACGTTGTGCGTTCTGCAGCGTCGACAATTTATGGTAATTTTTGTTTACATCGAATGAGCCAGTTTAGCAACTATCAGCTAGTCAGACCACATCATAAGATGTTCCAATTTTTTTTTTCTTAAGATGTGGTACTGTACTGGTTCAAATGAACAACTGGAAGTTAAATAAAAATTATGATCTTCCTGCTGCTTTATCTTATTTTCAAAAAAAAAAAAATACAAATCTATCTGAATTTATGAGGTTACAAAGATTAATTGCAATTGATACGGTCTTAATCGCATCGCTTAATTAAAATGAAGCAAGATCACGATTTCGTCATTTAACTCTTATTCGATCTACGACATTTCGTTCATACTTCTTTTTTTTTTTATTATCGATATAAAATTTCCAATAATCTCTGTTTACAAGACCTGGTGTCGATATCGGCAGTGAGAGTGAATATTTATTCATGCGGTAAGATAATAATTTTTAAAAGGTGACATTTGAACATGTGTTACTAAGAAAAAGTGTGTCATTGTATGATCTAAGTTATGAGGATTGATTACAAAAGCACTGTTTGCAACTAGTCGTGTATTTTTCCATTTTTGCAAATTGAATTCTACGCGATGGTGTTAAATGCTAAAAACCTTTAGCATTTTTGAAATAGGCTGATGTAAGATTAAATGGCTTTTATAAAATCATTCAAAAATATTCATATACATATAAAAAGAAGTTTTATGCAAATGAACGTGTTTAGCATTCAATTTTTCTGTTATCTGTGACTTTTGTTTTTCTTCTTTTCAATAAAAATGAAACTTAAAATCCCCGAGATTATTAAAAGTAATGGTATTGTAGAAAAATTTAGATGAATTTTCGGAATTTAACCTTAGTATAAAATCTAAGCCTTATTCTTATCGAGTAATAGTCTCGTTCCAAAAATAAAAATCACAGTGGATTGTCTTACTTTGGATAGAAAAAAGAATCCTTTTTACAACTTTTTATCCATTAAAGAAGAGTATTTGTTTTATATTGGTTATCTGTTAAATATCATAGGACAAAATGCACCCCATACCCCATTACTTTTGGTAACAAATTTTTCGAAATAGTATGTTTTCCCTGCCTGTTTTAATTTTTTTTTCTTCGTGTCAAAATGATACCTGGCCTAGAAGTTTTATTACCACATTTAAATGAACAGACAAAAATACCATAGTGTTAAAAGTTCTTGTTTTAATAAGTAATATAATATTTGTTGCATTTT
This sequence comes from Proctacanthus coquilletti, assembly GCA_001932985.1. Lineage (NCBI taxonomy): Eukaryota > Metazoa > Arthropoda > Insecta > Diptera > Asilidae > Proctacanthus > Proctacanthus coquilletti. The sequence continues at coordinate 274,784 of MNCL01000126.1, forward strand.
TACTATAGCTATAGATTTACTCCATCCAAGAAATTATACTGTGAAATTGCAACTAAATGCATATACTTTTTTTCTAATTTGCAGATATAAACAACGCTTCATCACACCTACACACCTACTCATCCCCCTTCAGAAGCTTCATTCCCAGCTTAGCACAACATAGCCGCAAATTGCCATTGCCATTGCCATCTCGCCATTCGCCATTGTCGTCGTTGTCGTCGTCATCAGTGTGGATTAAATCTGCCAAGAACTCCTCGCAAAAAGTGGAACGATAGAAGAAATCGCCCTGCCCCCACATAAGGCCGAAAAGGAAACTCGAAGGGAGCACCATCTCAGCTTTAGGTCCTTGCCCCATCCACCACACGTGAGCACAAATCGCCAAGTCTGCTTAAGCTTCAGCCACACTCCACTCCTTCAGCCAGAATCGGACTAACTGACCTGACCTGAGCCTGAGCTACACTATCCAGTCCGGAATCGAATCCGATCGAAATAAGTGAAAGAAAAAAAAAAAAAAAACAGAAAATAATTGCAGGTGAAAAGAACGCCGCCACACACTACCAAAGTTGTCCCGCGCCGCTTCAGTCTCAATCAAAATATCAACGAATCATTCAAATTCCTTCTAGTCGGTTGGTTTGCCATACGCAAGGATAAAAAAACGAATATTTAATTGCACTCCTTCGTGATAATCTTTATTAATTTAAAAAAAAAAAAATAATAATAATAAAAACTAAAAGAAAAGGAAGAAAATAAGAAACGAATTTTTGTAAGGTAGCCGCGAGCAGATCGCAGCAATCCGTTCCCGTGGTCACACGAAAAAAACGTCAAAGCACACCTGTCGTGCCGGTTAATTAAAGAAGCCGCGATTTGCGATTTTGCTGCGACACCTGTCCGAGGACCTGAGTTCTTTAGTTGTTTGAAAAGCAAGGTCTTTTACATCGATAAATTTTGTGATATTTCCAAGTAACGTTTTTAAGGAGAAGACTTTTTTCGAGGTATTCCCAGGAGGCGAGAGTGTTAAGTAGGTAAAAAAAAAAAAAAAATAAAAGTTCAATAAAAAAATATTTTTGTATATTACTTAAAGGATAGTGGATAGTCGTTACATTATAAAATAGTTACTCGTACAGTCGTACGTTAAAAAAAAATAAGAAGTGTCGTTTCGAGTTCGTCGAGTTCGAGTTTGTAAGATAGTCCTAAAACCTTCCAAGGTTCAAAAAAAAAAAATATTTCTAGACTTAAAACAATTTAGTGTTTCAATCAAATTTTTAAGTAGTTCTTCGATTAATTCGAATTCAAACAAATAGAAACTCTATTTAAAAAAAAAAGAAAAAGAAAACAAAAAAAAAACAAAACAAACAAACACAATAGCGACGAGCACACCTGAAGAAGAACTCCTTGAGATGGCGGCCATGATGAACATGAACAACCTGCTCAACGGCAAGGATTCGCGCTGGCTCCAGCTCGAGGTGTGCCGGGAATTTCAGAGGAATAAGTGTTCGCGGCAAGATACCGAGTGCAAATTTGCCCATCCACCTGCAAATGTTGAAGTACAGAACGGAAAGGTGACAGCATGTTACGACAGTATTAAGGTGAGTCCAAGACGATACATCAATTACCTTATCCAGTGATATGGAATTTAACGTCCAATCCTATCCGCTTTCCATTAGAAAGTTTTAAAATCTGCTATACTAGAAGATATTTCGAAAAACTATCACTCAGTGTCAAAATGAAGGTACCTGTTAGCTTAATTCTAGCTCTAGAACTTTTCAAACTTTCCAAATACGAGATTTTCGATTTTATTTTCGAAAAAATTCTTACGTATTTTTGGAAGTTTGGAAAGAAAATTTGAAATCCTACCATAGGTACAAAATTCAGGTCTAGAGGTTATTTTTTTTTTCGAACTAGGGAAATCTCTGATGAAATTTTGTAATTTTCAAATCAGAAAAAATATCCAGATCCAATTTTTAATAATTTTATAATATACGAAAAGTAAAAATGAAATAATTTATTTGAGACAAAGTTTTTTTTTAATGAATGCCAGAAGTAATTGCTATTGAAACGTAAATTGTATCTTTTATCACTTTGTTCCTGTCGCACCTTTTTCATTTCCAGCCAATTTGTCGCGACACAACTGCGATGTAAACGATTCCCAAATTATTGAATTAGCACGAAAAGGTCGGTATCGGATTGCTGTCGCCATCCTCTCTGATACCTGAAACCTGGGATTATCCCTGTCTGTCAACAAAGTCAAAAGCCTTTGATCAGCTCCATCAGTGGTTTGGTGGAAGGTTCTTAACCTTCCAATTTCTCGCACACAGGTGAAATCTGGCGATTTAGCTAATCCAATCACTCGCCACAGTGCTCTAAAAGAGATTGGGTCCCAATAAATACCTTGAATAACATTTACCAATGCTCAGATGCCATTAGGGAAACTATTACGCCTATAATTGCCAGAATGTTTACTTCATACCGGAAATTTTATTACTCTACAAAATATGGCAAATTCTGGAGCAATCAACGATTTATTTCAAACACATTCGACCGCGCTCCATTATTCTCTTCGGCCAGGTAAAACTACAAGAACAACGTACACAGGTATGAAACTTTTGCGTCGTACCTGGACAAAATCGGTAAAGTGAGCAAATTAAGTGCGACGTCGAGTTGATGTTCTAAGGGTGAAGTTCCTTCGCATGGACGAATACCTCGATGTAGTCGCCACTTTTTGCCCGCATAGTTGCATTGGACTTTTGTTGAAGCTTTGCTAGAATGTTGCAACTATGGCTAAGTTAAATACCAATGAAAGTAAAAGGGTGTTTTTTCCTACTTCTTCTTCTTTCTGTTTTGTTTCGTAGTGATTTTTAAACAAGTTCTTCTATTTTACTCCTGCGTGGGTTATTTAATTTAGAAATAGTCGAATTTTTGGTTAATTTATTGTTTTCGAAATTGGTTGCCCTTTAAATTGTATCTTTCTAAATTGCTTTTGTGGATTCACAAAAATACGAGTACAACCAACTTGTGAGGATATTTTAAAGAAGGTTAGATAAAGTAGGACTTTTACACAATAGTCCAAAACTGATATAATAATTTTCCTTTTTGGAATAAGTTCTTGCTTACTATCGCAAGTTTAACTTGCTATTTTTTTCTGCATTTACATGCATCTGTGAAACTTAAAGGATTTTAAAAATAATTTTTGAAATTTTTATTGTGTAATAAAATACAAGGATTGAAAACCATATCTTTCAAGTAAACGTTAAAAGTTAGTCCTGACAATGAAAGGGACATATAAAATAAATAATACCCTTGAGGATGTCCCAGATAGCGTAAATTTTGGCAAATGGTTAGAAAAGTATGTTTAATTTTAGAAAAGGGTATGTCTTTTCACCTTATAAACTGACAAACTGACCTGTTCATCTCTTCAGGCGAATGTAAAGAAGGTAAATCTCCTTGGGAACCACCACCTTGAAAATCCATTCAACCTTCAACAATTTTCTCAAGGAGCACAGACGAACAAATGCACCTCAATATATCAAGAATAAGTGTCGCCTACAAATCATAATTTTGCAAGTTTCTTGTTACATTCGAGCAAGGAATTTATCATACTTCCCATAAAAAATCCATTGTTGCCCCGGGGAGTGGAGGAATGTGGAGTAGCGAAGGTACCACCGTAGGGATAGCGATGGTATCCGAACTAAAACAATTTATTTGAAAAGATATCAGCGGCGCCGTTTGTCATCCAGGGGCGGCGCCGTAACCCCTCCACAAATTACAGTCAAAATGTCGATTGTGCACTAGGAGTACCACAAGTCACTGCATTTAATACTTCTTATAAATTGACATCATTCTTTGGTGCACTGAGATTTTTTTCCAACTAGAAAAAGGGGAGGATACTTTCCCCGGGGGCGGAGTATGCGGGGGTAAAAGAGAAATTTTTAAACATTTTTCAAAAAGAAAGTGTGCTAGAACTTTCACGTTTTGCCAGCGCTATAGAATGGAACAAAGTTAATTTTAAATGGTTCTACTTCAGCAGCCAAGTAACTTTCGAAAGTAATTTTATTCTGTCAAAGTTGGACCGGATTCTACTTTTTTCTGTTTTTTTATTTTTTTATTGTATGTCCCAGGGTCCTCTTTCGTACAGGTGGGGAGTAAGTGGCACCTTGCGAAATGATAAAGTGCTCAAGTCCGCATAAGTGGATTTACAACCAGGAAACAGCACCGACTTAAATCGGATTTCATCCCGGGCATTACTTACTTACAATTGTAAGAAACACGCTCGCGGAGGAGCACTGAGTTCTTGGGACAGAACCGAGCTAGCGTCTTACCCGGTCCAAGACGACGGCTCGTTTTTTGCATAAGCACTGACGAAGTAGGAGTTCTTTGATTAAAGGAAGGGGAGAGGGCTAAAAAAGATGCTCATCGAACTCTTGGGTGACATCGTGTCCAAATGCAAATGGAATCCACCGGGCGACGGTGGTGACGACACCGAAAACGAGTTTCGCGAATTGAACCGCGAACAACAAAAGGCGCCCGGCATGGTAATAAAAGCCCAAAAAGTCCACCGTAGCCGATTCCTTTCTCTCTTCGGTTTTCTTAGTGTAAAACGAGACAATGCCATCGCCAGGTGAAGTTCTTACTTCTCTTCGTTTTTGTTTAATTGTATTTATTTTTTATTTTTTATTTTTTTTTTGTTTTAATGGAAAAGTTTGCCCCGAATTCAACCCGGTTACCAAAAATTATGGGACCTGCGTCGGTGAGTGGGAGACGGGGTGAACAACGCGATTTGTTGTTCTACTTATACTAGATAAACGTTGTCTTCTTCTGTGCAAATACTCGGAAAGGTATTTCAGGTAGAACAGCAGATGACACACCATCGAATGTGGGGGAAGTTTTTTTTTCCGCCTTTTTTTTCTTCTACATGTAAATCTCATAGAGACAAACTCATTTCTCGGAAATGTTTGCACTGAAAACATTAACTCCTTTTAACTTCATCAGCACGCAGGTGAGGTGCTCCATAGTAGCAAGAGAAGGTACTTATGTTGCCTTTTTGGATTTTACCTTCGTAGTTTGAGTTTAATTATTTAAGTTACTTTTGGATAATTCCTGTGTACGTACTTCCAGCAAGAGTCTAAACTAATAGAAAAGCAACTACAATAAGTAATTAAATCAAATTTCTCAGAATTAAAGAAATTTATGTTCATTTTTACTAGCACGAGGTCATCGGTGAACCTTAACCTTATTAAGCATTTTTTTTCTCCATTTCATTGTAGAACGTTTTTAGAAAATTCCATCGTCGTAAATTTAAATTTCACATTTGTGGTATCTAAATCTTCTTTTCAGTATTTTTTTTGTCTATTCTGATAAAAAATTCTTCTTATAACTCTCCTCTCAAAATTTAGCTATAAGAAATTAAGATTTTAAAAACTTTCAACAATATTTTCACAAATTTGCTTGCTTCTACTCTTTTATTTTAATCAATTTTTAAAAACCAACCATTTTTCTTATTTTCTTTCTGTTTTTTGCTTTTCAGGTAAGTGCCGTGATATTTTACAACTAAAGAGGTTTCAGCAGCCGGTTTATATTAGTCATTAAAATTATGATCTTTTACGGCTCAGGTAACAACTTTTTAATACAAAGTGATAGGTAATGTGAAAAATTTTACGTAATATCATCTTCTATTAGAAATTAAATTTTTGAAAATATTTCGAATTATTCCTAAAATGTTCGAAAATTGATTTGTCGATTTTAAGAGCATTGACCAACTTGTTACGATATTTATCGGTTTTTTAGTCGTTTTAAGTTTGAAGGTAATACTCCAAAGTAATGTATAAAACTGTCTGAATCAGTACGCAATAATACACCAATAAAATGTACCATACTACGCTGAAACTAGCAAGGGTAGCTAATTTAAAGTTTCTCACAATCGAATCCGAGTAAACTTCTTACTCCCATTAAGCAAACTCTTCGAGAACACGTGCTTAGAACAAAATATTTGACGAAACATACCAAGTTTTCCCTCGGAATTCCGGATTTTTTTTTTTCTGTCGGTTTTTCCGTTTCATACTCGAAAGTCATTTTAACTTTAGTACCGAAAAACTCCCGGAACCAGAATTGAGCTGACCCAGTTCGCCCCAGTAGCGCATCTTCCGAAGCAGTGGTATGGGTTGGCTCAGGGGAATGTGCCCAGACCTGCACCATCTTGAATAAAAATTTCTGGCGTTATATGGAAAACCATTCAACGTAATCTCTGTACATGTAGCCCTATCTGAATGTGCAATCGATGGAGGAGAGCTGCTTAGAAAACAACAAAGTCTTCTTGTCTTTCTCAGTTTACTTGTCCTTGTTTTTTTCTTTATCCTTAAGCCAGTCAGTCCGTGCGAAGAAAACTTGGGCTAGGCTCCATAGGGATGAGGGATTCGCACTACCCGTCCAAACCTAAGGATCCCTCAGCTTGACTGACGACTGTCTACTGCACGTACACCCAGTGTGTTCCAAGAATGATTGGGGCGTCTGTTGTGCGATGCAATCTCGAAACTTTTTAAACTTTCCGATATCTCCTTGAAATGACTAAGACAAGAAATGTGCTAGCTCGCAACTCTTTGCCCCAAAGAACAGCAGAAGAAGTGGCAACCACCACCAGGAAGTGGAAGAGCAGCAGCAGCATAAGGAACACTTCAGACCCCAAGAAGAAAGCAATTTGAACCGAGCGAAAATGAGATTTTCTTTCCATGCAAATACCTAAGGAATACTACAATGCGATGTGCGGACGCTTCTTTTTCTTACAAGATTTTCTCTATATTTTTTGTTTTTACCTTCTTGAGGTTTTACTAAGGCATTCAGAGGTCCTTAAATCTTGTACGTGCATCCAACGGGCGGTCGCTATAAGAGCCAAGAGATGGCCGCGCGATGTTTACTTAACGATGAGTCGACCGAAGAACTGGCGACGTGATAAGTACCTCATCCTTTAAGATCTAGAAAATTAACGTTCATGAATAATTTATATTCCTTCAGCATAAGCTGAGAAGGATTGTGCCCCCATCTTTTGAATGGTCACGCCGAAGAGAGACCCTTAAGAAAAGCCAAGACAAGACCCGCACTCTTGCGAATGCATTGTTAATACTGCGCTTTAAATGAAATGAGTAATCACCCGGAATTGTCTGAAAGGTGAATGGCAAAATTAGAGGAGACAAAAGGGGCATGGACCAGAAGAAAGGGTCCATCCTATCGTCACTCAAAGAGAATCGATCATTACAAAACGTAAATTGAATTTATGTAAAAAAAAAAAATACGCCGAGACCCTCATCTATATCGCAAATTGTCTACTATTACAGAAATTTATAGGCTAGGAACAGGCATAACAGCAAAGCATCTTTAATCTGGGCACACATTTCGATGGGGTGAAATGTAGAAGACCAAACGCAGCACGTAAATACGTAGGTTTACTTTTCGTTGTATAGACAACTTTCTGCGCACGAGTACAACTCGCACTTATCTGATTCGTCCACTGACAAATTCCTTATACTACTTTAAAACTTTAATAATTTTAATTTATACCGAAAAAACAAGTATTTTAACTAAATATTGAAATAAAATTGTTGTTGGATTTATTTATTTATGGGGCGCTAGCTTTAGATTTGTTTTTATGACGACAACCTATTACTACTTTTGATTCTCTCTTCTTCTTTAACATGTCCATGTTTTTTTTTTTCATCCAGGCGACATAGTTGAGAAATTTGTTTTTTTTATGTTTAGTTTAGTCAATTATAGCAATTTATTTAAAATTGAAAAAATAATTTTAAAAAGTCAGATTTTAAAATTTTTAACGTAGGAGAGGAAATATACTACCCCTTTGGACAAACTCATTGTGAATTAAAATATTTTCAATTTTTGGAATATTGAAATAAATTTTTTTTGAAAATTTATTATTGAAACTGTCAAAAAAAAATATACTAAAAAAATTGATTTTTGCGAGGTGGCTTCATGCGCGAAAAATATACGCCAAAAAAAAAAAATTTATTCATACCTTACCTCGTACCTTGCGTGTTTCATACCATTTGCTAATTGCCATGTGTCTAGTTTCATATGTAATGAGTCACGTAACGTGTCATGTCGGTCGAAATGGAAACTATCCTATGTACTAGCCTTATTAGGTGTCCATTTCAATTTCCATATCGATCGGTTTTGCAGTTGAGATGTGATTTAGTCATATAAACATACAAACATGCATGCTAACTTTTGCATTTATAGTATTAGATTAGATATAGCGATATTAAAAAACAAAAAAAAAAACGTATATACTCGTACATCTGGTCAAAGTTGGATGCAAAGGGCAAAAAGGATTGAATCTTTTTATTTCACTATTCAACAGCTTGTGCAAAAATTGTAAAAGGTCCGGTAAAAAGAAATTTCAAAGTCAACCCGGGGTAAAATCATAAAATCAGCAAGAAAATTTCCTAGACATAGCCAAACTTTCCGGATCCTTTTTCTTGTGTTAGTGGTGTCATGGACAACGATTCCGACTTCTTGCCGGAGGACATAGTTTTCAAGTTGTACGAGCAGTTCGCGAGAAGAAAATGCGCTCGCGAAAGCATTTTTACACCCGTTAATAATTGACATTCTTGCGCCGCGCGGTGAACGCGAACGGCTGCACAAACAGCGAAAATAATTACAATTATTTCGCGCATATTTGAGCAAATTATGCAAAATTTCTTAACAAAGCTACAGAGCCGCAACAATGGCACAAAGGTGAGTGGGCCGCAAAAGCTTCTTTTGATAGGACTTCAAAGGGCGCGAGGGGTGAGGAAGTGGATGACTCCTCGATTCGCTCCCTTCCCGGTTCCTGCTTCCACCGGCTGAGACCAGGATCGGAACCACGATAGTAAAAGAAGCAAAAAAAAAAAAAAAGATTAGCCGAGGAGTAAGCTAAAAAGTGGCCCCTGCCCTCGCGCACTCGAACAAACAGCGCGGCAATTCTTAGGGCGCCGTTTTGTCGGGTTCATAGCCCACTCGTCGGTCGGGCCCTACTTCCCCTAGGATCCCCTCCCGGGCCTGTACCCGTGCATTCCAGTGTTGTGCATGACAGCAACAATTGCGATTGTTGCCAACAGCAGCCACCACTTTAGCCGTTGTTTCTTTGCGCAGTCGGCAGCACCTTGTTCCTGCACCTTTGTCCGTGGCCGCTCCCGTGCGACGGCCACCTCGCCGCTGTGAGAAGATCGGCGGCGTACGATGGCGGGGGAAAATTAAAATTTGCCTAACTTGGTAATTCCTTCTTTTGGTGTCGTTATGTCTCATAAAAATTTTATGCGGCCAAAATGTGGCGTGTTTTTGCTCCTCGCCGGCCTTATGCGGGCCCACAGGTTCTACCTCCACTTTTGTTCAGGGGAACGAATAGGTTTCCTCGCTTGGTTTTTAGATACCCTGTCTCTTCTTTGGTTTTATCTTCACCTCCTGAGAGGATGATTTCCTTTGCTATTTCCGCGCGAAAAGCGTCACAGATTCATTCACTTTCCCACCGGAAATAACTGAAACGAAAGTTATTTCAGGGATAATTGAACTGTTTTAAAGTTATTAATCCTCGTCAAATTTGCTCAGCAGCTTGATAAACTCAGGATGGAATTAGGTAGGAAGACATCCAGAGTTCTGGTCTCGCAGTACCTGGAGCTGGGAGCTGAGATAGAAGCTCTCGTCGCGACAAAGTTGTCGGAGTGTCGAGTGTGGTAATGAAGTGCAAATAGAAAGGCAAGCAGAAAAGCTTCTCATTAATAAACGGAACACATCAAAGCGGACTACTACGGAAGGAGTAATTAGTCGGAATTCTAGGGATTCACCTTTTTGCCGACCTGAGAAGAAATCCCCTTGATTGGCAGGAAAAAAAAAGTAATAATATAATCAAGTTACGAATACTTTCCACAAATATCGAAAGAGATAAGATTTTATAGACTGGATTAATGTTGTTGTTATTTGGATTTTAGACTTTAGATACTTACGAAATTCATGGTTAACATTGAATTCAAAAATCAATTAATGATTTTGAATATTAAATTTTTTTTTTACTCGACCATGCCGAACTTACTTCAATGAAGCTTTGACCCAAAAGGATCATAGTCTAGATCAATGTATAGGATACTTTTGATTTCGTAAAAAGAACAATAGAACTGTTTGCAGCTTAACGCCCTACCTACTCCGAGATTTTAAAATAACAAGTAAATCTTAATTTTTTTTTTTAAAGACAAAAACAAGAAAACTATTTTAAAGGATAGATTTTTGGCAATTGAATTGTTTTTTTTTGCTATCCATTCGCTAATAAAAATGATACTTAGGCGATAGTACAAAGGAGGAAACGACATTCTAGATCACTTTAATCTTCTTCCATTTTACTTGTAGGACCAAAGAATATACCAACTTATCCAAAAATGGGCCTAAGATCCATCCCCACCCATGTTTTTTCATCCACTATATCCAGTACCAATCACCTTCGAAGTGCACCTGAAGACGAAAATTGTACCAATCTTCTTTCAGGAAAGCTTAATAAAAAAAAATCAAGCTCATGGCCACGCGAGGAGATAACTCTACATTAATTTATTAAGCAGCATATTTTCACCCTGGCAGGGCAAAGGAAAAAAAAAACAGATAAAACAACTAAATTAAAAAGAATCCCCCGGAGCCTTTGTTGTTGTGCTCCCCTACTACCACTATCCCTGGCGCCTTGTGTTTTTCTCGAACTCCCTTCATATGTGTGCTAGTTTCAGGTCCCGGTGATGTATTCGGGTTGAGCGAAAAAATTCCTTTTACCTGGGCAAAACCTTTAAAATATTCAATGCGATGAATATTTCAAAATAGTTCCTTCATTCGAAGTCGACGTGTGCTTCTTTCTTCCTCACCATCATCCTTTTACCACCCTTAAGGGATCTGGTCTGAGCTGGGCTGGGCTGGCTGAAACCCAGAAGAAGAAGGGCATGTCCTGGCTCTTCCGCCTCCCTGGCAATCTCCTCGCGGTACGACGGTCGGCGGCAGGAAACGAGGAGTATGTGGCAAATCACTCCCAAAAGCGTTAGTTCTGCCTTCGTGCCGTCGAGGTGGTTTTGCCCTTTGAACAAAAGCCCTGAACCAAATTATGAATTTTTTTTTTTTCTACCGGCTCATTCCCATCCCTTTATCCTTCTGATTTCTTGGAGTAGCGATGAAGTCGAAGAAAGAGGAACAAATTTATGTCTCAAAGGAGTCATTATGTCGCCTCTTCCTCCCATTCATCCCCCGACAGCCTAGAGAGGTGAAAAAGTAAATGGACAAGAGCAGGAGAGCAAAAGGCAATTTCTTAAATTTTTCTTGCGATTTAGTGGTGAATTATTTTTGCCGGAGAAATATTCAACATTTCGGTTGAGTTCCCGAATCCGAAGGAGAGCGCGATATTATGCAAACGAGCCTGGCCTTAAGGTGAGTGCCGTGTAGCCCTTAGAGTTCCGGGAGCAGCACTTGTGGGTTTTCTTTCCCTTTAATGATTTTGAATAGAAGTCAAGTTTGCTTACAAATTACTTCCGACTTGGACTGTAGCAAGTTTTTCGATTTACCAAGACGTAGAATTGTCACCGTTGCGTCTGTAAGACGTACTTCAGATACAATGGTCATCTGTGGGGATTCAACATTTTTAAAGAGTATAAATTCAAACATTTTAACATAATCATAGAAATTCTTGAGTTTACTGGATAAAAGGGGTTTATCACAGCATTGGATCTTAGAAAGGATTTTCGTTTCATTCAAATTTTCTCGCATCAAATTCATGCGCTATACTTTCTAAAAATAATCTCACAAACTGCTTAAGTCTTTCTTATTTTTCTGAGCTCAACAATTATAATTAAACACTTATAAGCAATTTTTTTATTACATGAATACAATCTTTTTTTTTTACATAAATAGCCTTGATTTTGCAAGTCAATTTTCAAAATCCTTACTACAGGATTTTAAAAAGGTGTTGAAATTTTTGAAAAGTGTTATATAAAAAATGTTTTTTATAACTTTTGTGGCAAAGTTTTTTTTCGAAGCAATGCCATCATTTCTTTAAATTACATTACGTAATTAATTTTTCTTTCAATTCCGAATCATTTTATTTTGTTAATGATAGCAGCGTACAATTTAAGTAATCCCTTTCGTTAGTGTTGGAAGGAAATCGAATCCAATCACAAGTCCCAAAGGTTTTCACTATAATTACTCATCGAATCAAGGAATTTCCCTAATGACTAAGGTGGAGCTGCTACCACTTGAGAAGGAAGTGGCGGACTGAAGAACGACAAGACAGGACTTTCTGCCAGGGGTAAGAAGTTTTCGAAGAAAACACACCCATGTTGAAGTTAAGCCAATTCTGTACCAACGGAACGGTACAAGACGTTCCCGTGGGGCGGTTCCGGAGGGTTCCGGTCGGTTCACAGGCTGACAAGGCGAACCGAGAAAAATGTCTGCATCCCCTGACAAAAAGGGCAAGGCGTATCGATACCGAGCTGATGCAGTAAATGGCAAAACCTTTTTAAACAGGTTTGCTATCGCAGGTCACGTCTTAGACCCTGCTCGTGTATAAAAATATATCGTCGACGACGGCTCTTCTGCTTTCCGGCGTCTTCTTCGTTTTCTAATAACATTTTAACGTTGGGCACATACCCGGACAGACCGTCTCACCCGGCATGCCCGGGAACCCTACACTACCCTATATCAACGATGAGGTAGAAGGGAGCAGTCACTCCAGGACACCACTGTGAATGGGTATAAAGGGTATAACGAAACTTTCAGCTATTGATAGGTTCGATATTGACTTTTTGGTCGCTTTGCGGTTGCTGCTTCTTCCCATCAGAAAAGAAATTCTAGAATTTATGCGGTTATCTTGGGAGACGTGAAAAGGGCAGCAAGGATGACTGGGTACCCATGGTCGGGCCAGAACTGGAGATATGACTCTACGTATATCGATATAAGAACCTCTCATGAATAAAACGCCATTTTTTTGCCCCTCTTCTGAGCTGAAGAAGAAGGTAAGGAGGATGTCAAACAGATATCTCTTCGCTAAACTCCTCGAGATGTTTTTCTTAAGCGTGACGAGATTTAAGACAGCAAATTCTATCGTCGTCGGCCCTTTTTTTTTTCCTATCTTACTTTGGCAGAATGTGCCCTTTTCTTAAGCTGAAACACCACCACCGTATGCAATCTTGGAAGAAGGTTCTCTTCAACAGATCGCGCGGTCCCTCTGTTGAGTTTACGTTCGATTGATTCGCGGATTGTCACTGATAACAGTCAAAATATTTCAAGGAATTGTTTGATCGCTTCAATACCGCTCCCAGTACCAATGGCAGCTCCTTCACGGTTTATTGTACCGCAATGCAAACTTGGTAAAGACTACGCGCCCAATTTGAGAAATGCGGGGAGTGTTCTTAGCAGGTATTTGAAAAGAAGTGAATTATTTGATCGGGTAGACAAAGGATATATTTCTGGAAAAGATATTCCTAATATTGTGGGATGAGGGCATGTCTTTTACAGTTCATTGCCAATCCAACTTAACTTGACTGATTCTTTTAAAGAAAATCGAAAGAAAGTATTCTCGTTATAGTCTTATATAAAGGTTAAGAGCCGAGAGATTGCAGTTCAACATATTCTTTATTTTAATTCAAATAAAAACGAAATAGTTAATCATATCGAAAGTCAATTTATGTATCATATTTTTTATATTTACTTTTGTAACTTCCAGAAAAAGCAAAGTTTGCTTTAAATCAAGTTAATTAACACCAATCTTATATAAATTGCAGTAACAAACTGAGGTTACCAAAAAGCTTTCCTCTTTGATATTGCAAATAGACCCTGCTAAGAAATACATACCCAGTTTTGGCTAAGAATATTTAAAAAAAATATATAAAAAATCATACTATGATAAACAAAATGAAAAATGGAGACTGAAAGAGCTGAAAGGAATGTATTGGTCCCAAGATATTTTCTGCAGTACACATTTAGAATGCTCCAATTTATTAAGCTAATAGTGATGCCTGTCTAGACTTTACTTCTGTTCCTAGACAGTCTAAAAGCTAAATTGTCCCACATAACATCTAGAGACCTGGAGCAATTAAATCTGCGACCACAAAGTGAATATCCTTATTTGCAATGGGGGACATTTAAAATTCCACTTTTATTCCTTTTTTCCTGCTCCATTTTTTTTTCTTGTATTATTTTCAGTCTTCATATTAACGAAAGACGAGAATTCATTTATTCATCGACATCGGAATTCTTAAAATCCAAGAGGGCTTCTCTTGGCTTCCATTCCAAACCCCCTCCAGTATGCTTTGCGATTGTGTAGAGGGTCTCAGGCTGTTCTATTTTATTCTGTTCACGTTTCACGACCACAGAAATTTCCATCGAAGAAAAATTATAGCGGAAGAGACGAGCTCCGGGAAGAGAACTTATTGGAGAATAATACGCGAAATCTTTTATGTAATATTCCACACTGGTCGCCGCAAAGATCAGGACGAGAGTCCTAAGTCTGAAGGATATAAGGGGCTAACATAGAACTGAGGTGAAGCCGGCAGCAAACATGGCTGGGAAATTTGATCTGGTCGTCTGAAATACATCAAAAAGCTTCTTCCTCATTCCGGCGTCATTCCAAGAAAATCTATTTGGATGTAACCGTGGAATATGAATTGGTTACCATTATACGAATATGCAGAAGAGAAATTAGGTCCTAGCCTTAGGACATGAAGACGAAGAAACACCCTTATTGATTGAATGCTTTTAATTAGTCCCCGGTGCTAATGGCGGGCGGAATATTAAAATGCGATTAAACCGCTCATTAGGACTATCTTTGCCATCTAAAATGCCGTAGGCAAGGACAGCCTCATATTTTCAAATTTGAACCCTAAGTGAGGTTGAAAGCAGTCAAGCGAAAAAGAAGGATGAACAGCCCCTAAACGTAATTGAAGAATATAAAAATAATTCCTTATATATAGCACTAGTCAACAACTCATATTTAGGGTCAAAAATTTAGTTAATCGATTTTCTGGGATATTAAAACTAATTTCATTTATTTTTGAACATTTTACCATCTGAAAAGTGTCCAATTTCCGTTGACAAGTGAGATATTGAAGAGAAAAAAAAAACATCAAAGGATAGTACTACTTTTTCTTATTGATTATTTTCCGAAAGCCTCAAACCTCGCCCGGACATAATAAAAAAATTTTAAATTAATACTTTTATTCAAATTGAAATACACTCGGATGGTTGAATTTGCCTGTTCAGCACCAGTTTTTAATTCCTCAATTAATTTCCAAACCTGAAACAAAATAACACCCTCTCCCCCTCCATAATTTTTAAAATAGCAAGTAAAACAATCTCACTTAATCCGACCGACTTAGCCGTTGTCGAAAATTTTTTTTTTTTCAAAAAATCATTTCCATTCTATTTGCCTTCCCTCGCGATTTACGCGCATCGTCCTCAATTTCACGCCGTGTCAATACGACGACGGAGCATCGGCCCGGACCCGCTTTCCCGACCGGTGCGTTGCCGGTTGCTCGGGAATTCTCGAGGGTGATAAATTCAGTAGGTGATGTATTGCTATCTGTACTTCAGGGCTTATCAAATTACAGAAAGGTCACACACCCTCCTCATCCGGCTACCCGACCTGGAACTGCCGGGGCCCGGGTATGGCTGCTTCCCGAATTTCGATTTACGAGGAGGAACACCATCACCGTACTGCTGCTGCCTACCTTTCCCGATGTTTGCGTGTAATCTCGTTTGCCCGATTATCAAAGAACTTTTGTAATTTGTAATTCATGTATTCCCGGGGAGCTATCAGTTCCCCCTGGAGTGGACCATTATTCATATCAGGTCTGGGCGCTACCTTCGGTGTTGCTAATTCGCAATGCCACACCAGCAGCGTGCCGTGCCGCTCCCTCAAGTTCAAGTTTGTCGCTATCGTACCAAACTTGTGCCAAATTACAATTCCGCTCTGACTGATGGTCGCCGGCGCGTTCCTCCGGTTCCATTACGGTGCCAATTCGGGAGCCGGGACGTGCTGGAGACAGTCCCGAGACGTAGCATAGTCGGAAAATTTCATTTGTGGCATTTTCCTGGAATCCACTAATTCGTAATGGGAATTTTTTCACACTTTGTACAAATGAATGCCATTTTATCGGCTCTGGCTGTTGATCTCTGGAAGTGGGCTTATTTTAAAAGAACACGATTTTTAAATCGTATTTAGTTGGCTTAAGCGGGTGTACATGGAGTAAGAATGGGGTGAGGTATGACTGGGGGATTAAAAGAAATTCCTGCAATATCCCTGCCATGTGAAAAGGCTCCAAAAAAGGATAAGTGAAGTGCAATAATAAATTTATAATTGTCATGGCTGGTGACGATGCTGGAAATTGGGCAGAGAGTGGGTATAAAGCAACAATAGCTGTCAAAAAGTACTTGCGCGGAAAATTTTTCCTTTCTTTTCGTATACGATGGCAAAAGAAAGGCACAATCACAAAATACCTTCACTCCCTTCGTCCACGGCCCTCGCCTCTATACCCAGCCGCCCGCTTAGATGCCAGCATCTTGGGGCGAGCGTGTTCTCGAAAACGTCTTGAAAAGCCATCATCAATTTCACCAGCGGGGAAATATTTTAAGGAAAGTTTAATAATGTGTAAAGCCCTGTGCAATTATTTGAGCTTCCCAGAGAGCATAATCATTAAATACTTGAGCTGCTCACTCGACCCACGGCTTCCTTTCTGCTGGGGCTTTATTAGTTCGGTCCTCGGTGATTACGACAACATCCCCTTTTCATTCCGTCATCCAGCCACCATCATAGCACCCAGAATCCCGGAACCGGGAACCGGGAGGAACTGGGAACACTATATGCCCGCGCCCGGGTAAGAATCCAGTCGGAATGATATACGATCCTGACGGGTTATAAACGACATATCGAGCAGGGGCGGTGAGGAGGGCCGTGAGGGTGGCGGATGATGTCAGGCCTCGGGCTGTTTACCCATTTATATCCGACACACATTAGTGGAGAATTCCGGAATTCCAGCGGAATTAATGGCGCGCTCGACTCCCTTAAGTTGGAGCTGATTTAAGTCAAATTATCCCGGGACTAAAGGGAGAAAATCGATCGGCACCAGGACTACTGCTGCTGCTGCTTTAAATCGGTTTAATTTGCATCTGCCAGAACCTAGGCATCGGCGAAAACCAGGAGCACTCCGGAATAGCCAGTAGTAGAAGGGGAGAGGGGCTAGAGGGGACAGCATCGCAACCTGGATATATTACAATCAGATCGTGGGTCCTAATAAAAGGTGGTATTAACATCAGTGTTACCGTTCACATTCTCTTTGAAACAGGTTTATTATTTCCGTATTAATAAAATAAGACCTACTAAAATTTTACTTCGAAGAATTCGATAAGGAAATTACGAAAATGTAAGACGTTATAACACTTTTAATTTGTATAATAACAAAACAATAAAAGACAAATTAAACAAAATCTTGGGAACGCGCGTTAAATCGTAACTGCTTAAAAATATATCAAAAAGTTACAAATTTCTCTTCTATTAAAAGCCAGCGAACTAGAATCTAGAATCTAAGTTACTACTTTCTGCCCTATTTGAAAATAACAACCCAGAATTTTTGAAATAATGGCAACACTCTTCTACCTCGGATACGATGTCTTCTGGACTAACCTTCCTAATCGACTTTTCAAGAATTTCGCTTCACTCGAGTGTAAAGGAAGACGAGAAAATATGTCAACATCTTTTCTGAAAGTAATCTCCCGCTCTCCTCCATGAACACCTTCTGGATACCCTGGAAAGTTCCACAAGCCAGAGACTCCCGCGCGTCATCCACATCGTGGATTTCGGCTGAATCGGAGCAATTTGTCATCGGAGACCACTAAATTTAGCTTATGAAAACAGGTCCCGTCTGGCCCGGTCTAGAGTCATTTAGAAAATGCAAATAGTCATTGAGACATCGTATGGGTAATGGATGTGGTCATCAAGTCCGCTTATCATAGCGCCAGGCCTCCCCGAATTCCGAGACTTCTGACTACCCATTACACTAATGGTCACTGCTCTCCTCGGCTGCCGCCTTTTCACTGCTACCTATTGATTCTGATCGTACTTCAAATCTGTTCGTTATAATAGCTCACACGCATATGCAGGTAATTTGGAATTACCAAGGATTAAGGAGCACCCGGCAACCCACTGCAGCCTTTCGTCCAAGTTCTTGATTTCCAGTCGGGAACTAGATATGTCTGCCACCAGGTAGATACCTACCATACCTGTGTGATTTTTTTTTTTTTTACATTATCGGATGCATCCTTGGGGCAACGGTGATTGACTAAATGCTATTAAGATGGATTAAACTAAGATTGATTGCACCATGCAGAATGCTTGTTTGCACCCGCAAGACGGCTCAACTGTTATTAATTTAATCACAGCTCATTATTTTTTGGATTAATTATGTTGGATATGTTTCATCAGAGCCAATTTGACCTCTTAAAGTTAGAAAAGCTTTCTTGAATTCGTTACCTGATAAAACCATGCCAGGATTTGAATTTGGAAATTTTATTAATGTCGGTGGTTGAAGTAATTAAAATTTCTTACTTCTTTTGATTTATGCTGACTAAAGTTAATTATGAAACTTTAAGAAATTCATGTGGAAGTCATTCGTATGGACGCAATTGGTAACGATGCAAGTTAATGTGATTCAGCACAGAAAGCAGACACTAATTATGATTATAACAATAATGCGAATAATAAGGAGACAGTCTGAAGCTCTTACTTTGGCGGAAGCAAAGGGACTCCTGGAAGGACTGGGAGGAATGGTGGCTCCATTGCCTTAAGACAGTCGGGCGCGCGAACAAGTCCTTGCCAGAAGACGGTCTCCATCTTCCGAGGACCACCAAGGATGGAAGGTATCTTGTTACATTTTCTGCCATCCTGGCTATCGCACTCGCACCAGAGATTATGTGTTCCTTGCCGGAACATAAATTTATTCCGCGCTGTCGAGGTTTTCGGGGATTTGTTGTTGGGCTAAAATAACCCAAAGCCATTTCGGGAGGGGATTTGAACGTAAGCAAGACAAACACAGAAATATATAT
Source organism: Proctacanthus coquilletti (assembly GCA_001932985.1). Classification (NCBI taxonomy): domain Eukaryota; kingdom Metazoa; phylum Arthropoda; class Insecta; order Diptera; family Asilidae; genus Proctacanthus; species Proctacanthus coquilletti. The sequence continues at coordinate 293,873 of MNCL01000126.1, forward strand.
ACATATATATATATTTATCTATTTGCCACTGTATGTAGACAGACAACGGCTGCAGAACTTAATTCGTAAGAAAAGCGCTGACGACAGAACAATTTCTTCAAGGAGTTCCAAGATTCGGCCATCTTCTAGAGCGACCAACCGCCGGATACCACCGGCATACCCTTACATTTTCGCGGGATCGAGTGGGAGGGGCAATAAAATTTAAAGGGGAAAAAAAACGTAATGAAAAATATCTTCAAGGAATTATAATTACATTAGTTTGGTTTAATTTAAATGACACGCAAAATTATGCCGGAGCCATGCCGGTTTGGAAAACCAAGACGGAGACGATGGGCAAGACGAAAAGAAGGATGCCGTCTCCTTGAACAGCGGACCTCTGGAAAATTTAACTTTTCCTGTGATGCAAAACTTGCAGGATTCCCGGGTGGCTGGGCTAGCTGGACCAGGACCATCGGAGATGGTGGTGCAAGTCAGACAGACGGTTTTTTCCTGGGAAGGTCGGAAGCTGGGTAATTTGTCATAAGTTGATAACGCTGAAAATAATCTTTTTTCGTCTTGCCACCAAGTTTGGGCCTGCCTTTTTGCTTTTCCGAAAAAAATCCCGCAATGAAATTTTCAAATATCTTCAAGCGCTATTTTTGAGTACAGCAAAAGTCTTAAAGGAGGAGAAGGAGTCCTTTTGCTCCATGCTGACAAATTGCCAAATTACTTCTCTAGTTTGGAAGACTAGTTAAATTTGTCGGACAGAGGTGAAACGAAAATTGTGATACTGCCGCTAAATTTTATTACCTGAACATTTTTTTGCAAAATAAACTTTTATTGGAGAATTTTTAGATGGAACATGTAGTTTTACTTTTACGTTACTTTCTAAAATGACTTCAAAAATTTTCTTTAGATTATTTTTGGTAATATGCTATAACTCATTTATTGGAGAAAAATCGGATTGAAATTTTTAAATTTAAATTTTCAATTCTCCTAAGAGTAAAAATTCATAATACTTGCGTAAAAACTCGTAACTTCTTATTAAAGAAATATTAGAGCTTTCAGGTCAAACTATGTTTTAGTTATTCAAAAATTATACATTACCTTTAAATTGTAATTAAACTAGGCAGATTTTTGTCCTTGGAAGAAATTTCAAAAATCAGAATATTCAAGAAAACTTTAAATTACTAAATCAAAAAGGTTTTAGGGTTTTGATGGCTAAAAAACATGATAATCCTCTATATGTTCTTATTTTAGTGCTAGGTGTCCTTTTTCCTATCTTAATATTCGAGTTAAATTAGCTTTAACCCTATGGTTATGAATATTACTAAGAAAAAATTAAAATCAGAGGATCTAGAGGTCTCGGTGTTAGGGGAGCGTTAAATGAAGGATTTGTTTACGCTAGGAAGATGAACAGAGACTGGAGTCCCAGAGTACGTGTACATCACTCTAGATCACCTCAATCAGTTTCCGCCTTGCTTCACTTTAATGTTCCTGGCAGTGCTTTCAAACTCCCGATATATACCCCAAAACCCGGAACCCTTGATTCCTAGCGACCTGATGGGTTTGTCATGTGGAAGGGAATAGCTGGTTTCTGGTTCCTTCCTCCTCAGCCGCTTTAAAATGCTATAAAGCTCTTTCGAGCTCGTGAAAATGTCACCGAGCACACCATCAACCGGGCTCAGCCCACAAAAAGACATTTATCAATCAATAAAACTCTTTGAATCAACCACTGGAGCCCGTCTTGGCCCCGCAGCTCCACCACCATTGGGGATATGATGTATGACTGAATCATCACAATTTGTTCTCTTGATAACATCCCCGTTCTCGTGGCAATGGAACACGCGTAGGATTCGTATAAATGCGCGCGTCATGTATCGACCATTTGCCGCCTTTTGAACTTTGATTTGTTTTAATTTACGATAGCCAGCAAAAAATTGATTTTTCAGCTACCAGAAAATTTCTCGCTTAATTATTCAATTTTCTATTTTTGGTTCTTGTTATCACCGCGATTGATTGCAGCCGCTGCTACCGCTTTCGACCAGCGGGCTATTGCGATAGCAAACATATTTCTAGGGATGTATTCTCTGTTTAGTGGTCGAATAATCAAATTGGAATTTACATCATGGTTTTTTCGTATAAATTCACAAATTATTTAGTTTTTGACAACATGCCAGACACTGTTTCAAAATATCGGGGAACGATACAATTTATAAATTACCCCTATCACAGTCTGTTCTTGATTCTGGTATCGGTGCGGCTCGTTTTTCACAAATATTAAATTTGGCCACGTCTAATTCCCCGTGTTCAGCAACTTTTTCGTAATCAATACTTGTGGAAAATATTATCGCCCGTCAGCAATTAGTTACAGTGTTATCATTGTAGGCTATTCTTAGATTTATTTCTTACTTTATTTTCCATATAATTTCGATATTTGCTGGAAAAACAAATCCTTACTGCCTTGTGTTGCATTCAGATTTTGCAACATTTATAGGAATAATTAAATAGATATATAATTTTATAAATAATATTAAATTTTCCGAGCATTTTAAATTGTTCATTGATTCTTTAGTAGAATAAAGAAGTAGAACTCAAGTTTACAGCCCGCAAGTTTAAATTGGTGGATTTTTATGAAGGTAAGCGTCTTTATCAATGCCAAAATTGTACCATTCAATTCAGTTTCTACGTTATTATAGCGTCCGTAATTAAATTAACATTTTCCCATACTTTTATGATGCTATGTACTATATTTTTATTTACTACTGCTATAAACGCCCAATAAGACTACACGATTATAAATAATTAAAAAAAAGATATAGCTGAAAATTTCTAAGCCTAACAGAAGTACTAAATATTTTTGGACCGCAGCTTAATTATTGTGTAGGGTCTAATTAGCCCATAAGAACGTTTAATGTGCTACTACGTATTGATTTATTGAATTATAACCATCAAAAGTTGTCTACGTTTATCTACGTTCGTAAATCGTAGACTTAGAAAAAAAAACATAAAACCATAATCAAAGTGGTAAATCAAGGACTAAAAGTCCCTTTTTAATTGTTGTCATTCGACGCCGGGGATTTCTAGATCAAATTTCACAGCCATAATCACATTTTAATTTTTCCATTCGTTTAACTCGACACCCATCCCAAATATCGCAGAAGGTATTTTTCCCGTCAAAGGAATGTCTAAATCCCTTTTTGTCCTTTCAACCGAAGGAGGCTTTTAGAAAGCGCTCCATAATAGCGCTCAGCATTCGTCGAAATTGAGCGAAAATTGGGAAGTTGATTGTTTCCCAGAAAATTAGAAGTTAATTAAGCGGGCTGTAATAAAGTGCAGCGATGATGATCATCTAATGAGTACCGTACGGTGCTGCATCCCATGGGATGGACCGAACGTGGAATAAAATCCTGACGCCCTGTATTCTCTCATGCCGCCATTCTGATCATAATCCGGTCGTTATATAGTTCATCATTTGCAACACCCCCGCTCGTAATCCACTCAATTTATGGAAACGGTCCCTTTGCAATTTGCCAGGAGGTCTCTACATCAAACAACGCGAAATCACTTCATGGTGCGATTTCTCTCCCGCAACCTCCCTGGTCCATTGGATGTCGCGACGGATGCTTAGGTCCATTTACATTGCAGATTATAACAATGCGCGCATGGCGCCGAGACGGACGCATAAGTAAATGAATTTTTAGATAAATAAATCAGACGACACGATATAGCGGGTTTATCGCGGCATCACTCGCGGTATATCGTTATCGGGGCGTAATTAGATATCAAAACATTTGATACGGGCACTTTGGCGATTGTTCTATAATTTATACGCAATCTGGAATGGCGGCGGACATGTGTTTAATGGGTCATTTGTTTTCCGAGCACACAATAGAGACAACCCATTAGTTCAATGGCAGCAAGGTGTGCACACCACCCTGTGTCTAAGTCCGATCCATGGTGTGTTGGGTGTGGGCACTTGGGGGGCAGAGAGACACGTATGCAATCGGAGAAGCCGCAACAATGCACATCACAGAGGCCAACATAATTAAGCACAGGTAATGGGAAGGTAGTTAATTAATAACTGGTTCAAAGTGAATAATTGCTTCGGTTTCGGGATGCCCTCTATTCCCGCCGACCGCGCCATTCTATATTTTCTATAGCCGTCAACCGTATAGTGGGTCCTGGATCCATAGAACACTGTGGGAAGAACTATCTGCTGCGATTGGTCTGTTTTGTGCTCCCTCTGTCCCCGGAACAACTGATTGATGTTTGAGGATAGTTTTACACGCCAAAATCCAATTATCCTGAAGGATCGTTATTGAGTGTTTCCGAGGAATGTGCAATCCTTCGGAAGGACTTGAATTGAAATTTGATTATGAGGGAGTCCGATGTTAATTGCCAACAATCCTATGCAGACATTGCTGCCGCGTATGTCGTCTAGTTTGTAACAAGGTCTTGTTCTAACTCGGTCTTTACTCATGGTTACATGTCCAACCTGCTGCTCTGCGGCTGCTCTAATAATAAAAAAGGAAATGTATTTCTATTATTTCAATATGCTATAACTTTTTGAACATTGGAATTTACTAGTCTTAAAAATAAAGGGGTGAAATTAGTTTTCGAGGTGTGTGTTTCGACATATTGACGAAAATCACCAAATAGACAATTTTCGAAAAGTAGTTTTGAGATACCCTAGCCGTTTAAAATGATACGATGAGTCCACAAGGACAAATTTTTATGATTTTAATTTTAAATTATCCATCCTGAAAGTTGACTCATATTAGTTTCCACAGGAATATAAAACTCCAACAAATGTTGACCTTTAGATTCCCACTTTTAATTGATTAGAATGTCGCAATTCCCCCGATCTGAATCAAATGAATTCCGAGAACTTGTTTGCATTCTTCAAGCGACTTAGTAAGCCAATTTATTGACTCAATTGTTCCCGAATTCCTAAAATCTTACAGTGGCACAATTTTTAAATTTCTTAAATTTTTGTATCTACATAACATGGAAAATTTTGCTCTTGATAAAAACCGCCAAAATGGTGCACCATAGTCTACCACAAAAAAAAAAAAAACAAAAAACATCCCGCGACAGGGAGACGAATTAACTCCCGTGACGTTTATTGCGGGTCGGCAGGAGGAAAAGAATATTATGAATTCAACTAAATACATGTCGACTTGCAAAAAACATGCCAAATCCTCATAAAACGCTGTTGCAATTTTATATGCATGCTCGGCTGTCATTGAGGACAAAGTGCTGTCCCAACAGCAGCAGCACCAGCAGCCAGGCCTTAGTCCTCGATCCTGCGGAGCCAGCCAGCCAGCCAGCCAGGAGGCTATCCACGAGCCAGGATTCGGGCGACCGCCCTGCTCCCATATACGGGCGCAGAGAGCAGCGAGCAACGTTCAGTTGGCCCAATCACCGACAAAATTGCTCCCATAGTTTGTTGGCACCGTTCCAACATTTTACGATCCTTCTTTGCTTCCTAGGGCTAGGTACGACGTCATTCAGCCAGCCTGGCGCCCGCCCTCGCCATCGAAGCCCACCTTGACAGACTTCTTCGAGCAGGTCTACCTGCTCCTTACGTGATAAAGTATTAAAATATCACCTATCAGCTGTGGGTGTCAGGCGAACATGTTTTTTTTTTTTTTGTGCTGTCTGCCTTCTTCTACAGCATGACTTCTTAGTAGCCCACTCCCCAAGGTGTCTTGAAGGTGGACACTAAAACCTGCCATGTTCATACAATTGTATGTTTATATTATAAGAAATCTATTTCTGTAGTGGCCGCGTCATCGTCGCGACTGCACCGTGATGTAACGTCGCTGACCGTGCAGTACCTAATCCGATTATTTTCTGGAGCACTGAGTTTCCTCTATTTTTAATTTCTACTGAGTGATTTCTACGGATTTTGTAGAACAGAAATATTTTCGAGCAGATGGCACAATAATCGGCTTGTGGTTCACTCGCTGAAGCATTAGCACGCCGCTCGAAAGAGGTCAAAATTTTAAAAGCTTTCAGAGTCTTCTGGCACTAGATCGGGCAACATACTTTCTGCCTGCTCCAAGTGGATTTTTGGATTTTACGAATTATCTGGAGGAAAGTTGGTTGGTACCTCTTGGTTTTGCTACTGTAGAAAGGTGTTCTAGGAAAGGTTTAGCCAACGTTGAGCATGTACAAAGTGTAAAAATTTTTAAGAAATTCCAGAATATTACGAATTTGTAAGTTAGAGAAATTTTATTAGTGTCAAAGTATAAAATTTTTAATCGTCTTCAAACATGTCATACAAATTTAGAAATGCACTTTGTAATTATTAAAATTCAGTACTAAAATTTAAATTAAAAAATTAAAATGCCCATTTACTCGTTTAACACTTTGCTTTACTCCAATATAAAATAAAAAATGTTGTTTTAGCATTTTCAAACATTTCACAAACATTCTAAGAAATGGAAAGCGTTTATTTGTATAGACTAAAAACATTTAGATTTAAAAGAAAATTTATGTAAATATTTCTATTGCGTTGTTTGAATTCGGGAAAATATTTATCTTTATTATTTATTTATCTGAAGTATTAAGAAACCGTGTACTAACAATTTATGAATCAATCAATGAAATAGAACGTAAAAACTCAAGCCACTTGCATTTTAAGATAGCTGAGCTCCATAATCCCCAATAGAACAATTCCCCAAGCAAAGTCTCACCGCTGAAACTTTTAATCACAAGAAACCAGCTCCAGTCCATTCGAGGAGTTATCTTTAATTATTGAATTCTCTTCTTCTTTTCAGGTAAGCACAAGAATTATGTCTGTGGCTAATTGCTTTTATTACATCAGAGTAAGTACGTTTTGCACAATTGCCCGTGAGGTCCCGGGGGTATCTTTTCTTCATTCTTTCCAATTTATCAAAGTACAAAAACGGCGATACCGCCTGCCCTTCACGACCTCCTTCCCCGCACAATTAATCGATAAAATTGCTTCTTGCGAATTCCCGGCATGCCGGTAAATAACGAATTGAAGCCCAGTCTCTGTGCCATGCCGTGCCGCGACGGTATGCAACTTTTCAATCTTCCTAATTCAAATTTATTATTTTCCCTTGAGGAAGGGAGAAATAAAAATTTTTTTTTTCTGTATATGCACATCGATACCTTCGAAGTAGGGACATCCGAGAAGGCTGTTCGGGGGTTCTTTGCAAAAAGGTTCCTCGGGGAACCCTAGAGTTTGATCATCAATGTCCGACGCATTTACAAGAAAACTCCATTGCATTAGGACTACGTTACTCGAGGAGGCGGACTCCTCTCAAGAAATCCTCGAAAATATAAGAAGGACTTACTTATAGGGAGAAATCAAGGTTTCATGTGCTGGGCGCATTTCAAGAACATGTGACTTCTTGTTTACGAAGAAAATCAAACTCTTGTGGGACGAGCAGCGGAGGAAATGATAGGCGGAAGGAGTTGAGTGAAAGTTCTTCTACAGGGCGACAAGTAAAATACCCGAGCCCGCATAAAAGTTGCAACACATTAAGTAGGAACTTTTTAAATTTACGGTTAAAATCAGAAAGTTTTTAATTAAAAACTTTAACTTCAAATTATCTCCGCAACTTTCGCCGGAAAAAAAAAAGTGTCCTTGCAGTTGTTGGCATTGTCATTAGATGTCTTGTAACTTGTACCCTCGTTTCAGGGTAAGGATGGATTTCAGAAGGCTTTCGATGCCTGTATAAAAATCCACACCAGTTGTAAGCCCACTCCTTAGCTATTAATTTTTTAACATGTTTCTCTGATTTCCAACTCCCTGGATTTTCAAAAAGCCAATCTTCAAAAGTGTTCGCAGCAAGTTTTAATGATTTCGGGGAAATTCTCTTCAAAAGTTCGAAGGCGATTCCTTTAGCTGTTTCCTGACGTCGTTCTGCAATCACAAGGTCAAAATCTGGCCGCAGGGGATTCCCTGTATTTCCTTCGAGTTCGAAAACTACAAATTGGCTTGTGCAGTTCCAACGGGAACCAGCAGTAGGGCGATGAAATTAGAAGTGAATGAGACCAATGCGTCCATCTCAATTAATCTTCGGCTAATTGGTGAAATTCCAGCTCCACTTCGAGAATGTGATTTGTGGAAGTTTACCAGGAAGTTGTCGGATCTGGTCATTGCACCCTGTTGCATTGAAATGGTAGAAACTCCTATGTCCAAGTTTTATTATTCATTTTTTTTGCGAAGTTTTTCAATATTCGATATTTAAATTTGTATTTTATTATTTTTATTTTTATTATAATTGACATATCTTACTTAATTTTAATGTTGATAAAAAAAAGTAAATAGGGAAATAGAAAAATATTGGAATTATTTCAGAAAATGTACTAAATAAGTAAATCTCTTTTGTAAATATCCAAAAACAAGCAAAAGTGCAACAGGCAGGTGTTGAATTTTTAAAATTGCATATTTTGAAATTTGAAAATTTAAAGAAAGTAAAAAAAACTCTGATTTTTTCCAAAATTTACGTCTAATATCAAAATACCAAAAATTTAATCGTTTTTTTTGATGATTTCTGAAATAAAATTCGTCAAAGAACCCTCGTTCTTGTATTTAAGAGGATGTGCTTTTGAAAGGAACAGGAGCAGGATTTGAAAAAATAAAAATATACTAGAAAAAAGCCCAGTTTGGACATCCTGTACCTTTAATAAAATACTTTTAAAAGTTTTCCTAATGTTCTAAACCAGACTCTCTTTTGCCAAACTACTGAGATCAGGAAATTGGCTTCGCATCGCTATTTGTCTTGGTGTATATATCAGACCTTTCTTGAAAAGAAAAGTCTAAAACAATAAAAAGTGTTGAAAGACACAACCAATAAAGACTGAATCATCTTCGCTGTATCATAATCTCAGCAAAAAGAGCCAAGTGTCCTGAGACTTTAATTTCTCCCCGACGAAGAACGAAGACGAAAGGAGAGGGTTTAGGGCACACGTCGTCTATTGGAGCAGATTTGGTGAGTCACAAAAACCATATAAACTTGTTTCCTCAATCTTCAGCGAAAGGAAATCGCTAAATCATGTCTGAACGGAGAGGACAAGTTGCTATTAGCAATCTCAGCCGGGATTCTGGGACTCTGGGCGTTTGGGGGTCTGGGATTCATTCATTGCCACTTTATTTTTCACTCGTTACGTTTATGGCTTCAGTAAATTTAGTGGAGGCACTTCTTTAGAAGATGCTTTTTCGCTGTTTCATCGGATAGCATCCCTGCCGCGTATCGGATGGAAGGAACCGATCATCATGAGTTAGCCTAGGCTGAAAGCAACAACGTGCTTTATGGAATTTCCGCACTTGCCCTAAATTAATCATCGGTTGTTCCCGGGTGGAAGACTGAACCCCCTCAAACCCAAATAAACCCACTTTCCTTTCGACGAACGATATCGCAACCCCAAATCTCTTCCCAGGCATTCCCGGGATAAAGCTGACGACCCCAAAATTTATCTAACCCATACAGCGTTGGTGGCCTAGAGAACTTCCTTAGTTTTTCCTTTTAAAATAGCTCAAAGCCTTTAATTTTGTGGGTTTTGTTTTTAAGGCGCTGCTTTGTGTCTGGTGAAGAAGGTTCATCCCTAGTAACTTGAGCGGGGAGGGATAGCGTCGCGTGAATTGGGCCCCCAGGAGTGTGGTAAATGCCTCCATACCCCAACATATACACTCTCCTCATCAGATTGAACCGCTGAATCACGCGGCCACTGTTTTTATTTTCGACAGACATATTTTTTTTATGTCACCCTCGCGTCACAGCCTGCGCCTTTAGCATGACACCGCCTGGCCAAATATTATCATTTGATCAGCGAAAATGTGACGCTTTTGTTCGTCGATCTTTCGAATTGTTGATATTTTACGATGGCAAGGTGTTACGCGAAACACGGCAACATTTTTTTTTTTTTTTTTGTTTTTTGTTTTTGGCTGATACTTTAAACAACAGTGAAATTATCGCTATCAGCCGTGCAGTTAAAATTTCATTTCTTCACAGCCAATAAAGTAAAATGGAGAAGGGGACTATGGGCAAGAGGTGACGGGAGGTCTTAAAAAATCGATATAGGAATTTATAGCCACCATTCTCTTTATTTTAATCGAAAATAAGAAAAATAAGGCCAGCTTTAAGAACTTTCTCTTTAAATTGACATTTTGATCCTTTCTAATGGGCAAAAGTATAAAAATATAATTTTATGGTATATTTACTAAGCGTTAATGGTACAACTATGAGAAATACTCTTTTGTTTTATTATTAAATTGTGTATCGCAATATACAACAAATGGGCTGGAATAAGTGCCTGCAAGAACAATTAAGAATATAAAATTTATTCCAGTGAGTTTTAACTCGTTGTACTTTGTAATTTTGTAAAAAGTTTAGAAATATTGTTGATCAATATTTACTATAACATTGGATCAATTTTCTAATGTTAGTTACTTCCTTTACGACCATATGATCATATAGGACGGGATCAGGTCATCGTAGATAGAGATGTAGAAGGAATTAGATTCCTTAATTTTAATTTTCAAGAAAACATCTTATTTTCAAACTTGTTAATTGTTGCATTTTTAATGTGAAAAATAATGAACTTATCCTTTATTTTATTTAAAAAATCACCATTCAGAACTTCAGACATGGTAAAAAATAACATCGGCAACAAAATCACAATTCTAATTTAGACATAGAAAAGTATTTTTATCTAAGTTGTTTTTAAGGAAGAAAAGAAAAAAAATCTGGGATGATTTCCACCCCGCATGGGACTGGCTTTGAAACTCACTAAAGAATCAAAAAGCAAAAATAATTATTTATAGATCTTCGAATTGTTGATGGTTCATTCCTTGTTACATTTTTACAATTTCAAGGTTTAAGGTATTTTATTTTATATTTCTAAAGAAATATTTTCGAGTCAATTCTAGAGCATTAGTGAAATTGTATCACATCAGAAATGAACGATTGCTTCTCCCATTGAAAATTGTTACCTTTTTAAGAAATGGGATTCAAGTGACTTCTTAAATTGAGTCAATTTGATTTTCCATCAAATTGAACTGTCATGCTTCCCAACGATTTGCTTGAAAAGAAATCAATCAATCGCGTTTGAGATTCTTATGAATTTAATTGAGAGAGGTGTGTGCTCATGTTATGAATTTATGGAACAAATTTCAAGAAATCCCCCGGCGCGTTCGCTGTCTACATGCCTGGATACAACGGCATCAGTGGATGCACTCATGGTACCTTCGATAGTGACATATGCTAAAATGATGGAAATTATTAATCCGATGGAAATTTGGGGCAATTTTATTGCATAGACTCCCCAAATAATCCATTTCTGTATGGCATAGTGCAATTTATTGATTTCATTGTTGCAATAGCGAACTTCCAGCAGGGTGAGACGGAATCGGAGTGGAGTACAGGCTTTCTGGAATTTATCTAAAATTCAGGTTGAACAAGCAATGGTTTTTGCTGGGGACAAGGTGATACTAAAAATAACTCTTTATTATCCGCGATTCCTACAATAGAGTTACTCGTTTTGCAAAGTTTACGTAAGTCTTTTCAGTCAGTCAAATAAAAAAAAAAAGTATAAATTCAAGTTCACGTCAGGGACTTAGACGTTTCTAAAAACATCCCATTTTGAAGCATTTAATCATTCAAATGATTTCAATAAGATTAGATAAATTTGGTATTCTTCTTATTTTAGTTTAGATTTTTGGAAAAGAGAGAATCGTTTCCAAAAAAAGAATAATATTAAACCTATCCATTCAGACTATAATTTTCCAGTTAGATTGAATTGAGTGCATTTAAATAAAAAAATGTAAAATAAAAGTATCTCGAAAGCCAGGTGTTTGAAAAAAAAGGTGTAACAAGATTCTTTCAATCAAATCAATTTTTTAACGACTATAAATACGTTTTCTTTTTTTTCTGAAATTCTGATACGGTTTTAAAATTTTCGCCACAGACATTTAAGGAGAAATTAGCATCTAAAATCGTGTCTGAAGCTAAAAACAAGGTCGCAAATTTGAAGTAATTTAATTCTTTTTTTAAAAACAATAGAGAAGTTCTAAAAAGTAGTGATAATTTTCGACATTTTGACCATTAATTGGCTCTCTCCCTTAAACAGTTTTTGTATTTAAATATTAAATTATGATTTAGGACAAAATAGCATTCCAAATTCTTCAATTTCTTAACTTCGAAATTCCCAGACCAAGAATTCCTCCGGTATAGCCAGTTTTTCGGATTTTAAATCAAAATGAGACTTCAAAATTGAAATTAAAATTTCAAAATCTCAAACGAATCTTCTTATCTATGATTTGTAGATTATTTCTTTAAGTTATAATTCTTTAAGGAGGTATAAGGAGTTGTGACGAGGATGCCGATCACAGCATTTTTATGTTCTTATCTAGAACTCCATATGCACTTCCTGTAGGAAATAAATTTCGGCTCCTTGTTTAAATTCAAATTAAAAAATCCATTGTAATTTTTAATTTATTCAAAATTATCTCAAAGTTAAGTTTTTAAGAAGCCTCTTTTATAAACGACATTAAAACGCTTATTCATTGAAGATTTGAGTGTTAAACAACAAGAGGCATCTTCAGCACACATGACAAAAAAACTTTCCCTAAGAACGGACAAAAAAAGAAAAAAAATGTGTCCTGTAATATACGGCCAAAACATTTATTAAGGATTTTATTAAAGGAAACAAAAATACCAGGAAAAAGTTGTGAAAAAAATATCACAAAGATAAAAAGGTTAAAAGGGAAGAGCTAAAAGATGAAGAGCCCGGCAATCGCACAGGTGAGGTTGGCCTGCGTTGATACCCGGACTCGTGAAAAATGCGGCAATATTTCAACCGTCCTATCATTTTCAAACAAAAGAAAAAGGGGAAGCATCTCGCTATAAAGCCGCAGAACTTATCTTTCATCCGGCAAATGAGGAAAATGTGTAGAAAAGTCCTGGCTATGTGTGCGGGGGTGGATGCGTTTAAATGGAGAAGGGATTTGTTTTCCTAAAAAAAAAAAAAGAAAAAAAGAAAGTTAAAGACAGATCGATATTCTGGACCACTTCTACTCGTATATGAAGAAAAATTGAATAGTGGAAATGGAAATCGCATTTCTTCGAATACCTACCGATCAGCCAAGGGCGCATTTTCTTCGAATGGAATCAATTCCCGCCGGCGCATTTATGACTTTATTAACCCACCTTCGTCCCCACCCCACTCCGTTAAAAGTCCATAAAACTTTTGTTTCCGCCCTGTTAACCAATGAGTATTTTCCGATTATTATTGGAACTTTGATTTATCCTTGAATACGGCGCGTAGCGCATTCAAGCCCGCAATTGCCTCCTTCCGTCGTCCATACGTAGACTAGTAATGGGGCATATGTGGAAAGGTACAGGCATACGCCGCTTAGAGAGCAAATAGAAACCTTTTGTGCGAAAAAAAAAAACATAGAACTAAAAAAGCAAAAAAAAAGAAAAAAAACCGATAAAAAAGGTTCTACAGGAGAAAAAACAATAGGGCGACGACCAGCAGGACGCCAGGTCGCCCGGACACAGTGGTGAAAATAAATATTCATTTGCACAAGAAATTTATGCATTTGATTTGGTGGGTTTCGCGCTAAGCGACTGCACTTTCGGGTGCATTTTGGTGCACACTGTCCCGGAAAAACTTTTAGCCAGAACGTTTTCCGGACGGGGAACAACCTGGGATATTTGTTTTAGACCGATTGGTCGGGAATTTTCTGTTATTTTTGGGATAATTTTGTCATGAATGGCAATGGATGGAAATTTTTATTTAAAACTTTATCCTCGGGCAAATTTTTACCATTTGTATGTAGTTATTGTTGAAAGCACAAAAAAAATAAAAATATATGAAAAAGATTAACACAATTTACGCTCAATATCGTATGAACCAATAACGTTTAGATTTTATGCTGTTTTTCCCGATTTTTGGCCACCTCTTTTCTTCCATTATTTACAGAATTAAAATTGCAAACAATTTGAATGCATCACAGCCTTGTTGATTTTGGTATATTTGTAATAATTGCTAATTTTTTGCAGAATATTGAAGAATAAGTAAACTTTTGTGCACGTTAATTAAGAATTTGTAGGGGATTTTTATTAGAAAAGGTTTTATCCTTGCTTTTTTTTAAAAAAAAAGGAAAGTTTCAAAATCCTTTTAATTAAAACTAATGGTACATGTTCAAGTGCATTTCATCCAAGAAGGAATGATTATTTCTTAAGCCATTAAACTGCCTGTGACTTCGTTTAAATAGACTTCAAAAGTAAAAAATATAATTGTCTTAAGTTCAGTATGTTTATAGGAAAAGAAAAAAATAGAAGGACGATATATAAAAAAAATTTTCATCTTCTTAAATTATGTATTTTTAATAAAATTATATAAAACTTTAAAAACTGACGAGGTTGTAGCGTTACGAGTGCAAATATCGATATTTTTGATAGAAATAGTGTTTTTTTTCGAAATTTTATTTTTAACTTCTATGATTTATATTAAACACGTATCTTAAAATTATTCATGTAGTTATAAAGAAAAACTCGTAAGAAAAAACCTTTTTATTTTTATCTAACGATCTTTTTTTTTTTTATTTATCATCAAATTTTCTATTTCGGTTTCTAATGAACACAAAATAAAACATCCATGAAGAAAACTTTCGTAACGCAATCTGGCAGTTTGTTTGATAATTCCGAACCCTCTGTTAGATTAAATTGCACAAAAGGGTCTTCAAGTAGTAAACAAGCAATTCAACACAATTCCAATTTTGCGTTTTCCCCTCAAAAAAAGAAACCATGTTCTTACCCTCTCGGGCATGATGCGCGTCCCCCAATGTCTCTAAAAAAAACCTGATACTATTCTGCAACAGCTTCTACTGTTTACCTTCGCAAGTCTTTTAAAAACGACAAAAAGGAAGACACGTTTATTTCTTCAGAGTTCCTTATCCCAATCTATCCCGGGTGCTCCTTTACAGTGTACTCAAACACATTCCCGGAGCATTACAAGAATTGCATGTAGCAGGACACGCGTCTTATCCCCCTCTGATTTACTCTAGGGCGATAAAAAAGGTCAACCGACATGAATATGACCGTGAAGTGCACATATATTGAAAAATTATTACAGCACCCACTCCGGTGCCGGGCGCCGTAATCGTCAATTTCACCGCCGGCGGGTATAGAATTCGACGACGGGACGGACCCTGATTCGGCCCCTAGTGCCCCTGGATATGTAAAATGGGAAAAAAGAGGGTAAAAAAAAAAATTAAAATTTTATGAAACTGCTGCGACAGAGGAAGACTGCATGCAGCATGAACATGGCAATCGAAAAGCCGGACGTGAGTTTACCTAATCCCGGTCTATGGATTCTGAGGAGCCCCAAGGAAGGACTTAAGGAATAGCCCCGGGATTTATTGCCTCCTCCATCGTCGATTATGCCCATCTTCCTGTCCCCATAAAATCGAGGATGGCCCAGGAGGGACGATGGTCGATGGCGTAACCAGGACTCCTTTATTCGCTCGTTAATTGTATTTATATTTAAAGGGATTATATTCGATCATTCCAAGTTTAACGAGAAACTTGTCGCAACGATAAAAATTTTGTTAATGTTAAATGAAATATGCCTGTGTTTTTTTTTTCTTTTTCTTTTTATAAATTTGAGACTTCTTTTAAGACTTCTTTTTAATTAAAAAGATCTGTTCTATTCATTTTTCGTGAATTTGTCTAGAATATCACAACTTGTTGCTATCTCACTGATCTATGCAGGATTTCTTCTAGTTTTGTATACCATTTTCATTTCGAATAGTTTAAAACAATTAAATTAACACTTTAACCAAATTATCAATGTCTAAAAAGTAAGTGTAACAGACCAAACTTGTACGTTAAGAAAAAAACTCTATAACCGGCACAAAAGCCAATATACTTAACTTTTGTGTCTGTTCTGGAAAGACTAGGGTTATGGAGGGAAGTCTTATTTATTCAACAGAAATTGACAAAGAGCACTCTACGCTTTAAACTTGAAAAAAAGGGCAAACACGGCCTGTAGTGGAGAATAGTGCGGCCATCGCATATTAATACGGTCCCTGCTACTAGATGGCGCTCTAGGGCAAAGGAGCGGCAGCTGCTCCGCTGTCCGCAGATATCGCTCTATTAAAAAGCGCACTTCCATTTATGAAACACAACATATTCATTTACTTTAGCACTTAGTAGAACCTATTTGGGTTGCCATCGAGCGGTTGCCGTCGCTGTGCGATGGAGTGGAGCGCTGCAAAAATGCGCGAAATATGTTTGCTTTAATGCGGCGCCGGGCGGCCAGTCGTATTCGTATCCAATTAATTGATTCGTATCCAGGAACATTTCAATAAATTCACGTATCGGCGCATGGAATCAACTGCATTAGTCCCACTAGGAAACCAACAAGTGATTCGCCATAATCGGACCCATTAAATTTATGAATGCGTCGGGACTGCTGTGCTGTGTCCGTCGTTGTATGTCCGCCCGGCGCCCGATACCCGGCACCCGGCAAAATCCCCATCCATCTAGCCTTATTTGCGCTTCCGGGAGTATATGCGAATCTAGAAATGGATTGCCATCATAATATTCGCCTATGAAATCAGATGTAAGCTTTAAATCATTTCACGGCTCCAAAAGCAATAAATGATTGAAGCGCATTTAGTGCTCAACGGGATCCACATAGCCCGGGATGCGGGTGGAACGGGCTTGATGGACGTTGTCCAATAGATGACATAAAGACACAGTTTAGCTAGTTAAAAGTCCATTTTATCAAATTCATTTGGTTAGCGCCTATCTAATTTTAAATATTGTTTAATACACTAATTAACGCAGCTGTTAAATAATTACAATAACATTATTTAAATTTGATTGAATGGTATAAGGTCAAACGGTGGCATTTTGAAAATTCCTACTCCGTTTAAGAAATTCAAACCAAACCAAATTACAATTTTAATAGACGATTTTGATATAATGTCCCTTATCATTGTCACAAATTCGACAAACACTGCCGTAGAATTGTGAATCTTATACTGCAGCTTAAGATTAAGACACAGCTGCAACAGAATTTAATTCTGCTAGGAAAATCACTTTCGCTAGCTCAGTGGGAAGACAGTTGATGTCGCAGAACCCAACCTTATGTTATCCGAAGAAAAAACATCTTTGCCTTTTATGTCTGAGCCTTGAACAGTCGTTGGAAGATTCATAAAACGAAATTGTAGCCCCGTCCCATTCCACATATGTGCACAAAAAAGGAGTTAGAGTTAAGCCCGGCTTTCAAAAGTTTCTCCAATATACCCGCATAAATCCAACTCCCCCCCCTCATGTGAGCCACTCGCAAATATTGGTGTTGTGGTGCATGCAGCAGAGATTTAGTCAATTTTGTCATTAATCCGCTCCTGAGCGGATCGAGCATTTCTTAAGAAAAAAAGTATTACCCGCAAAATTGCGCCCCAATCCTCCCCAAAATTGCATCCTCGCCTCGTTCTCGTCGTCGGGGTACATGTCGTTCCAGGAATTTTGGACACGCCAGTACCGGTTGAAGACAACAAACAGTCTCTTCTTCCTCGAGTTCCAACGGGAGTTTCTCCATGGCTAATGTGGAGCGTAAATACCTTCGAATTAAGTCTGACAGTGATTGTGCCGGGCTAGCCGAAACTTTACATAACGAGGACGATAAAAGGTGCTCCTCCTGTGGGTACCGACCGCGGAGGAGGCCGTGGCAAAAAAAAAATAAAAAAAAGTATTCGTATGCGAAACTTTTTACAGGGAATAAAAAGTTTTGAACAATAAAAATTTTCTGTCTGAAGAACGTTCTGAGGGACCGAAGGGCGGTCGTCTTGCAACTTTTTGCCCGGACCTGTTCCCATGTGCAGGCTGCAGGACAGACGGCGGCGTTTACAGCCTCACATGCTGTCCCCCACCACCCGGATCCCATCCCACTCCACTAGAGCAAACTTTTATTACAGAGAAAATAAAAAATTCTGGAAACGTTTGTCAAATCTCGAAAGTAGATTACGTCGCTCAAAGCGTCTTCCACCGCACTCGAACCTGTCTTGGGCTGACATCATATAACGTCTGGACCAACGTCTATCCACCTGCCGGTGGAATCGAATCCGCTCCCTTCTCGTGCTTTTTTCGGTTCGCCCGTGTGCTGCTGTTGCAAGTCAACCGTTAAAATGAAGGTGATGTGCATGATAATGATTCAGGGGAAGGGGGAGGAGAAGGAGGAAGATTGAATCTGCATCTTGGGACTTTGGACGCATCTAACGTCGTCGAATGCCTCATATTTTGCGCGATGCCCCATCTTTTTTTTTTAAGAAAAAGGGGGATTCAATAAAACTGAAGGTGACTTCAACTTGCCATAAGTGATAATATTCGCTTTTTATGTAAAACTATTCATAATCAACGAAGACAATGCTTTCAAAGTCCATAGAACTATTTAAATAAGTCTTTAGATAAAATTTATTACCAAAAACGGGGAGTCTGCTTTAAAAAACTTTTTAATAAAAATGCCAAGTAAATCTCGCGAGTGTAACATAAAATACATTTTTTATAATTAATTATATTCCTATAAAATCCTGAATCTTATCGCTTTGTTTTCCTAGTAAGGATAAAGTGCATCGCAGTACTTTACGAAATCTAAAAATCCATATCACTCCGTCTGTGTAATTCCCGCTAAGCTTAATTAGATAACGAGAAGACACTGGTGGATGCTACTACTGCCGGGTCCCTGGGCCGAGTTCCGAAGTTTCGCTTCCTTTTAATTACTTTAAAACGCTCGCCCATTATGAATCCATCCTGTAACTGTCAGGAACAAGCATAGACAGCGTGTTCCACACCCTGGATGTAGTAGCAGATCCACTACGGGAGCGCTTAAGAGACGTAGCGAACTCGGCAAATCTGTCGGGTAACGTCCCGGCTCGGTGCAACAAAAATCGACACAAAAACATTCTTTCAGTGGCTAATTAAAAAGCTTTGTGAGTTGCGTTCACCCGGCACCACAATCTTCTGTCTCCTCGTCTGGCCAGAGTTTAGAATGCCACCCGATCCCGTCCGATCCTGTGGGAAACTGTCTTTATGGCTGGGTGGCGATGGTTCAGATGGTTCGATGAGCCCGAAAAAAAGATGGCTGGTTCGTGCGATAAGTTGCCTTGTTGTAGGTCCGTTGTCTAGCACCCAGATCCCCTCTGAGTACTCCTCCAGCCCATCGACTGACTATCCTACTCCGTTTAATAGTTATGCATTCGTCCTATGCGCCCGTGAATTGTTAGCTCAAATATCTTCAGCCTCGACAAGAGCATCCCCTCACACCGGATTCACCTGCCGTCCACAACCCAGACGGGAGTCACCCGGGAATTCGGCTTTAATACCGACGGATGTAGCCCGAAACGAAGGCCCCCTGCGCCACATATGTCTTTTATGATGATTACTTGGTGTACCACATTGGCATGTTCCTTGTAAAAGGTTTCACGCTTGTTAGTCGTTCTGCATTCTCGGGTCTCGAGATACGGGCCGGAGCCCGACAGCCCCACAATATGCCCTCGGCCTCAAAAAGCGCAAAAATATAGCCCACTTATTGGTGCTTTGGCCCCGTTGGTATTTCTTCAAATGTGTGCACCTGAACCAGCAAAGTGATGAGGAATTCGCCAGGCTTCGGGCTCTTTGCGAATCCTTTTTTTTTCATAAATGGTAGAAGAACACCGGGTATCGAAGCACTCAATTCCCCACCAGATGGCTTTCATTTATGGGACTCCATGGTGCTAGGTCTAGTCCATTGCTGTTGATGAACTTTTCGATTTGATTAAGTCGAAGTGGGTTGGTGTCTAGATCCTTTTTTTTTTTTTTGTAACCTAGAAAAACTACCGTTTTTTTTCTGAAACGAAGTGCGCAGTGATGGTAAACCACTCTCAATAAATTTAAGTGCCTACGGGCATGTAGTTTTAAACTAAATGTGACCTGCTTGATACTGCGTAATAATTTTGCTAGATTCCTTGTAAAAAAAAAAAAAAAAGGTATAAAATTAAAAATAATATGCAAGCATCTTTGACGATGAAACCAATTTGGGAATGGGTCAAAGTGATTTATTCCTTCTTTCAAAAAATTTGAAGATTTATAGCCGGAGTTATTTCGGAAAGTGCAAGTTTTTGATTGCTGAACGAATTTTTTAAACTGGCTCATTACTTCGTGAGATCACCTGGCAAAACCTCACAAACGAACTGCTTGTATTTTTAATTGTTACCCTAGATCATTAAAATATTTTAAATTTTTCTTATCTGCAAAAATATAAATAGTCGAACTTATTTTTTTTTCTATTCGTTCCCAGGTAAGGACCAGTAACATGTTCAAAAGTTTTCTTGGGTTAAGGAATTTAAATTCACTACGTTCAAAATCTTACGCTCACTATGGTTAAGGTAAAAATTGTGATGATAAAAATTTTTTATTGAAATTCTTACATACTACACAGCAGATGATATAAAAAACGTAATTTTAATTTGAAGCCAATTTGTGTACTACAATTTAAAGTATTATCAAATTTTAATTAATTCCAATTTTAAACTAGACGATTTACGTGACATAATTGGATTTGAAAGGGAAAGCCTTTAGATCCCCACCAGAAGATAACGCTGTGCGCCAATATTGACCGTAACAGCAAATGAACGTGAATGCATGAAGAAAAATTTCACCTTCACGTCCCCTGTCCACGCTCGGCCAATTCCTGTGCCTTAAGAATAATTGAGTTTGTTTTATCCCCACAAAATCCACTTGCCCCTGACGACCTCCCGGCACATTGTCGAAATCGCAGAACATTTTTTTTCTTCTGGTGCTTCCTCCTTGATGACTCAGAAGCAATTCCTTTCCGGATAAAATATATAGTACAGTCCTGGAATACCATATGATCCTGCCCGGGCACAGGGGGAGGGAAGGGATTCTTCGCCAGCAGAAACAGCAGGCTAATCTAATTACAGTCCTAAACTCTGATTTTCACAGAAATTTCGTGTGCACAGGAGTGAAAAACATTAGCCGGATGTGCAAGTAAGATATCTAGCGTATAGAGGGCGTTCCGGTGGTAGATGGCTCCCTATTCATTCGGGCAGAGGATCTGGGAACTGTAGGGGCCACTGAGTCGGTAATTGGATGCCACTTAATATTCTGTTCAGGATTTTTGTTTATTTCTACCCGTAAAATCCATTTGAGACATCAATTATCATCGGATCGGGAAAATGGCCCGGCATCCGTAGTCTGCATCTCGTGGAACTGTCCCGATACTAGCAATATATGCTTCTTTTGGTGCACTACCCTGTGTCGAAGCAATTTTTCGTTCAATCAGCTAGTCGCCGGGCGCCAGGTATTAGCCTGAAAATCCTGACTACCTTCGATGGAGAATATTTCAAAGAGATTTCCCATTGTGGTCTATTGACTGCTGGCTGCTTCGTTCGACTGGGAATATTCACAGACCGTATCTAGGGACACCGGACCTGAAGCTGAACCCCCATAGTCGAGCAATGAGCACCGTTTGCCACAGGTATTTCACAATTGCTAGTGTCCTTTTGAAAAACGACGTTTCATTTCGATTTATTTCGCAAAAAAAAAAAAAATCGTAACGTCCTCTAGTTTTTCCCTATGCTGTTTTCCCGCTTTTCATTATTTAAAGCTTTCCTAGATTCTAGGGATCGCTTATGTTTAGCGGATTCACTAAAACAATTCACTTTTCTCCTCATGGTTTTTAGGTCACCATATGAAATGGAATTGGTTTTCTGCCCTGCAATGGAGCAGATCATGGAACCTACTTACGTAAACGAATGTAGACGACAGTTTTCAAGTATCCAACTCAGATCAAGTCTTTATAAAGTACCCTACGGCCTATTCATTTAAAGAATTCAATTCTGGAACTCTGGAGCCTAGTTTTACTCGAAATGTCGACCTGGCTTGAGTAACATACATCGGGTAAAATGCAGCCACTGGCTCCTTTGAAAAAACCAATGCCCATAGGGTTGAGCTCCGGATCTTTTGCTCTGATTATAATAACCCCCAAAACCGTACATAACTTGTGCATTTAATGCACCAAATAGCCCGAGGATAGCTCACATGAATGGATGCTGTAAATGATAGAAACAGTCGCTGTGGCGGACTGATATAGTTTTAAGAGGATCAATATCTCTATTCCCTTTCTGGTCTGCTAGGGCTCTGGTGTATACCTGAAAAACGAATTCGGTAAAATCGAACTGAGTCCAAGCTTGGATTAGAGCCCAGGGCCTATAAAACACCTTTGCAGAACAGACAGACAAACGGACAAACAGAACGGCATAAAATTGGAAACATTGGAAGGGAATTTTGAATTGATTATGATGTCCTGTATGGCCTGAAAATTTCGTAGTGAGGAGCAATTCAACCCCTGGGATGCGCTACAAATAAGGTGAGAGTGGCAGGTGGAATATGTCTACTCCGGTCTAGTCTGAGGGTTCACCTTTAGTACTCCTGGCTGGCCGAACAAGCGTGCTTCTGGCCGCTTTCCCTTCAAATTAGTTCGGATAGAACTTGCATCGGTTTGTGAGGATGTTTTGCAAGTGCAAGCCCTTTTCGCTTTGGGCTAGGGAAAGGGTTTATGCAATTGCAATCCGTGTTATTATCTTCCTAAACAGAAAGCCGCCTTGGGGTTCTCAAAGGGTTTTGCAATTTTCCTTTTTTTTTCTTTTTTTTTCTTTTTTTTTCTTTTTACTTTACCTGAACACTTTTAGAAGATTTCAGCCGATTCCTCTCTTGATTTCAACAACAGCCGCTTTAACCAAATTTACATGTTACAAATTGTAAAATTCTTTCCCCAAAGGGATTACACCTCGTCTAGCCCCTCTGTCTAACTTCGTAACCATTCTCCTGTGATAATGGTGATGGTGAAAGAATTTTGCTGTCTAAAGTTGTTGCTCAATTCTTTGCGAGGGAGGTATGGGGGAAGGTGTATAAGCAAAAAAGTGATGAGCTCGCAACGATTAAGGGCGCCTCTTTTTGCAAATTTAGGGGAATTTTCTACTGAGATACTTTTAATCCTATTTGTTTGATTATACGCCTTTTTTCGGGGGAGCGACGGTGTAAACGCGCTGTTTGATTCAATTCAGAGATTGCAACGAAAGTTCAAAGGAAATTTCATTTTAATGGAGTGTACTGGAAAAAAGTATGGAAAGAGTTGTAAGAAGTTTAGGTTTAAGATAGTTTAACTTATATGCGACTATTCTTATCAAAATTTGAAATAATATGAACCTAAAATATAAAATTAATTTAGCATATTAAAATCAATACAAAATTGTAGATGAAAACCTTAAGAAACTATTTCAAACAAAATTCATATTTACTAGATTGGGGTTAAAAATTGTAGGATTGGGATACGATTTTCGTATTGTTTCCCTGTATGTTAATATTGGATATAAATATTAGTCTTGCGACTAAACTTAGACTAAGTCAGAACTTTTTAATTTTTTGAATTTTATTCCTTTCTTGTCTTTTTGTAATCGTGTCACACAAAACTGAAGAGATGAATTATAATAGTACTTTTGTTATCACGTAACTGGAAAAAGTTGTAGTATATAATTTTTATTGTCTGTTTATTTGCTAGTCATCTTATTCCATAAAAGTCGCTATCATTAAGTTATTTCTGATCTGGAGAGTAACAAAAGGTACGTAAGGTCGTTATTTGATTACCTCATTTGTAAATATGCAAGTAGGCTCTAAATACTTTTTCAACAATTCTAGTCATATTAAAAATTCCTACGTTAACGAACTGAAAGCAAAAATTACTATCAACATAGTCATAGATCCTACCTTAGGAATAATTTACCTTGATATCCTGCAATAAGGACAAAATTACAATCTTTTGAATGTCGCTGTTCACGGCCATCTAAATAACCCCTTTCTAAATGCATTTTGTCTCTCCATAAAGTCGCCGAAAAGTTTGCATTATTGATTCCCAAAAAAATACTGGCGCCATCCCCATCTCTAGTGTCGTCTAGTATAGTCTTGCCCGCCCACATTCGGAGTTCATTCCGGCGCCCGTCGTCATCTAAAAATTCAGTGCCTATTTTTGCCCTATGCCGTCGTAGGGACAAACAGAGCACAAAACAGGGACCGTCTGTGCGGGCTGTGAAATGATGGTAGTAGTGCAGGTGAAGGGGGTTAAAGTAGGGATGAAGGCCGGCCGACCATTGAATATTCAAATACCAAGTTTAATTAAAGTACAGTGTGTTCGTCTGCAGGTAGCGACCGGGGTTTCTATTGCACAGGAGGAGCCCTGCCAACACTACCCACTTCTGCGGTGTTATTTATCCTTTTAATGCACCCATGCACGGTCAAGTGTGCTCTTTTAGGGTCCTCCTTCGGGGCAAAAAGCAGCCATTACGGCCCATGCACTTAATATTCTTGTTCTCCAGTTATCTTGATATCGCTAGTCCTTTATTCTGCGAAAGGATTGTCGCCTTGTATCCGTTTCTCAGGCATATTACAAATTGTTAGCGTTCCATGCATACTATCACTGGCCGGGTACCCGGTTTTTGAGCCACCTTCGGAGAACGCCCTTTTCTGGGCGCACCGCCACTACCGCACCCTCCCGGGAAGAGGAAAGTCCTGGCTCCTGCTCCAAGTAGGGAACAAGGAAAAGCTTTTTCAACTAGAAAAAGTCCGCAATGGCAACAGCGACGCCGGGCTGCGAATAATAAGGGCGAGGGTTGGGACGCCGCGCCGGTTATTTGCTTGCAAAAATGAAATTTCATGGTACACCGTCATCGACCGACCGAGGGCCCGATGGCGCCGCGACGGCTGTGTATATGGGGCGCTGAGGACATGGTGTAAATAGGATTTATATCGAAATTAAGCAGACCTGAGGGGGCGCGGCTGTGCACGAGGCTGCTTTCTCTACAGACCCGTCGATCCCCGAAGGTTCCCCATTTCTGTCCCAACAGAGTTAGAGCACAGGGCGAGGGTGATGGTGAACATGTGAGCGACGACGGAACACAATCGTAAGTAGTTGCGCCACGCCGACCCATGGGGGGTTTAAGGTTTTTACCTCTTATACACCGGCCAACTGACACCGAAGTTTTCAAGGTTTTTGCTTCGTTCACGTGGGGAGGCCCTGCAGCCCTGGACAAAAAGGATATACCACGAAAGGTTCGCTCTCCCGGCACAGTTGAGCCGGAATGGCACGCTACGTGGGTTACAGAAGAAACCCATATAGTGGCCCGACATATACCTACAGAGTATCTACCCTGTGCTGATAGCCAGGGAAATATAGGAAAACATTAAGTGGAGGACGACAGCGGCAGGCGGTGCGACGTCGGACGCCCCAGAACAGAGAGAACATTCCTTTTTCTGTTATCTAATTTCGATCCTTTTTATCCTCATGCACCAACACCACCACTCTACGTCCTGGAAGTCGTCCTGCCACAGTCTTGCATTCCTTCTGGCACCCGTACGCCCAGCCCCGAACAGCCCTAATGGATTGTATGCGAAGTTTATACCCTCCTACGTACTATTGGGGTTATTTTCGGAGCTGATGATAATTAAGCACCGTGGAAAAAGTCAAGTTTTATAGTTTACAGCCTGGAGACAGCGGTTTTTATGCGGCACGTCTTTTAGACGCTGTAATAAAATTAGAATGAACGATCCATTCGCGCGCTTGTCGTCGCCTTTTAATGGCTACAATTGCAGTTTTGAATAGATTCGCGGTCAATTTGTTGACACAGAAGGGGGGATATTAAGGTCTAGACGGATAGTCATTAAATTCTCTTTTTAATTCTATTTCTTATAATTTTCCCAAACAGATAAGTTAACTTTACTTTCGTTTAATCGCATGAATCTATCAAGGTCTCCAAAATTGACACCTAATTGATCTATTCTATCGAAATTTTCGGCTAAAATTTTTGACTACCTTTGGCTACCCTTCAATATCGAAATTTACGCAAATCTGGTTATTGTGGATACATTTTCGTATATTGATTTCAAACTACTTCCTTTTTTACACTTTATAGTTTAAAAATGTGCCTGTAAAAGGATTTTCCAAAATTCGTAAAATTACCAAAGTTATAGGACTTCTAAAAACCCAAATTAATAAATTTTCACGAAAAAAAAGCAATTTAAAGTGTCACTATTATTGCATTTTTAGGCAAGAATATAAAATTTAATACAAATTTGGAATTTGTTCAAATTATTCACATATAACGAAATAAAATGGACAAGAAAACAAAAATTCGTGAATTATTTTGACAAAATTAAAAATTTAATCTAAAACAAAAGAAGGCAGTTAATACTACTTCTAATAATTAGAATTTTTTCAAAAATGCTTTAATATAGCTAAAATACTAAAAAGTAATTGAACCATTTCGATAAAACATTGCATAATTTTATCTTCTTATTTTTCAAAAATATAATTAAACATAAATTGAGAATAAGACAACGTAATTAGTTTCCTTTGATAGCTGGACTAATTAAATTAATTCCATATGGCAAAAAAGAAGTCGATTTATTG
The DNA here is from genome assembly GCA_001932985.1 of Proctacanthus coquilletti. Lineage (NCBI taxonomy): Eukaryota > Metazoa > Arthropoda > Insecta > Diptera > Asilidae > Proctacanthus > Proctacanthus coquilletti. The sequence goes on from MNCL01000126.1 coordinate 320,366, forward strand.
GTTCAGAAATCAATTAAGATCCCCTTAATAAATTTATAAATTAAACCATGCAGTCTTGACTCACATTAGGTTCGAATTTTATAGTAAATTTTGCATTTTAATACTAAAGAAAACTTAACACAATAAATTTGATTGTAATCTTCAAAAAATATTCGTAATTGCGATAGTACTTTTTAAAGTTCTAAAAGCTTCACTAAAAATAAAACCAACAAGTGAACCGCGCAATTAACCGATTTTCTTGAGGCTTAAATTGCAACCTCAAGTGACTGATTCAGAAATAGGAGATTTATGTAATGGCAAAGCCCCCCAACGGTCGGACCATCTCAAGTGGAGCGGGTAATTGGGTTCCGGGGTGTACTTGACTCCTAGATAAATCAAAGTTTGACAACAAGAAGCGATCTGCATTTCAAATTCCGGACCCGAAGGTAACACCCTGTGTAATAAGGCGCCTCCGACAACGTCATAGGAATGGCAAAAGGTTTCCGGCCGGGTAACATATTTTGCAAAACGAAACGAATTAAAACTTCTCTGATAATATTCAAAGGCCCGGCAAAGGCTGGGGATGGGAAGGGTTTGTGGGTTCCAGTTGCAAAAGCCGGCCCCCGATTTATGTAGTAGTATTCTGCAATTCGGAATTATTCACATTTCTTGAAACCCTAAGAATTCTTTGAGACTCAGTTAATCAGCAAGAAAAGCAGAAATTCTGAAACGGCTAGGAAGTTCAACTGGCTAGTTCAATTCGTCTGAATAAGTTATAATGACAAGAAGGTCCTCATCTCCTTCCTCCTCTTCCATCCGGCTTCCTCGTTCAATTTCGGACTCTCTCCTCTGTGAAGGATATTTTTTTGCCGGATTGCCGCTGCTCCTTGTGAGCACTTCCCTTTGATGGCGGCTTTTTTGCATGCAATCATTCCGGGGGTGGATATTTCTTGATTATACATATGAATGACCGGATATTAAGCCTTCCTCGGCATGACCCTTTTGCGGCGGTTAGGACGTTAGGTACACCGGCAATATGCTCCTCCGTGTAGCTGACATCCTGGGAAAGGTTCTTCTACTCCGGTCTTTTTAGCCCTCTCGAATATTTCTGTGGCCTGCTGCTGCTGTCGGACGAAGTCCCGTCCGTCGTTATCGCTTTATAACCCTTAAGAGTTCCACTTCATCTGGACAGCCATGTGACTGCTGAAGCCAGTCCATGGTAAATGTGGATGTTAAAAAAAAAAAATCAATTTTTTATTTCATCCGGAAGTTTGTTTGTATCGAACCCCAGTGGTGGGAAAATTCATGGCCTGAGCGATCTTTCTCTTTTTTTTGTTTTTTTTAAGGAAGATAAACAATAGCGTTGTTTTACAAAACTTCCGTGTCCTAAAAATTAGGACAATTAGGACAATTTTATAATTGGGGCCCTTAAAAAAAGTACTAAAATGAAACCGCCGAGTCCTCTTATGTGTCGACCACTTGAACAAGGTCTATAGAAGCAAACCATGAGCTTTTATACTTTTTAAATAAGTTAAACATTTATAAAAAAGTTGATTATGTAAATTCGAGATGATCAAAAACCGGTGGTGTTTTACCAGTGATTTTAATAAGTAATAGCAATTCGATAATTGACTATAAATATTTATATAAATTTTCTCTTTCTTTCATTGAAAATTACGCTATACCTAAACATTGTAATAACTTTTTTACATGCATGTGCGTAACTACAATCACGCGATTTCACATGACCATGGTACTAACTGTTGGAATTCACACTATAATTGTATAATTAATTACGAATAATTTTTATATTTCCTATTTGCACATGTTTGCGTGTAGTGAAAATCATTGCGTAACATTTTGAAATTATTCAGTGCTTACACTTACTAAAAATTCAAATTAGAAAAATCTTCCATAAGCAGTTCTAGGTAAAAATTCAATTATACAAAATAGAAATTTAATTGCGAAGAAAATTAGCAGAAATTGAACTGTTTTTAACAAGGAGTATTTGTTGTTGTTGTTTTTTTCAATTACTGATTCTTTTATTAGATTTAAAAAGATTTTAATCTAAATTCTAAAATGTACTACTTCTTCAGTCGCATTTTCTATTTTATAGGAGTCATTATAAATTTGAAGGCGCTAATCCTTCTCTCTCAGTTTGAAGGACTAAATACTTTGGAGACCTTGCAGAAAAAAAAAAAAATTCTAATGAATCATCCCTCTAGCATTACTACAGCGAGCTTCCCAACAACTCCCATATCTTATGTAACTTCCTTGAATAGGTTTATTCCCTCCCTCGATGGAGTCACTGTCAGCATAATCCTCGGTGAGGAAATTAAGGCGCGAGAGAGAAAATGAAACAATGGTTTCCCATCTAGATTTCTGAAGGAAATAAAAAAGACTAATAAAAAAGATTAATAAATTTCCCCAAGTGTTCCATGCAATTTTTTTTTTTCGTTTTTCGATGGAGGAGCATCTTAAGATGAAGACAATGTTGCCGAGCGACAATCCTTCACTCCAAGAAAATGAAGAGGGGATTAAATTTAAGTCGAAATTATCCGACGTTTAACTAATGTAGTTTGTCTTATAGCGAGGAGTTGGTGTCCCGCAGGAGCTTCAAGACTCCTCTCTCGAGATACCGACTCATGGACTGTGACTATGACTGCGATTATCTGTAGCGGCCTTGCAATCACTTTAAGATAAATAAATGAAATGTTCGCTTATGAATAGCACCTTTCTTCAATGAATCTCTATCCTACCTTACGTCAAGAAAGTTCACGTTACCGTCGTCAAGAATACCGTGTACTAAGGATAAGGAGGTTACGTTACCTGAACTACCGATGAATAGGATTTTGCAACAGACTGCAGAAAATTTAAGAGGCTCTTAACTACAGCACCAAAGACACTTCATTATTAACCCAATTCCGCGAAAATTTATGGTAGCATCACTTCATAATCAAGAGCGAACGAAGAAAAAAAAAGTCATTGAGGCACCTGTTTCATTACGTTCATCCCATTAATTATGCTCGCGGTCCTGCTGCTCGCGATCTATTTATAACCCCGCGAAGAAGTCTCGATGAAAATTAAATGTCGTGTTGTGAATCTTTGGGGCCAGGACAAGAAGAAAAACTTTCAAGACACTGTGACTCTTCAAGACTTTAAGGTCTTGACGCGCAAATTATTTAAGAAATGTGTGGCTGCCGTCTCGTGCGGTCTCGCGGTCGCAGAACAATAAGACCCCTTTCCAAATGTACAAGCAAACAAACATACACATAGAGTGCATCTGGTTGCAGATGATGCAACCCAGAGATAATGACGATGGACCCAGCATCTGCATCTGCGACGAAAAATTCCTCAACCGAATTCCGGATGCTTTTTCTAGGCCTGTCGTTGTCGCACGCGTTCCGCGCACACCCGTCACGCCATAGGGCACATTTTCGCGGGTACCGTGCCGCACCGCATGTCAAGGGAACAAAGACTGAACCTCAAATTAAAATTTCTTGAATTGCAAATCGTTGGGACGTCGTTTTTGTCTTCTTCGTTTATTTTTTTCATCGTTGAGTGTCTTTGGTGATGTAACATCATCAGTCTTACTTTTGTATCAATTTGCATTTATGGGAATTCATGAATGATTAAGAGCTCAATTTTTGACACCGAGCAATGTAGGCCTATAAAATGAGGCTGCCAATAGTTAGCGTAAAAATGGAAACTTTTTTTAATCAAATTGTTCTTTTTTTTTTATTCATTTACGAATTGAGCGTGTTACTTTTAGCTATTCATTAGTACTACTTTTATACACGTGCATGTTTGTTACCCATTAATTCAAAAACATGTTGGTGAAGTTTTTAGAGGTTACTTTTATATAAAAGATATACCTCTTGATTGTGTTTTACACTTTATTTCGTTTCGCATGTCGTGACGCCAAATAGTTGGACAATTATTAAAAACGAGAGAAATATGGTAGTTTTTTGCGTAAAAGCTTTTGTTTAAACTTAATGTAATAAAAGAATTCAATCGCAGACACTTTAAAAAATCTTAACTTAAATTAACTTAAGTATTTTGGACATTTTCCCTAGCTTAAATTCATAGTACCTTTTATTAAAATCAAAAAAGAAAAAGTTGCTTTCAAATACGCTTAAACTTCCTTAAAAGAATTTAATTCCTTCTTTATTTTTGCAAAAATATTAAAATTATTAAAGTACTTTAACAAGGGATTTTAATCCATTCGAATCTAGCAAGAACAAGTCAATCAATGGAATTCTGGAATTGCCATAGCCCATGTTTAAAAATAGTTTAACTAAATTTAGATTCATAAGGTTTTTGAGAAACCTCAACATTTGCCCACATGTGTGAAATACTTGCGGGATTCCTAAGAAAAGGGGTGACGCAAACTTCTGTTCCGAGGATATGCGTCTTCATATACCACGACCACCCTCACCATGTGATGTCTTATGACGAATATTCCCACGACTCACGTTCAAAATTTACACGGTATTTTCGTGAAATGTTAGTAAAGTGCATGAAAACTTCGAAGCACTCGTAGTTCTACTTTAGCGACACGAAGGGGGGATGGGGTGGTATCAGAGTAAGGAACCTGAAAAACGGCTTGATACGGTGCTATGGTGAAATCTTGGGGGCGCTTTAAACTACGACACCAGGGAGACACTTCTTGTGCAACATAATCCGGATCAAATCCGGCTCGCTATCATCCAATGTAGCCGAGGGCTCCCCGGGGACAATCTTTGGTGTTATTTTCCCAGAAAAGCGATATTTAGGAGCTCCACTGCATCCATAGTGACAGAGGATGGTGCAAAGTGAATCAGCAGCGGCGTCTCTGATTCCTCCAGATTTATGTAAATAACCGAAGAAGAAAATTGCGACATTCGTTCGGTGGCGCTTAAGAGACTCGTCCTAGGCACAGATCCCGGAAACCTCCCGCGGGCGTCTCAACTTTCCCATCTTCTCGTATTGAAGGAGGAACAAAAAAAAAACAATTTTTAATAAGCCAATATGTCCGCGAAACAGGGAATATTTCCGAGAGCTCGGAAATCAAACAGTACTGCAGTGAAAGTTTGGAATTTTCGCAACGAGGTTATAAAAGGGTTTTCTATGAAGTGCCCACTTTTCTTATGGGTCGTTACTTTGTGCAGCAGCAAGTGGGTCAGTGGATGAAGGAAACCATTAAGCCCGCTGAAAGTAGGTTTGCTCTCATTTACTGTCCTGGATAATGAAACGCAAACACCTCTTGTCCGCGAATTACATGGTAATAACGATGGCTTTTGCCCCGAGTATTTATTTTAACGTCGAAAGGTAAAATTCTGGAATATATGTCATCATGTGAAAGTGCACTGTTTTATCCTTTTGATAAATCTGATAAAATATAGGGAAGTTTTATATTATATAAAGTCTTAATTACTTTGGACCAATTAAAGAGAAATTTGTTTTTAAATTTTAGCAGAATTTTAGCATTTTTAAACAGCAGAAGACTGTTGCAGAAGAGAAAATAGAACATTTTAGAATAATAAGATTTTTCCTGGATTACGAAATTTTAAATAAAAATAAAAGTATCCCTTTAAGAAAGCTGAAAATATGACTTAAAAATTGATTTTATGTTAGCAGACATTTTTCCATCAAACTCCAGACTATTTTTCAAAGAAAATGAGCATTTACAATTTAAATGATCTGTATTATATTTTATTAATGAGACAGACTTTTAAGATTTTATAAATAGGCCAAGACTTGAATTTATCATTTTACCAACCAAATTTCTGTAACATTTTGTTAAAAGGCGTAATGGGTCCAGAAGAAAAACCGAATTTTTCAATTTTGAATCGGTTTTTTCTTCAAAAAACGAACGTTAAGAATTTACAAAAGACATCTATTGAAATTTATTCCGACTAGTGTAATTAGTTTCGATCAATAAATCTAAGGACTGTAAAGAAATAACGACTTAGATATTTTTATTCACGCTTTTATCATCTTTGTAGTGAGAACAAAAGAAGGAGCCTAATATTGCCTATCAATAACCTGTTGATTAAACTATAGAATAGTTCCCCCAAACCAGGCGTTCCACTGATTCCTAGGGTTTGAATATAACCACTTCCGATAAAAGAATATCACTTAAGTCCCGTCCGAAGATGTTATGTGATTCGTTCACCTTTTAACATCGACCAATAAGGGGAATCACCCAAAATATATACCTTCAATATATTATTTCATGCCAGACAAGAAGAGGAAGGGCACAAGGGCCACACCCGGACCCCGTGGCAAGATTATGAAATAATAGCGAACTTAATGCCCGAGCACATTCGGCGTTATTGGCACTTCAAGACCTGGTAAACTCGTTTCTTCCATTAAACGGCCGTGTTGTGCCATCCCGTGCCCGTGCCGTTCGTAATCAGTATGTGAAATGGGCTTTGATTCCCCTCTCGCACGGAGACGAGGGCACATCTTGCAAGACGTCGTCGTCCATAGAGATGCCGATCACATCTTTAGCACATACTTCGATTGCCTTCGATTGCTGCAAAATATAAAAAAAAAAAGTAGAAATAACGACTTTCCTCAAAGATGGGGTAAGGAGCATATCAGAGGGGACAGGATAGGCATATGAGCGCGAATCGGAAGCCTGCTACTGGTGGTACTCGTAACCATTACCCATTGGTGGCAACTAATACGATCTCTAGTTCAATCCCGAGACCCCGGAAAACACATGGGCACACCGGACCACCGCTCGATAAAAGATAGCACAGAAAACTAGACAGGAAAATGATTTTTCTCTTGTTTTGCCAATTTTTCTGCATTAAATTTATAATAAATACACGGCTCACGTACGACCAAAATTATTTGCGTTGCAGAGCGACCAGAGAGGGCACAGGGGGCCAAGGAGAAGCGGACATTTGTTCGTTTTCGTTTCCAGTTTGATTTTTCTCGATTTTCCTTCGTTTTGAAAGGAACTTAGCGAATAAATGGGTTTGGTGCGTTTTCTTCGTTCTTCCATCACGTCACGATGATGCCAGGGCACAAGACGAAGGAGGCACAGACCTGGGGCATGACTTGACTGAGTTATATGAAAATCGTGATGGGGCTCGTTCCTTTCTTATATATACCACTTTGGTGGAATTTCCATCATCGCCATTATAACTTCAATCGAAAACCAATAATAGGCTAATGTTTCCTTGATGGAGATATCCCAGTTGACACTCATTCGACTTGACGGTTTTTTTTTTTCTTTTCCTTGGGATGGTTGGAAAGTTGTGAAGACGCGCGCGAAACCAATTCATGTCAAATCCTTTTAGATGGGTCTCTCCGAAGTGGTGCGAAAACCAGCTCTTTTTTGCCGTAATAGGTAAATAGATGGGTAATTTTGAATGTTAAAATGGGTGCTGTGTGTAGATAGGTACAGTGAAGAAAAAGGTTTTAAACTATATGAACAACATTTCAAAAAGCCATAGCTACCAAAAATTATTCAAAAAGCACAGCATGATAAATGGTTTATTTGTAAAATTGCGAGATTTAAAAATTCCGAAAATTTTGACCTAATTACGGCGAGAAGCTATTCCCAACAAGTGATGATTTTCCGAGCACTAGTTTTAAAAGAAATTTGGAGCAAGGGCATCAAGATTCAAGATTTAAATTAAATTAAATTTCGCCTCAACGAATATTTGAAAGTTAGCAAAGTCCAAACTTTAGACAAACTAAGAAATTAATTTTAAAGTCAATGGAATCTGTTTGATTATTTTATAAATAGTTTAATACCATTAAGTGTTATTGTTAGTAGTAGTTTCGAGAAAGACCAACAAGGCAAACAATTTGGCGTTAATTAGAACTTTTTACAAAGCTTTTTAAAAAGAAATATTTCTTATCATTCATTTGAAAAGCCAATCAATAAAAATCGACTTAATAGTCTTTGTTATAACAAGCTATTAAAGAAGAAATTTCTCTGCATTTTTTTTTTCTTAATGCAATCTATATTGATTTTATATCCTGGATTTAGTGAAAGCTTCTACAGTGTATAAAAGAAAATTTATTTAAAAAAAAAAAAACTTGAAGTCAATTTTCCATGAAAAGTCGCTGTGTCATCAGAAGGCACTAATAAAGTCCTTCATCTCTGCAGAATTACAAGATGAAAACAGCCATAAACCGAAGTTGAATTTATTTTCCAACATCTACTTATTCGTTCCCATCCAGGAATCCTGTGACAGGAAATACTTGGCCATATAGAACCATACTTCTCGCAGGAACTCAATCGATGACTTCATTTCTTCTCATTGAAGTAAATTTGATATCTAATAAATCCTTGAAGCATTTTCATGTGTGTTCCACTAGTGAACACACGGGCCTCGTAATTCTGGATTGCCCCTAATGCGGCGCATCTCCAGAAGAATGTTAAACTGCAGGAAGACTATGAAATTTATTGGAAATTATGTCTCCGTATTGAAAGCAGTGAATGGTACATGCTAGCCGAGAGTCCATTGGGTCATCGATTTACTGAATCTGGATGGTCCAGCTTCGGATAAAATGCAGGACAAAAGATATCTTTTCCTGAAGCAGGGTTTGATCAGTTAGTCATCTTTTTCCACAGGGATCTCACTAGGACGTTCCACAAGCTCACTTTCTGTCTATTTACATGAGAATACCATGCAGACTCTAGAGTTCGATACATCCTGAATTTGGGAACACTCTATATACCTCCACCAACGCCTTTCCAACGTCCTCCACACCTTTCATCTTTCCTATACATCTCACCTCCATACATTCCGCGTCTCTACATATCCCGAACCTTCGGGATAAACCGCATCCCCACAGATCCACTCATGTCCGAGGGAAATTTCTGAATTGAGCTGCTCGGGCTAGCCCATCCACCTAAGATAATTTCAGGAGCTCTAGAGCCAAGCCTAAGCCACTCCCGACCCCGGGATAGAAGGAATGGTCCTGGATTATGCTTGTCAACAAGTGTTGTTTGCGAACATTTGGCGAATGTCCTTCCTGCCAGGGTGGCGGACTTTTTTCTCCACTGTGCTGGTCATCCAGCAAAATTTCTATAAGAATTTTTACCGACCATCCAGATGGACGTCGCTAGAGAACGTCGTCGGTTGGTCGGTCAACGGGTGCAGTCATTACTCCGACTGCTGAACCGGGATGACCGGGATAGCTGGAGCCCAGAGCCGCATTAAGGCACAATAAAATGTCTGGCACATATTTATTAAGGGAAGTTTTGTGGTAGTTCTCTATGGAGCAGAACAGCTCGAGCCACTCGGACGCCCGGTGTGCCGGACATCTTGTCCCGGGACTTGGAAAGAAACAAGCTGGTCCAAGCTCTTGCCCGGGCTTGTAAACATTCCCGTCGATATATGGCTGCATCCAGTGCAGGGATCGTCCAACTTTGGTTTGGTGGATTGCACCAGCATATGCACAGTATGGTTTTATATTGAGGGCTGGTTCTATAGTCGACAGCGATGACGGCAACGTCTCAGGAGCATTCGGGAACATTTTTTGCAGCAAAGCATTCATCTCCTGGGAAGCACTTAAATTTTTGATGATTATTTTGATGTCCCCAGAGTTCGCCAGGTTATACCTGAAAAACCAAATCATCTAAAGTGCTCTCCTTATTGGGAGCAATTCCCGACCGCGCTACCACCGTGTAGCTTTAGCTCCAGCAAGCGTTGACTCCTAATGACGACTTCGACTGCCGGGCTTTGTGTCGCACGGAAATGTAGGTCGTCTATGGCGGCCTGGAGTGCGATATATAATACATGGTTTCCTGCTTTGTGCACTTTACCCTCACAGATAAAGGCCAATCAAATTTTTGTGTCTCTACGGGGGCTGCATTCCTGCAGATGTCATGGACACGAATTGCATTTCACCCGATAATGCAACGTTTTCCCCAGGGCAGATCTTTGATAGTTCCTTTTGTTTTTCCTTATATCCTTGCCCTTGTAGCTTCCTTTTGATTTTACGATGCTCCAACATAAAACTCTCAGATCTTCTGCTCTTGTATGCTAAGCAGTCATTGTATTATTTAATCGAAGTACAAGCATAATCAAAGCATTTAAACCCTTTGAATAATTTTCAAACTCACTTTGAACCCCACCTTGAATATAAAAAAAAAAAAACAAATAAAGGGAAAATCTAGAATTTATTCTCTCTAGATTCAATTTATTATTCTGACTGATAATTTAATTAATTTAAGCCTTTTGAAGTGGGTCTTCTGCATTTCGATCTAAATAAATACTATGAAAGGAATTTTGATAAATTTAAAAATATATCAATAATAAAAAAGAGACACACGTAAGGATTTTTGCTTAAACATGAATCCTAGCTTTAAGGCCTTATTTATTATGAACTAAAGGCAGGATTTTGGTAGTTATTGCTAGCAATTTAGACACGTCATTAGTTAGTTAATAGCTTTAACGTTATTAAAAAATTTTACAAAAAAATAATTTTATAGGAGAACAGATCGGAGTTTCGACGCGTTTAGGTTTAGACAATTTTTATGTAAATTGGACACTAGAAGAGGCTAGAAATTTTTTTTAAATCATTGCAGATAAATGTTTAACAATGTTTTCTCATTTATTTGTTATCTACCCATGATTTTAAAAAACATAAATCCAATAGACTCTTTAGTTGCTATATCGATTCACTATAAAGGGATACACAATAAAACTTATATTTTAAATTTAGGGCACGAATACCTAAGGCCAACTATTTCTTATTTGTAAAAAATGAGTGAATTTATGACATACTGCGGTAAATGGAGCAGCCTTCATCGAATGTAGAAGAGCTAGTTACTAACCAATAGAAATTATTTCCTATCATGCCAGAACATAATACCGAACTCAAAAAAGTAAATCCTTTAGATCTTTGAATGGTAATCCTCTTTCTTTTTATAAAAAATGCAAATGCAAATCAGAAACCAATCCTCATTACTTGTTACCTCAAAAGCAATCAAGGCGGTGCCCTTTACCCATTCCTATTCCCACAAAAGAATTTTCGCTGAAAAGTTCGTCTAACAATCGACTCATTTTGGTGAAGGAGGAAAATTGAAAAAGGCATCCTCTCCTCTTCGAAGATGCAGCGCATCAATTTCCTCCTTGGACGAAAAGAGTGGAGATGAATTCTTAATAAATGCGAACCAGATATTGCTAATCTTATTGCAGTAGAAGGCAATTATTTGGAAATCACATTGTTTTCGGAGCCTTCCATTCGCCCCCTTCCGTTTCCTCCCAATTAGACAGTTGATTTGCATTTTCTTTCTGCAACATTTCTTTCGAGGACCACTCGCAGCCCGGGAAATTACGTGACGAGTGAGCCAATCCCGGGGAATTTCTATGGGGGATAAGGAATAAGGGAGGGAGTATTGCAACGACGAAACTGCTCCTAAAAAGTTCGATCTCAAAAGCAGAAGATGCTGGTGCACTAGCAGCATCTGAGGAAGAATAAGAAGTGGCATCGTCGGTGAAGGAAGACAACTTAAATAATAGTCTTTGGAAAGTTTTTCGGGGACATAATTAAAATCTTTGAAACGATTGTCTGACTTTAGCTTTTTGCCTTGCCTCGGTATCTTGGGCTCCCTATTTTCGGTTCAAGGAGCTCCTCTCGATTATCTGGTCTAGGAGGACTAAGAAGGCTGGGACATTTTCACAAAATGGCCTCAGTCTCAGGAAAAATCGGTTAAATGCAGAAAATCCAGAAGGCAAAAAAAAAAACAAAAATAAATAAATAAATAAACGAAATAGAATGAAAATAGAAAAATCGCTTCTTCTGTTCGGTCTGCTCTATATTTACCCGGTAATTTTCTATTGTTACCCGCTTCATACACCATAAATCCTATTTTTACGGGTTCAACCAAAAATCCACCTCCCGCCCCATTGTTTTATTTCTCCAGTAATGCAATTATCTGCAACATAAAGCTTCATTACAATCACGGTCCAATCTGCCCCGGACCGCCCGGGCCTCGAACCCGAGTCCCGGAAGTACCATTTTTCTTCTACACGGACAAGGAATGCACCGAGTCCTCCTTTTTCACTCCTTCGTGCGAACATAATACGTGTACAGCCGCGGGGTACGGGAGGACACCCAGAGATAACCTTTTTGTACTGTTGCCGCTGTCGTTGCCCGTGCCTGAAATTTAAGGCCTTCTCCAACCGACCTGCGACGTCGTGGCTGCTGTTCTAGAAAAAAAATCCAACTCTCGACTTCGTGTATGGATCGTTTATAGAGCCCCCTTACCCTACTTCAATAGCTATTTTTCCATCCCATTGTATGGTTTTTGCACGCCCCTCGCTAATGGGCTATGCGCCAGTATAAATTATCTGCTCGCGAGTAATTAAGCTCGAAATTTAAAGATTTGACGTAATTTTATAAAAATATATTATTTAGATCGAAATGCCGCTTCAGTGCACAAGTTTTTGGCATAAAACGGCATTTAATAATCGCGCTTAGTCGCGTGACACATTTATTTATGATATTATCAAATTTATGCCTGTCCGCAGTGAGCCAGAAGTATTATTAATCGAACCTTACTAAAGCCAAGTCGATAAAGTGCGCTTTTTACATCAACATAAACGAAATATATGCAGGGATTTAGAAAAGCCATTATTAGCTAACTGCATACTCTCCATACTTTTTTTTTCGGATAAAAATGATTTATAATATTTTTGTTTTTTAAATTTTTTTGCATGTTACAATTCATAACTCTTCCTGATCCGCTATGATTGCTTGTCCTCCTTTAAGTTTTAGGAATTCTTTATACTAAAGAGCTCGATTTTATTGTTAAAAAATAAAAAAATACAGAAGAATCCACGTTATATAACAATTCTTAATGTTGCTGTTGGTGTTTACAAATTGAAAGAGAAATTTTTAAAACTAAAAATAGATATTTTCAATTTTTATGATGTCAATGCAATTTTGATGTCATTTATGATCCTCAAAATTAAAGAAAATAAACATGTTTCATTTTGTATATTTTTCCTTTTTATTGTAATATACCATGTTACCTTATACTTAAGCAACTTTACGCAGCATAACGCGTAACTACTGCTTAAATGCTTGAGCTGGCCGCTGGTGACGTCATTGTCTATACTTTCAAAAAAACTGAAAGAATCACTGAAAACGATCTATGCAGCCGCACAAAAAAATTTTTTTTTTATATAAATTTTGTATTAAATCTTTTTTAATAAACACTGATCAACAAAATTTAGAAATTGTCAGAATATTCGGAAATGCTAAAAGAAAAGTTGTAAGTTGTATACTTAGTGCCCGCATTTTTAATAAAATAAAATTTTGTGGTAAACTCGACAAACTGGCACCATATACCTTTTTGTTCGCCGATAAACTTTTTGACACAGTGCGCCTTATGACCCGTAAAAAATTAGGTGAAGAAAAACGCCTTGGCATCTTTCGAACAAACCTAAAACTTTTATAGGGCACTTACGATAAAACCAACAAATTTTCCTTAGGGAAGAAAACGCACAGGATAATATTAAAAAGTCATCAAAAATATCATCACGTATCTTGGGATGCGATCACACATATCACCATCACCATCTTAGAATCCTGGACGTATGCATTCCAGGTCTCATGTTAATTTGTCAGCGAGTCGATATAAACTTGCTGGGAATGGTTCCTCCGATGCCCCTCGGCCCAATAAAAACGAGATATCCTTATGGCGGTAGCGGCCGTTTAGTATCATCCTCAGAACGTAATCTATTATTTTAGCATCCCAATAAAAAGGTCAATTTATGGGTTCTCAAGTTCTGTGCCCTTAATCTGGGGTAGAAATGGAAATTCGGTGCCTTTTTCGTTTTCGGTTCTACTCCACCCTCGACATCGAATTTACTTGAGATGCTATTAGATCGGAAAAATTATAAATTATGGATATTGCAGCATTATACCACTCTCACTCCCCGGGGTCGAACTCATATAACCGAAACACATTAACATATTGATCTCAAGACGTCTTACAGCAGGCATCGTCCTGCTCGCAGCTTAATCTGAAAGACTTTTGATATCAGCCGGCGGAGGTCCAGGTGAATTTCATAAGATGGGGGCTTTTTTTTATGCAAATACCCTCCTTACTTTTCCCAGGTGTGCATATGCCGACTGACCCTATCACCTGGACCTCTGGCTGTCCACCTCTGTGCCTTATTAGGAACATTTTTCTTATTTTATCCGTTACACAACTTCGTTCGCTTCCGTTGGCCAGTCCTTCATCTTCCTTAGGGAGTTTTGCTTATTTTGTTTTTTTTTCGGTGTTTTTTTTTCTTTTTTCCTTCCGCAGAGTATGCTCACCTCTTCCTTCAGGACACATACTGGAGGGCATGAATTTCATTAAACAACATTTTTCTAGGGGTTTATGAGATTACTCTCTTCCGAGCAGGCTGTCGAGACCGAGAAGCTTGCTTGAGTACTTTTTCGGGTTAAATAAATTTGCAATTTCACAGCTTCCCATAAAATGCGCTGCTGTTACTTTGCCCCGCCGCTACCCCTGCCGCGGGTGAGGGAATATATTAACTCGCAGGTTGCGTGATGTAATGTCAATGAGGCCACCATTTTGCATTTCATTGTATCCGCTCTAATTCATTGACCTTATTTTTAACCCTTTGTTTATTTTACCTTTTAATGATGTTTTTCTTTTCCTTAGTTTAAGTCTTAGTAAAAATATTTGTACAAGTTTTATTCTTAAGTTTTAAAAAGTAAAATGAGAATTTTTGTAAATATGGATTAAAAAATTTTTCAAAGGAACAGGAGATTTGGAAACAACCAGAATTCCAAATTCTTGTGGTTTTTTAAATTGCTTTTTGGAATAGCGAATTGTTGCATATCTTTGTACCCAGAATTTTTTGTTAGTTATGTTCTTTAATAAAAGCAGTTTTAGTCTTTTGAATTATTTTATTAGAAAAAATGTTGGAATCCCTTAAGCCAGTTTTGAAATTTTTTTTTCTAATTAGTCTAGAAGTGATAAAATTCGAAAAACAATTAACAATATCGACAGATTTTCACAAAATTTTTATTAAAAATACTCCAAATGGCGACCCATAGTAAGATTTCTCTTATCCCAAAATAAAACCGAAAACTTTCTGTTAAAATAAATAAATAAAACTAATACTTTTCATATTTAGAAAAATTTACACCTAAGTCGTTTTTTAAGCGATAAATACGATCCTAAAAAATACGCGTAATTAGAATTTGCGTAAAAGAAAATATTGACGCATTTCTATTCTGAAAATTATTTTAATTTTTTTTTTTAATTTTTGCTTTAACTTGGGCACATTAAAATGAATAAAAATCACGTGAACAAATTATTTTTTTTATATTCCATTTCACGGTCGTCCAAATTAGCTTTTGGTGTAATTATAAAATTGATTATTTAAGCTGTATCAAAGCTTCAATTAAAAAAACTAGATTTTGACCAAATAAAGTACCATCTGTTTTCATTAGCTCGTACTATGATTATACTGTTACAAAATAACTACTTCCCATTTTATTATTAGTTAAAAATTCCATATCAACACTTTTTCTATCCCTCGGCTTTGTCTATTCGCATAAAACGCGGGCATATACACACATCAATATTTTTCGATGTAGCCCCATAAATCTTTAATTTCGTTCGACTAAATGAATAAAACGTTCAATTAAACATCGTCCACGTGAAAGCGTCCGCGTCCCAATTTTGTAAAATTCGACAAAGGGTTCGCTCTGCTACAATGAACCCATTAATAATTAAACAGAATCTGCGAAAGTCACTCAACGAGGACCAATGTCCCGATATCCACTCATAGTTCGAAAAATCAAAGTCTCACAAATCAAAATAAATAATCGAAGCGTGTCCCAGGTTAGAATCTGATCAATAGGAAACAGGGAACACGGGACTATACCGAAGTTTCAATTTATAATTAATTAGGCAATAATAAGAGACCGTAAACTGTTGATTTGTATTAAAACAAAGATTGATTACCGACAGTGCCACATTATGTTCGATATAGTGCCACAAATATCCGATTCATATAATCTTGATGTTCGACGATTCTGGACGCGATGGTCCGTATTCGTCCTGATAAGGTTTTCACACCCAAATAACTCAACGCGTGATTAGTTTTCCGCGGATAGCGAATTTTGCGTCCCGGGCAGGAGAAAATTGAACCCGGCTAAAAATCCCGGACCGAATAAATAGTCCCAAAGTAGAAACAATGCCTCAGTACACAAAATCATGTGGAGCCGCGTAATTTCGGCTAATGGAAGTCTAACACGTGGACCGTATGTTGGGATGTAGTACAAAAACAAAATTCCCGGATGCTCCCGGTGATGACCAGTGGCCAATGCATAGGAATATTCAGGGGAGAGGGGATTCCCGGGAGTCCTAACACAGCGGGTAAATATAGCCCAGTCCTTGCACCGCACGGGATGACATCAGGCCAGCAGCCGGGGTACTTAGTCCATGTCCAGTCCACGGCCAGTCCAGCGATATGTCCAACGCAGTAGTTTGCTAAAACAATTTTCAATCAAAAAACGGAAATTAAGACCGAGCGCTTTGTGAGAAAAACTTCGATCAACTCGGTCCCGGACTGACTACAGCATGCATTCCCGGTTGTCCCGGGTCCTGACTGCACAATGGGACTCTGGTCTCCGGATGTTCACTCGCACAGAAGTGTAAATATCGAAAATTATTTTCTTTGTGTTTGCTCTACTCATTTCGATTTATCACTGCACGGCGAAATAACAAGCTCCTGGCGTGCGCCTCCGCGTCCCGCCCCATAGTTTCATACAGTCCGCAGGTACACCCTGTGCCCACGTCGTGATTTGCTGCAAATCGTGGCCCTGACTAACAAATTCCGCCAACGCTAGTCCAACACAGACTACAGGGTGCCACAGGCTAGCCAGGCAATTATTTAGGTTCATTTTAGACATTTTAGCGTATGGTTGAAACAATACGAGAGCAGAGGAAGAGTCAGTGCATGATATGGGCTTAAAGGGGTTTACTTTTACAATAGGAGCTCAGACAAGTTAACACGACCTTAAGCTGAATTGTTCAACCCCGGGTGCTGCACGCATATGCAACATGAGAGTCATTAAAAAACTAGGAAATATTTTTACAAAACCAATTAAAACTAATAATGAAATATTTCTAAGTACTTTTTATTGTTGTCCATTCAAAACAATTAACGATCGATTTTGTCCAGTTACAAAAATAAAACCAGGATTTCTTGTAAATAAATTAAATTGAATTTGGATATATAACCAAAATGTTATCTTTGTCCAATTCAATAAATTGATGAATTTTTGAGAGCTACTTCAATGATTCGATATCGATAAACTTTTCATTTAAAATATTTTCTACCTTGTAAAGTCTTAAATTTTCCCATCATTCTAATGGGATATTCGAAATAAAAAAAAAGTAAATTTAAACATATTTTTAAATTAAAAAGAAACTACTAAAAAAATGCCTGCATTTTAAATATGAAATAATCTCACTTATTTCTATTTCTTTTATTGAACAAACCCTGCTATCGTACATGGGGTCAATCTAGGGTCATATTGGCTAAAAAAAAAAAATCAAGAGTTAAATATTAGAAGAATACTTTACTTGATTCTGGTACTGCTAAAAATCTTTTTATGAAAGATTTGCAGTAGCAAGAAATTAAAAAGATATAAAATCATGCCGCAAACAAATTTTAAATGGAAACAAACACATTGGAAAGTTAAATAATTTATTTAAAATACGCCCTGATGAAAAAAAGTAAATAAAAAGTTTTTTAAAAAATATTCATTACAATTCACATTTTTTTCAATTCTCTGACTGAACGTGACGTCCTAGTAACATTCGCCCTTTTTTTAACTTTTAATCTGTTGTACCTACTTTGACCAAAATTTACATTTTAAAAACAGAAAAAAAAAATGCTCTCTTGCAGTGAAAGTTCTATAAAAATTGGTTCAGTGCCTTAGATGGCAAGAAAATCAAACTTTCCTCTTATTCATGGAACGTAAACCGCTCTACGACATGGTAACAAGGGCTAAGCGACACTTGCTGCTTTTTGGCCCAATCCAATTATGTTTCATCCTTTTCCCATAATTCGAGGCCGTTTTAAGATTCCCCAAAGAATTTACAGGCTAAAATCTTTCTCAAGTCGAGGGCGCTGCTTGCATATTAATAATTTACTCCACACCTTTCACGGAAAGTTCGGGTACTGTTAGCAATCAATACGGCTGCCTCCTTGGAGGATTCTTCTAGCTCTTCCATCTTCTCGACGTGCCGGCACGGCATCTTCGGTAACTTTCGACTTTGAACCAGATGTTACAAGCCAACTGGATTAAACTTTTTTAAAATTCCCCGGAAAGATGCTCTCCTGGATCTGAATAAATTTTGGCCGCGCCACAGCATCCTTATGCTATATCCCGAAACCTCTCCCCGTCTCTATCCTATTACCCGACACGAAGAAGTTGTGTCGTCTTCTTGCTTGGCTCCTTGAATGAAATTTCATGCGATACAGCCCAGCGGCTGCTGCAGATGATACAAGATACCAAGTGATGACGATATTAACGGCAAGATTCCCACGAGACAAAGTTCTTGCAGCGACACCAACCCCTTGCGTTGTATTTTATGGACCCATGCAGCATCCCATTGTGCAGAACTGGATCAGAATAGAACCAGTTCCACTTTATCTGGTATCTCCGGTTCTGAGATCACGTCAACCGTTTTCGTACGGCGGCATCCCCTTCATGGTCCTTTGTGGTCATCAAAAGAAGTTTCCATCAACAGTTAAACAAGGGTCATTCCTCTCCTTTTTCGCGCCAAAGGAAATACCGCGACCATCTAGGGTAAATTATCTAAGGACAGCAGAAGTAGCGCGTGTGTCCCGTTTAAGAATTCCTCCAATTATCTTCTTACCAATTTAAGAGGGTGATCTATAGGTGTAGGCTAGTCGCGTGCCCAGCCCACTTCACCCGATTTGGGTCCTAGTCCCGAATAGGGATATTCACCTTCGGGTCATTTTTTATTTATGCACATTCGCCGCAAGTGATAATGACGTCCCAGGTAAGGGTTATCTGCAAATGGGATAATAGCTTGGATGTCAAGCGTATAACACAATCACCTTTACACCTCAAATTTGACATGTTACCGCATCCGAAGGTGCTTAGATGATACTTTGAGGGTTTGAGGGGTTTCTAAGACTATCGCCTCCTTGAATAGAAAAGGTTTTTGCCCCGTCATTTTGTTTACCTTACGCACCTTTCCATCCCTAGATGGGATAGCCTCTAATTCATTTTCCTTACCGTAGATGAGAGGCCTCTTCCAAGGAAAATTTACGGTCAGAAAGGTGAAAAGTTTTTACCTTTCGCGTACTAACAGGTCGGCGCGTGTGCAAATTACGTTCTAGGATTACGGGTCCGGGCATTATTACTACTAAGGAAAAAAAAAAAAGATGAATAATGGGCTGGGAAGGGACGAAATCTTTTACGCCTGATTTTTTTTAGGCCGCTTATTTCAGTATTAATTATAATTATGACGTTTTTTTTTACATTTAGTAGAACAATAAGTTAAAAACTTTTGAATAATCTGCTTGTGCCCCAAGGTCAATTTTTAGAAGGAAATTTTAGGATCACCTTTCCTTTTTATTGATCACTCTAATAAAAAGAAAACAGAAATAGTTAAAATTATATTCGAAATAAAGATCTTATATTACAGAAATTATCTTTAAACGCAATGATATTTTTTATCAACACATTTTGAATAGATCTTGTGATATAAAAATAAACTCAGTGATAAAATTTGCCAAAATTCATCCAAATTGACTTAACATTGATCTGAAGTCGAATACTTGACTTGAAAGATGATATTTCGAATTCGCAAAAAAAATAATAATTATAATAATAAAAGGAAAAATGTTCACGTCTGAATTTGGAGAAAAATTGGGTTGAAGAATAAGAAAAAATCATTTTACAAATAGTTAAAAATAAAATTGTAGAGCCGTTTTTCTCGTAAACCGCGAAAAAATCTATAACATAATTCACAGTCTATTACTTCTTTATTATATAAGAAAATAAAAAATCAGAAGAAGGTTTTTTGCCAGCAAACAAACGGGCTGCGCGATCTCATTATAAGGATTTCTTTTATAACCTTTTGGTGTGCTACCCCAAAAATGTTCGAAGTAGTATTTTTTCTAATTTTATAGGCTGAAACCGAAGCTTAAGCCTGTGTTTTGTTTCATTCTTATTGTTTTTTTCTATCTCTTACAGCCTTGGTACTGAGCATTTTTATTTCTGAATTTGAGATTTATAGAAAAAAAATCATATTGGAATCATAGATCACTCTCCAAGAGTGAACATTCCGAGTTTATGAGAAGACAAACAAATTTTTTATTTTTTTTTCGTATATAAATTAAGTAAATAAGAGAGCTATACGAAAAAAAAGACCATTATGACCTCAATGTTTCAATTTCTAATTCGGTGGAGTTAACCGCGAGAATATTTCTTGAGCATTTTGAATCGAGGGGAAGTTTCTAGGTCCTAATCATCTGCAGAAGTAATCGAGACCATTCATCTCTGGTATTTTCTTAATGGTCCCGGCCGTCATTTGTTTTCTTTATGGATATCGCATTCGGCCCGGCTAAGCGACGCGAACGCAATTAATTTTAACGCACTCTGAGATATTCTCTTCGTCGGACTAATTTTATAAATGGCGGTGGTATCATCGCGCCAATTGCGGCCTCTACAAGCCACCGAAAACAATTCGCAAAGCAATTAGCACTAATTACAAACTAATTTACTTCCGCCGGCACGTAATAAGACCATGTTTTGTATTTCGTTTGAATTTTCATTTTCAGTGTAATTCGGTTGCATTATGAGAGTCCGGGTGAAAAATAATTAACACTTCCAGTCTTCTATTCATTGTATTATATAATTTTTCCTTTTTTTTTTTGGTAAAAATACGAAATGGACGATAATTTTCAAAATTTGTTGGTGTTATTTCTCTTTTCAGGGTCGCTGCAATCGTGAAAAACCGCCGTGCAAGTATTTTCACCCTCCTCAGCACCTTAAAGATCAGTTGTTAATAAATGGAAGAAACCACCTTGCCTTGAAAAATGCACTAATGCAACAAATGGGCATCGCGCCCGGTCAACCTGTTATACCTGGACAAGTTCCAGCAGTGGTAAGTTAACCTTATTAAATTCTATTGAATTATGTTGTTGAAATTTATTTTGAAAGCAAATTGTCGGAGTATATGCAGCCTTAACAGCGCCGAAAGACTAACAGACTCAAAGACGTGGAAATGTATGCACATTAATCTCAAAATTCCGTAGAACTTGTATGCAACTAGTGCAGTTGTGAGAAATATTCTGAGAATATTCGTTGTTCCAAGAAGGTATATTAAAATTAATGCTGTGCTAAAGGCACTAATTAGTGGGATTTTACTAACTTCAAATTATACCAGACAACGATAAACATTTATTTTAATTATGTTCAATAAATCTCCGTTTCATTTCAATAGAAGTAATGAAGTAAACTCTTTTGGTCTGTTGCTAAATAAATACAAGAGTATTAAAATACCAAGCGTGTAAGAGTTTTAAAATATTGAACAATATTATTAAATAAAGTAAAAAATAAATACGCGATGAATGAAAAAAGAAAATTAAGTTATTTACTTTTCATTTTATGATTAAAAAATTTCAAAACAAGTAACTAAACAAGCGCTAAATAAAAAACTATAAACTAAATAATAAAAGAGTAAAAATACGAGTTGGACTAGTACACTGAGTGTTCTATACCGTTCAATTTTATTAAATAATCTTATTCAATTGATCAAAATTGAAACACAAATACTTTAAAATGTCGAATACTTTCTATGCAAAAATTCCTTAATTGTAACTTTATAATGAATGCAAACCTCAGTAATTACACACCAAACCATTTGCGTACTTTATTAAAATAATTGCGTTAGAAAGGAATTTTTATATGCATAATATGGTGAGAAAAATTCATTAAATTCCAATCTAAAGAATGAGCTCTGTACATGAAAATAAACATAGAGGCTACTGTCGGAT
The DNA here is from genome assembly GCA_001932985.1 of Proctacanthus coquilletti. Taxonomy (NCBI): domain Eukaryota; kingdom Metazoa; phylum Arthropoda; class Insecta; order Diptera; family Asilidae; genus Proctacanthus; species Proctacanthus coquilletti. Next base: position 342,382 of record MNCL01000126.1, read on the forward strand.
AGAATCTGGTTTTGTGGTCGAGGTTTGAACGGCATGAATCCATCGCCGCATGGGCTCCATCGCTTAGTTTCAATTAAATGAAAATTTCCAAAGAGGTATTATAAAAGCAAATAAATTAATTTTGATTATTTTCTGCAAATGGACATAAATCTCTTAAGCCCACTGTGTTTTCAAAATTAGTTTTCAATTTACCACCAGTACGCGGGCTACTAGTGCGGCAACATAACTTGGTGCCTGCGAAACCACGTGCAGCACCGCTGCCGCCTTTGCCACTGTTTTCAGTAATTCCTCGTAATGCTAACAGAGCGTGCTTTTATTGTAGCTACGCATTTTGCATGAAATAATTCGAAATTAAATTCACGCCGCCGTACCGTGTGCAAACTCCAAATATCGTGCAAATTTGATGCATCTGAAAGGCAACCCTTCCCGGGGTTTCATATACCCCAGACTTGTGCCAATCCCACACGATTTAATCCCAGTTGGCTAACTCTAAACTCTAGCCCTAGAACTCTGATGAGATTAGAGAGATGAGGCGCGGACGTGGCCAGCCGAGAGTGGCGAACATAATGAACATTTACACATATAACAATTATTCTAATTGTTATGACTATTGAATTTAAAATTAAACTCCCACCGGAGCTGGGTAGACTCATTTGCATATGTGCATATACACACACACACACATACCAGACCGACAGACGGACAGACAATTTGCTTTCAATGAAGTTGGTGGCGAGTACTGGTCAAGACAGGGACGACTTAATTAAAACTTAATTAGCTGATTCTCTGGTGTTTGCGCTACACCCTGTACTGTCCCAAAATTCACCAGTTGTGTTCCCTGGGGAGAGACCAGAATTTGCCCGGAGATCTTTACTTTACACTACTCCCCTACTCTTTCTCTATTCACAGGCTACAAATCCCTATTTGACTGGAATACCAGCCAGCACGTACAGTCCATATTTTGCTCCTGGACACCTAGTGCCTGCGTTATTAGGACCAGATCCTTCGACTGTTGCATCACAATTAGGTCCAGTTGTACCACAAGCAGTTCCTGTTGCCCAGCAAAAAATACCGAGATCCGACCGATTAGAGGTAAGTCGAAACCTTACCAACCTTTAGCCTAAAACGCTGAAACCTTCTCTCATTTGTGCATTTTCGTTTGTGATATGCAAATATTTGCAAATATTCGTAAAGGTGTTTGAGTAGGAGCAATGGACAGACGATTCGACCGTTACAGGTCCATTCTATCCTTTATAATGGGTTTTTTTTTTTTTTACAATTCTAACAACGTTACTAGTCGTCGTCCATCCATCACTCGAACACCTCAACGAAGCTTATAAAATATTCAAGATATTTTTTACAATATTATTCTGTATATAAAACTTAACAAACAATTTTTCGTTATTTTTCTTTTAAATCTAATTTTATCGCTTAAAACAAAAAAGAAACAAAAAAAAAAAAACATTTATGAATATAACTTAGCCACCGCCAATTGTTTAAACATCGTTAGGTTATGAGACATTAATGTTAATCTGGAATGCTGCAGCTTAACGGCACGTTTGTGTTATATTTTTATCATTCACCGCCTTGTGGATATAATTTTTCTTTAGATTCAACATAAAATACCCGGCGAAGATGTTTGTCACTTGGGAATGTTTAATTAAAGAAAAAAAAAAGAAGACAAAAAAAAAGAAACAAAATGATCTCCACAAGAAAAATACTGATGACCAAGGTCAGAGTTGTGATCTTTTCCTCCCATAAATACAAACCTACAAATTAAATAGTCATCAGTATTTTTCGAACTGGACCATTCAAATCTCCGGTTGACCCGATTTTGAGGCTGGAACCGTGTCCAGGTCAAGATGGGGTCAATCTCACTATATAATATTTGTTTTTTCATTTAAGTTTAAGATCGTAATTAATATTGATGGCGAGCAATCGATTAATCAACAAAATTCCATTAATCACACATTCGTAAATAATTCTTTGTTTCTAAATTCTTCGTGGTCTTCTTTACTCAATTTTGTTTAATTATTTATTTATTGATTTTTTTCTTTAATCGTTTTCTAACAAAATTTTATTGCAAATTTGTTCTAAATGGTAAACAAAGTGAAAAAGAGATCGTTAATTTTGTTGTTGTTGTACTCAAAATCCTATTCTATTATTCTTCTTCTTTCTCATTTTTTTTTAGTTCATTCTTCTGCTGTTATAAATGTAATTATTATTTTTTTTTTGTACTTTTCGTTATTCTTTTTTTTTTTAGATCGCTATAGCGAGGTTAAGTGCATTATTCGTTCTTCAAAAATATATTCTGTGTTATTTTTTTCAAATAAATTGGGAAAGTTACATGTAAAAATTTGGGGTGCATAAATCTCTTGTAAAGTTTAAAAACATTTCGTTTTTAATGCAAACTTTGGCAAAACGGTTGATAGGGTTGATCTGTGTTCTAAAATCGTTTCTTCTTCTACACAAAAAAAAACCAAAAATGTCCCCCCGTTTTCCATTCTTACACAAAAAATATCGATTTTGACCTTCTCAATTGTTATTAAAATTAAAGTCTGAATTGCAAAAAGATCATTTCAAAAATTCCATTTTTCCACTTAATTTCTAAGCCCATTCATGTTTTTTTTTAAAAAAAAAGTGTTAGTAATCATCTGAAGGTTAAAAATATCAGAAATTACCAAAAATAATTAAAATCTTTTACTTAAAACTCTTTATCGTTTTTGTAACTTCGTAGCGAGAGGTAGGTGTTGGATTGTACCCTCTTAAAAGTAATATCTTTTAAATTGTTGCACAAATTAAGAACATTTCTAATTATTTTCTAAAATTGTCCTATGATCAAGACTTTTTTTTTTGTTTTTGAAATAAAATCAAAAAATTTCATTTGTAAACGTTTTCGTGTGGATGTTTGCTTTTTTTTAAAATGTTAATTAATGCAAGAAATTGCATATTATAAATTTTTTTTAGGTAAATCCAATTTAAACTCATAGCCGTTAGAAAAAATTAGAACCCTTTGCTTTTACAAAATAACTAAATATGCTCTTCCTAAAAACCGAAGACAGCTACATGCCAATTTTTGCAAAAATGCAAATTTTATTAAGCTTAAACTGCGCTTAACTCCATACCTGGATTTTTGCTATATAAAAAAAAAATAAATAAATAAACGAATCTTTGATGTAATAAGCAAACAAACAAACAAAAATTGCCCGCTGTATCCCCGGCACAAAATACAATGTAACTTTCAACAAAATTTACACGCCAAAAACTAGTTCCCCAAAATCATACTTTAATAAAGCGCTTCAAAAAAATAAAATAAAATACCCAAAAAACCATAAATAAAAGACATACAATAAATGAATAATGCATTAAACCTTACTCACTTTACTTACTGCTTGTTAGCTAACTAAAACTTTTACGTGAGCTGAATAATTTCAATCTTTGCATCCTCTGCATACACTTTACGCTATATCAATTTTAATTTTCCAAAAAATAAATATATATTTAATTTATATTAATCAAAAAAAAAAAAAACGCTTCATTTTCGTTTGATCCTCGTTTTTTAATTTATTTTATTCTCTATGAATGTTTTTTACTTGTACTACAAGTTTATACTGAGAGAATTTTGCTTTAGAATTAGAAGTTGTTTCTAGTACTTAGTGAAACACAAATTTATTCAATTTTATAGATGACGAACAGAATTTTTGCTAATGGCAAAATAATTTATTTTGAACATGTTTAATTTTATGTTGTAAATATTATTTTTGGGATTCCAAGAAAAATTAATAAATGATTTGTTAAATTATAAAATAAAAAAAAAAAACAAAAACAAAAAAAAATTTCAATAAATTGGTGTTACTTTTAAATGAAATTTTAACAATGCAATACAAACTATACAGTGTGGTCCATTGATGGATTTATTATTTAATAAATTTTTTTTGAAAACTATAGATAAATTATAGTAAATTTTTATTTTATTTATTTATTTATTTTTTTTTTTATTTAACCTTACGTGTAAAGTATTTCGTGGCACTACGTGAACAATGAAATAAAACTGAACGTGAAATTAAATTTTCCTTTGAATATATTACACATGTTAATACTTGTGCTATTTTATTATATTACATAATTTTTTTGTTTTATTTGAAAGACGAAATTTTAAGACAAAATCGGTAACTTCCCTTTTACGACCTTTTTTTTTTTTTAAATTGTATATTACGATTTTCAATTTTTTACTGAAAATATATTTAAAAAATGAATGCCCAAATTCTCCTTCTATTTTAGACGTTAACAAAAAAGTTGGAATTTATAAAAAAAAATTATAGCAAGCGTATGTTTTTTTTTTTTTTTTCTCTAAGTAAAAATCCGTCATAGTCCTATTAAAATATCAATGAAATTGACCAGTGTTAAGAACCTCATTGCTTGCTAGAAGACCTACCCGTTTTCTATGGATGCTGTTTGCAAATAAGACTGATGGTACCGAACTCACAGTGCGCGAATCACACTCCACCTTTTAACCTGGTTTGAGTTTTTATATGACTCACCCTCCTACCTACATTGCTTTTGTGTTTTCAGTATGTTTGTTAGTCTCATAGAGCTAAACGGATTATTCAAACTGACGTAAAATTTTTCCGAGAATAGTTAACAGTCTTGGCTAGAATTTAGGCTATTCAAATATTCTAGACTCGAAGTCGGTTGGATTTAATTTATTATCAAAAAAAAAATAAATAAATAAATAAAAATGTATCACTATTTATTTGAAATAGAGAAGAAATAAATCTATGTCATGCAAATATTTTGACGTAGTATATCCCATAAATCTTCCTCCGCGTACACGAAATATTCTAATTTCCCCTTACATCAGGACTAGCACTTAGAAACGACCAAAAAACAATTTGCTAGGTGAAATCGGTAGAAAGGGGTTCGTTCACATTGTACTCAGTCATAATTTGGTGTCGTCGGGATTACCATAAATTACGGCGGGGGTCGATGTCAGCCCGGACTGGAACTATGGACCTAGTTCGGATCGTGGTCGTGACCGGCCATAGAATTGGTCATATCATAGCGCCCGTAGAGGGCAATCTACGTCCGTAGCTAGACCACACTGTATAGTTTGGAAATTCGGCAACTAATTGCTCAAAACGTATTGCGCTACAAGCTAACTTTAGATTAGACGAATTAATCGTTAATATTTTAACACGGATTTGAAATTTGGACGTGCTGATTGATTGAAAAGCAGCCGCATGAGAGTCTTGTTGCCACAAATAAAAAAAAAAAAAATAGAAAAATACATAAAATAATAAACAATTTGTCGAGTCAGATCCGCTGTATTTCTGTGGCCTGATCTTAATAATACTATTGATGCACATTTTTTTGTATTTGGACATTATTAATCCGTTCGTTGTGTTTTTTTATATATATAATAAATAATACTACCATATGCAGAGATGTTGTCAGGCAAGTAAGCGTCATTAATAGCAACAAAAAAAAAAGCAAAATGATTTTTTTAAAAATGAACAAAACAATAACACACTTTTGATTAGTTAGTCCGCATTATCATAAAACAATTGTCATATATAATGGATCTAGGTGTGTCGCGAGTTTATGCGCGGTGCCTGCAAGCGAGCTGAATCCGAATGCCGTTTTGCTCACCCTCAGGAGAGCGTGACAACACACGAAGATGGGTCTGTCACGGTGTGCATGGACGCCGTGAAGGGTAGATGCGCACGTGACCCCTGCCGCTACTTCCATCCCCCCTTGCACCTTCAGGCACAAATAAAAGCAGCGCAGTCACGCGCTACCGCGGTATGGCTAAATTTAATCCTTCCATTTTTAAAACAAAAAAAAAAACAAAAAAATAATAATTGAAAAAAAAGTGTTTTTGTGTTTCTAATTTAATTTATATACTTAATAATTTTTTTTTTTTTGCAACACTATGCAACCAAATGTTTGACATTGTTTAACACACTTTTTAGCTTTTACTAAGCTTCTCCATAGCTCGGACGAGGCGGCGCCTGAGCACCGACCATTGACACGAAAAAACCCACCAAATAAAGAAAAAAATATTTAAAAAAAGAAAAACAGACGTTCACAATAAATACCTGAAAATTTTGTTTTATATATATCTATATATTTTTTTTTTCTGACACATCATTTGAATAATAATGTTTTATACCACCGTCCGGTCAGCCGTTCTCCCAGCCCCCTCCCCCGCTTCAGTTGATTTATTGCTTGCAATTGGCTGAAAATCCGCCGAACCGAAGCGGAATAAATCAAAATTGACTCGGCCCGAAAAAATGGCAAAATGATGCTTTATTAATGAAAAGAGGCAAGAATTTTATTCGTGAATTAAATGGAAAGAATAAGTTGAAACTTATGGCGCGTGCAATGTTGGAAATGTTTCACAAAAATTAAGATAAAAAAAAAACGACTTTTTGAAACATTTTCAACTTTTTAGTTGCCCCGTCCGTGACCGCTAGACCGGTGCCTGATTTACCTGATTTTACCTGTAATTGATACCTTTATCTCCCGATTACTCCTCTTTATACCTTCTTAGTTCCGGTCAAATGCATGCTCATTTGTATGAAGATTTTTGTAACAGACGTTTTTACTTTTGTTGTCCCCTAAAATCTCGTTTGTTCTATGCTGTTGTACTGTGGACACCGCAAACAAAAATGTTCTTATAGTAAAAAAAAATAAAATAAAAATAAAAATAAATTTTAATATTCTTTCTTTTCATCGCTTAATATTCATTTTAAAAATGCCACTTCTTAAATGTTTTTTAAACCTGTTTTTAATCGTTGATCAAATCGAGGTTATTAAAGAGTCTCAACGTAAATTTTTGTTAATTATAAAATTTTAAACGATCTTACTAATGATTTTTTTTTAAGAAAATATTTAGGATATTTCTTCATAAAAATAAGATATCGTAAAAAATTGTGTATTTAAGAAATGGGCCGGTAAAAAATTAGTGAACGTACACTTTTATAAGCAGCAAGGGGTAATGCGTTATTTTTTGTTCTTTTATCGAAAATTGTATTTGTATTATTTGCATAAAACTTTAGTAAAGCATATTTTTTTACTTTACTCAAATATTAATTTACGATTTATTTTTTGCTTAGTAAAATAAGAAGCATTTCTTATATTTTTTGTAAAAAATCTAATAATCCTCTTATCATGAAATTGTAAAAAAAAGAGTTATTTTTTTGGCTATAGTTTACTCACCTTCATTTTAATTAAAACAAGAAAAATAATGGAACAGTGTCACGGCGAGTTTCTCACATTTTATTTAGAAAAAACTCATAACAAAAAAGAAAGTCTTAAGCCAATTAAAAATGGAAATTAATAAATGAATTATCGTGATTTAAAGTCAAAGATATAAGCTAATAAATAAAACTTTATAAATTCTAGTTATTATCTTAACAAGTTTGTGTCTTTAGACTTTAAGCTTCTAAAAATGTCGATTTTTAAGAACGAAAACCAGAAATTCTACTAAACTTTCTAAAAAGCGAGTTATTTTTAATTTGCCAAAAATCATAGTAAATTAAGTTCATTTTAAGTTACTTTACTATTTAAAATTTAATTTTGAATAACCCTTTTACGCTGATTGATATTGATTAAAATTCAAATGAAGAAAGTTAAGTTTGGTACTATAAAAAGTAATTTCATTAAGGAAAAACTGCAAGTAAACATGAGACAATTTTAGGCTCGAAAATTTTTAAAACACTAATTTCTATTATCAATAAACCTTCAATGGAAATGTTACACTGTTTTAAGTAGTGTTTAAAAAACAAATGAAAAAAAAAAACATCTTCTTACCAAATACCAAAGCAAAGGGATATAAAAAAATCGATACACCTTCGCCAAGCACAATTATTTGCTTACATTCAAGGAGTAAGCGAACTTCTGCACATACACCCACAAGCACACTCCCACCGCATCCCCGTGGTCCAGACTACAGACTCCAGGGAAAAAGATGCCGTCAAGATCGTGCTGTTGAATCCATTAGCGGAATCGGCAGAACTTGTGGCTGCGTTATTACCGCCATAAATCCCGCTGTGTCGGAGATGTTATTAGGATGAAGCTAATCGTGTAATAAAACTGCGGAATGTGCCAGGATGCTTTCTCCTTTATGGTGATGTATAGGGAAGCGCGAAAGGGTCATGTATAAGTAGTAACAGTCATCATTGTGGATATATCTTCGTTACAGCGATATCTTTCGTAATTAATCAAAGGGTAGGGCCCCGGAACAACAGCCTTCTAATTCTTATTTTCAGATAGCACTTTATCTAAATAATAGGAAACATTGTTTTTAAAAAAACAAAAAAAAAAAAAAACAATAGTAGCTTTAAGTATTAAAGAATTTAAAACTTTTATTAAGTACTGTAAAAAGTTAAAATATCCAAAAATATGCCCGGTACAGCAGCATAAAAAATATTTTTTAAAAAAAAAATAAATAAATAAATCCCCTCTGTTGTTGATTTATTTTGAAATTTATTTCGATTGTGTTTCTTCTCTAAAATTTCTTTGATAACTCTAGGCATTTTAGACGATACACTAACAAACTACACAGCAGCACACTTGAACAGAAAACTTGACATAGAACCAACAATAAAAAAAAAATAGAAAAAAAATAAGAAATATTATTTAGAAAATAAACTTTAGCAGTAGTGTTTTGAAACATGATCATTATCATTTTTTTTGTACCTTTTAGAATAGAAAATTCAACCAGTGAATCTTCTCAAGTAGAAAATTTATTTAGTTTTATCATACTGCAGTAAATCCTAGAAAACTAGTAATACTAGCGTTTAAAGTTTTTTATCAAAAAAAAGAAAAAAGAAATACTTTTGTAAACAGAAGTTTTCATTATTATTATTATTTTTTTTTTTTTTATATATTCGTTATTTTCGTTACCATTGTTGCGTATAATTTTTATCTTTGAACTTTTGAATTTTGGTTAACCTCTGTTCTCGTTGGTTTTTTTTTTGTTTTAAAATGCAATGCAACAAAATCCCCCTTTTCTATACATAGCTTGCCCGATGCAGCGCTACCCCTAAATCACCAGTATATAATTGTGATCGTATATGTAAACATATTTTGATTTTTCGTTTTTATCCCATTGCTATGGCTGTCGCAAAATGTAATATTGCTCATTGTGTTACTATACTCTGCTCTGTACAATACTGCTCTGCTCCGCTACCCCCCTATCTGTAAATCCCAACCCTTTGGTAATATCATAATTTTAATTATTATTTTTTTTTTTTCTTTCGTCTTACAAAAATTTTTACTTTAGTTTTACTATTTTTCTTTTTTTTTCTCGTATTTCTGCGAAATATTGCCAAAAAAAAAAAACAAGAAAACAAAAAAACTTATTCGATTTTTAATTTCCTATCTTAAAAAATATCTAAAGACGGTAATGGTGCGGCAAAAATATTATAAAACTGGGAATTGTTTTGTCTTTCTTTTTTCCTTTTTTTTTTTTTTCTTAAAGAATACAACGATTGTTTGCCTTACACGTTTTTGTTTTGGTTAAGGTTTATCCCACTTAAGGATAAGAAATGGTGTCATAAATATTCAGAAGCACTTTTACAAGAACACATGCTTAGTTAAAAACACACTACAGTCTTGCCGTGGGAAATATTTTTATTACCGTGCTTTTCATGTTTCATTTTAATTCTAAGAAGCTTTAGTACTCATACGTCCCGAGAAATATTCTTAGCTCAGAAATGGTCTGTAGGTGGATAATTTTCCTCAACTACAAGATTCTACATCAAATCTTCTTACATCGGTGTATATAAATCGAAAATCTCGTAATTAATGATACTCCTTAGGTTGGAATTAAACATTACCCAAACAATTTTCAAACATGCTTTAAACAATAATTTCAAACGTTTGCGAAACGAAAATTTATTTAAGAAATATTATTTAAAAGGTGTTAGAAAATACTTAAGGTATGTAAAAAGTCTTATTTTTCAATAATTGATACAGCACTAGGAATACCATCACATCCATTAAAAGTTCTGAGGTTTATAACCGCACCCAGAAGCGACATCCAAAATATATTTATATAAAAAAAATAATGCTGGACTCGATTAAATTTTAGTATTTGCCCCAATCTGAATAAATTAATTTGAAAATTATTTCATTACATTGGGGCGTGCGTGCGCACGGCTCCATCTGTGCAGTAAATAAAATGCAATTTATTCCAATTTGAAATGTAAATGCCTTTTAGCTTTGAGAGGTCCTGATAAAGTTTCAACTGATAATATGCCTCCTGAATTCCTGTTTATAAGCGCTCACGCCCAGTCACCAAAAATGTTTTAAATTTTTCAACAAGTTACGTTTTTTAATTGGTAAAGTTAAAGCTGCTGGTTTATCATGGGAACGTCATAAAGGGTGTCTGCGGCAATCCCTTCCATTAGTGATAATTGATTCGTGTTTCAATTTTTATTGCTCATCCTTTTTTTTTTTTTTACAATTCCAATTTCCTCTGTGTATTTTTTTTTTTTGAAAAATATACGTGAAAGCAATTCGAGAGGCTTTGTCTTTCGGTTTAAGCCGGAAAGTGCCATAATTTTGGTTAGTTTGATCCCAATGAGGTGCAATCTACGCAAATCGGTTCCATTATACGTTGAATTGCATTTATTTTATTTAAATTATCGTGCAATTTTGGCATCGATGAAATAAATTTTACACACGATTTTGTTAAAAAGCTTTTCAAATTGACAACTAATTTTTTTTTTTTATATATATTCTATATTTACATTAATATTAAAAAACAAAAGTCGCGAATTGCATTATCCAATGAAAATTAAAATGATATTAAATTCAGATGAATAAAAATATTTTTTTACAAATATTAAAAAATGTACACTTTTCGTTTTTATTATTGATGGAGTGTCCCTTAAAGATTAAAATAAAACGTGATTCATGGTTCGTTGAAAATGTTCATTTTTTTTTTTTAATCCAAATTAATTTATTTCAAATTAAAACGATGTTCATGATTTAATTTTGTCAATATAGAACAATTTTATATTATAGTGCTCGATAAACCCTTTATTTTATTTTATTTTCCTTAAAATCTGTGGACCGAAATGGTCTTTAATAAGTCGTATGGATTTTTAAAAATGTAGGGAGTCCCCAAGAGGCAGATTTTTATTCTTTTCTTCTCTTAATTTGTAAAAGGGATGAAAATTTCTTTTAACCTTCTGTTTGTTTTTATTTTGTGGAAGAAAGTTAAAGAAATCTGCTTAAAACTAAAATAACTTTTCAATGGGACTTATTTTTATTTTGATCATTTTTCGAATTTTTGTTAACAAGTAATAGCTGATTTTTTTTTGTTTTCTTTTATCTATTAGACGACCTGTGACAAAACAAGATTATATAGTTTAATATATAAAATTTTTGATACAATTTCTCCTCTAATATTTTTTAGTTCTATTTACTTTTTCTAGAGCAGCATGTAGAACTTGAAAGGTATAATAAATTATAGTTTTTTAAGTTATTGTTTATATGCCTATCAATTCTACAAATGCAAATTTCGTTAAAGTATTATTTTTTTATATGTCGAAACTATTTCCATTAGAATTCTTTTATAATAGTGGAATATGATGAATTTCCTTTTAAAACTTTTTAACATGACCGTCAAAAGCCGCACATGAATAAAACGTCTTAAGATAAAATGTTCCTTTTTTTAATCCAAAATAATAAAAAAGAAAAAAAGTAATTATGAAATATGGCAATATTCGCACTTGAAAGCCGTTTTAGATTTTGTATTATCCTTTTTGGTCCACAATTGTTTCAATCATGCCATCAACTGAAAAATCTCACACTTTCCACACAGAACAGTAAAAGACAACACAGCAAGTAGCCAATAGCAAGCGGACGACGGAGTCGCTGAATATCGCCGCTATGATAAATATGAGTAAAAGTTTTAATTGGGCCCGGAACCCCCATCTGGCGGGCAGGTCATAAATCCGAATAACTTATGCGATCCCCCCAGCACCAGGCCTAGACCCCTCTAGGCCGTTATAGTAATTTTTCCTATGCCCGGGTATTCTTTGTGTTGCTTTAATTTAACGTCGAGCCCCATTTCAATGAGCCACCAAAGACGAAGATATTCTGGATAAAATCCGGGGTTTTGCCTTCTTAGCGAAATTCCCGGATCGAGATATAGGGGCTCCAAGATGCCCCCACTGTTCCTCGGTCCCAGCTCAAGGTTCTGGCGACCGGCCGCATTATATTTCGGCTCCTCTAATCCTTGCTGAAAATTATTCCGAAAAGTAAGTTATATTGGATAAAGCGTTCATACGTCGTCTAGCCTTAGCCCCGGCTGTTTATGTCTTGCTACGGTTCGTGTTACGTAATGAACATGGAAATTTGTATTTATGTCTGTATGTCTGTCGCTGACCCAAATCCCTGCGGTTTATGGCGTTTGCATTTACCGCACGTGTAGAAATAGTAGTTAACACACGTCTATATAGATATGAGTATATTTTCAATCCTCGGGTCGACGTTAACAAAGGCTTAGAGTTGACTTTTCGCCCTTAGATCGTCCGCGCGCTCTTTGTGTTGGTGGTAGTAGGGGGGCCACAGTTTAAAAGGGGTCTTGGAAATACCCTGGCACACCACACGTGTAATTCGCAGTGATACATTTAAACCTTCTGAACCTTCGAAACCCCATCCGGTACACCGAACCTCTCCTGGCAAGGAAGGTATATCTCTGGTCGACCGACGTCGCACGCCGCCGTACAAGCAACCGAGAGAAAGACTATCGCCGGGCAAATGATTTAGGATTTCAGTATCGCTACTTTCGCAATGGAGCACATTTTACGGCTTTCCTAGACAGATTAGGTGAGTTTCAGATTTATTGTTTTATTACATGAACAATTTCGATTGCCAACGAATGATACCACCCCCCACTTCCATATCCAAGACTGGGTGGAATCTAAGGCCCATGTTACCGAGCTAAAATTAGAGCTACGATCTCCTTTTTGGTTCTTCGATGGGGTACGGTGCATCGGTTGAATTTAAATTGGACTATTTTCTGTTGTAAATGGAAATTTTCATTTGATAATAAAAAAAAAAAAAATTCCATTGATTTTAGTTTTATTCGATCAATTCGACGAATGTGTGATAAGATGGGATTTGTTGTACTTATTTCTCTCTCGGACTTAAGTTTTTGTACATCTTCACCTTTTGATTCATCAGAAATACAATTTTATTAGTAAATTAAGTTATATTTAATTCTAAGGCCTATTTCTAGTCCGTAAGATTTTCATTAAGCGGAAACTAATCAACTTTGCAGTATTGATGACTTCTAGTCGAATTAATGGTTATCAAAATCGAATCAAAATAATTTCCATCACCCTATTAAATTCCTTTCAATTAAAATTTCATTTTCGGGTGGTACATTATTTTTATTCTTATCTGTTTTTTTTTTATATATATAAATATTTTTTTTTTCTGAATGATTCATATTCAAAACAGAACAAAACCCAATCACAGCACACAAATTGCAATCAGAGAACTAAACTGAAATTGCGTTGGATATTTTTAAAAGGGTATCTTCAGACTGCTCGAAATATTCCTTTACGCATGATAAAATTTTCCCCTTTTGTAAGTGAATTTTGCTTTAGCTATTAAAAATTTTATAAAATTCTCTACTTTGACTGAGACTTCATATTTGTTATTTTAATTGCAAACCTTTTAAAAGGGTTCAAAAGGATTTCATACACTAAAGAACCTCTTCATGCATACAGAAATTATGTAGAATTAAGCATTTTCTAAATAAACTGAAAAGGAGTATAATATTTGTTCTTTTGTAATGAATTAGACTCTAATTTGAATACTTTTTCAGAGTAAAAAAAACTATTTTTTCTTCAAACCGTGTTGAAAGTTTATATTTTCTTATTAACTCTGCGAATTTTTCTATGTCTGAAAAATAAACAATGGTTTTATATTAAAATTTTAAATTAGTTTTTTTATTTTGTTAATTTTTAAAGTTAAAATCACAAGTTTAGAAAATGCTAAACAGAATAAATACTGACTGAATATAGCATAAGATTTTGTAGCACATTTTCATTTAGATCTACTTTCTTTAAACGCTAAGACCGAAAAGTAAAGAAAAAGACGGTCATTTAAGGTCTAAATATATTTTATGTTATATACTCTGTCTTTTTTATCCGCAATTAATTTAAAATTAAATAGAATACTTCAGATGTGTCCTCTCTTGAATTACGAAACCACAAGTTATAAAAATTCTAGCAGTCTAGATTACACTGAGCCTCATAGAATTCTAAAAAGTTTTTTTTTGTAAATTTAAATATAAGTACGAAAAATTTTTACTTAAAATTAATATTTTGCTTGTGTCTTGCCTGGATTTCATATTTAAACTCACTTATTATATTTATGTTTTATTACCTTGTGCATGCCATTAAAAAAATAAAGATTCCTTTGAAATTTCCACAGAATTATTTGTTTTTAATATTAAATTGAAAATGTTAAATTAATAAATAAGTTATTAAAGATAATTAAGACAAATGGCAAAGTTGGTTTGTTACGCAAAATTATGTGAAAATCAAAATGTTTCAGGATTTATATACGTTGATCCACGTCTCCTTGTCACCGGGTACACCTGGGCCGGACATGCATCTTTAACAGAAGGCCTGATTCATCATGAGATATGATATAAATAAATAAAAAATACAAAATATATATTTTTTTTTACAGATTCCAACTGAATATTTAATCATATTAAAATATCTTCATCAGCAATTTATGTCTTTGTAACTGCTTCATTATATTTCTGCAAAATTTCGAGGCTTTATTGAATTTGTTCGCTTTATTTTCGTCGCCTTTTGTTTGTTCGATGATGCGTGGAAGTGCGACTAGTGTGCTACAGGGCCCCTTCCAAAAAAAAAAAACGAAAAAAAATAATAATAATAATAAAACACACTCACACACAGATCGATGTAACAAATCGCTTTTTTTCTATATATGAGCAAACACCTGTCTCGTAAAAATAAAAAAATAATAATTACATAGTTAGCCTATATTAGCTTTAGTTCTCTAAGATTTCTTAGATACTTTTACATGTACATTTATTTGATGAATTTATTATCAATCTTATTTGTCGTTCTTAAGGCCTTTTCTAATTTAATTTTTTTATTCGTTTTTTTTATCTATTTACCTGTTCGCCTGCTATCTTGCTTCGATGGATGGTCAACCACTTTAAATGCCAAATAAAATAAATAAATAATAATAATAAAAAAAAAAAAAAAAATCTTATATTACGTAATGCAAACTATTCCAAATCATCAAATTACTTTTAAATTGCTTGTGGCTTATGCATTATTATATCTAACCTCTTCAACCACACAAAATGTAAATACAAAATTAAAAAAACAAAAAAACAATTGGACAATTTAAATTTTCTTATATACAAATTAAAAATTTGAAAAATCGGATCACATTTTTTTTGGCAACAAAAAAAAAAAAAAACAAATTGAAAATGGAATTTTTTTATTTAAAAAAATTGTGCACAATCTTGCAAAATTTATTACATATATAAAAATATATAAGACTGCACCTGTTTCTGCTGGCTCGGCCGCCGGTACAGTGTTGACCGCAGCCGCTGCTGTTGCTGCTGCTACTTTGACACATCCCATCCCAACGCCTGGGGCTGCACCAACCGCCGCTGTTACCATTGGCCATCCTCTGGAAGTTGGCAAAAAACGTGCAGCTGAAAATGACATGTTCCAACTGGTACTGCCTTCTGCAATTTGCTTTTTACTGTGTTTGTTCCATGCATGTCTCTTACTTAGCAATCCTCACCCCCGCACCAGCCTCCATGTGGTTTTTGGTTTCACATCTTCTGGATCAAACCCTATTTGAGCTTTTGCTGCAAACATGTTGGAAACACTAAACATTAAATACAAACACCAACAGTGGAATAGAAGAAAAAAAAATATTTGTTTCAACTATTTCTAAGGGATTTCCAACATTTTTGCTAGCTTCAATTTTCTGCTAGGTAGAAACTGCTATCAAGATCTATGTGAGTTTACTTGATCAACGATGAAATAAAAACTCATATACCTTCAAAGTATTTCAACAATCAAAGCAATCAAAACTTCACTAGGGAAAAAGTAATATGAAACATAAAATCTAGCGCTATATTTCTAAGTTCAACAAAATGTTGTATTCTTAAGAATACTTAGAAACAAAAAAATGTTTCCTCCGTGAAAGTACCTTTTTTTATTTATACAAAAAAATGTCTTAAATACAATTCAAAGTATTAATTAATTTATTAACAACCCAATAAAAATTCGAGAAGAACCGTCTGAAGAAATTTACGAAAATTAATTTCTAGATTGCTATAGCCTACCAGGTTTCACTTTTCTCTTTTAAAAATCAATTAATTTACGTTTCTGTTCTCTTCAAATAATTTAAAAGTAATATCACATTTTTTAGTAAACTTTTAGACACTTTTAGACACATATGTCTACTTTCTCTAAAGAAAGTTGTAGGTTGATAAAAATCACATTTTTATTTCATTTTATCATCATGACTTCTACTTTCATGTATATTTTCAACCCACTACAAAAAAAAAAAATAATTATTTCAAAATTGTTTACTAAATTAAAGTTTAATGCTCCATTTTTCAAGAACAGATTTTTCAGTTATTGAAAAGGTTTAGATGAAAATTAATTTTACAAAATCTTCAGGATCATTAAATTCCATTTTAATATTAAACAAGGTGCTAAATAACACCGTTATGTAATTATTACGTATAGAAAATACATCATAAAATATGTAGCACGTGTTACTAAATATGTCTACAAAAACTTCTTATCTCTTGAATAGCGTAACTCTGCCTTGAAAAATAAGTTTTCATTTATCTTCTGCAATTAGTACAATTAAACCTTTACACCTAGAACACCCTGTGGAGCCTTAAGTTGGAATAAATATAAATCGTATCGCATCAGTACCAGGTATAGAACGAACGTCCTTCCACCTGTACGGAGGGAAGGAATCAATTAAACTCACATAGATCTTCGTTCCGCATCAACCGCATTCGTAGCTCCCCCGACTATCTGTAATATGAACCAACAACACCCACCTATAGATCTTAGTTAGTTGACAATACCTCCGTAAAGTGAGTTAAAGTTGCTAGCATGCACGTGAATCAGACAAGAACATTTCAAAGGCTTTTAATGAGCACATTCAGTGGAAGTCGCGAGTATAACCAGCTTTTAGTTTTATGGATAATTTTTCTTTTCATTTCCTTCTTTGATGATGGGCGCTCCGCTTCAAAGGATCACCGTGTATGTGGTAATAATGCTCCAGAAGGAGTTAGTGTGGAAAAAAATGGAATATGGAATGGATTCGAAAAAAAAAAAAAAAAAATAGCTCGGATCTGCAGCAAGCCCTACACCAGAAGTAGAGGTGGCACGGACTACGCAATCGATTGTAGGTCGACACAAGATTTAACAAATTGGATTATCTGCTAGTGCCAGTCATAAAGTAGAGGAATTAACCTTTCGGATAACGGTGCCAGAACCGTATCGCACTTTTAATAGACTGATTAAACTTAATTGATAGGACAGTGTATACCCGATCACTGTTTGGACGTCGATAAACGTGTCATCCCGTTCCCGGTGCCGCTGATTTTCCCTCAATTAGCTTCGAAATGGAAAATGTCTGGTTACTTGAGCATTCCATCAATTAATTACTGACAGGATTATTATAACGCTTGTGGATTTATCGGTGAAAATATCATCAAAATGACGCGAATACCCCTGGCAAACTCTACCTGCTCTTTTAATGGCTTGAGGTGTTGTCACCAGTACGATACTGGCCCTATCTCCTTCTGTCCAATCGCGTTGTACCATAATTTTTAATAATTCCTCATACATTGGAAAAATTGTCGTTTTATAGCTTTCCGATGTAATCACTTAATCAAAAATTTAATACCTTTAGTGGCTGTTAGCAGTCGTTAAAATTTGTCATTATTTTCCAAAGAGGTGCATCAATTGACTTCGGCTTAATCAGGAAAACGTCCTCAAAAAAATTCCAACTTAATTGTACTTTAAAAGATAAAGTCAGAGGGATGTTAAATTTTTCAATATCCGTTGGCAACATCATGCTATAAATTCGATATTCGATTCAGAGAATTGGATTGAAATAATGGAGTCATGAATTGATTAATTAAAATAATGGATAATAAATTCAGAGAACTGAATTGAAATAATGAGAGATTTATATTTTTAATAAGATTAAAATCGTAAAGTAATAGTGTTCCTTTTAAATTAATATCCTTGTGGAATCATTCCCGGACACATACTACCACTTATTTTAAAGATTGCTTTTTAGAATAAAAGGAAATTTTGTATTTTTACTAACACTATAAAAATGTACAAAGGATATAGGCTGTATTTTGTACAAAATAAATAAAGAAAAAAATCCTCTTAAGTATGGCGTGTAGAGGAATTGGTTAAATAAATTTCAAAATTACATCAAAAAAGCTAAAACGTAAGATATTAGAACTTTCGGTGTGCATTATAAATTTAATTTCACGTGGAAATTGTGCAATATTTGAAAATGTACTAACAAATTTTTAGGTATGGTTCATTTTTTGCCTCTATAAATTTTGTCTTGTAATCAG
Source organism: Proctacanthus coquilletti (assembly GCA_001932985.1). Lineage (NCBI taxonomy): Eukaryota > Metazoa > Arthropoda > Insecta > Diptera > Asilidae > Proctacanthus > Proctacanthus coquilletti. The sequence goes on from MNCL01000126.1 coordinate 361,043, forward strand.
TACAAAGTATCGTTCTTTTTTGAAGTTACACGAAAAGGTCATCCCTCGAGACCCTAGATTTTTACAACAGTACTAATCAAAGTACCAGCGTCGTAATTTGTCTAATTGAATCTCATCTGAATTATCTACTCTAGTATTTATAGAAAATACACTTTTACTATAATAAATTTTCGTTTCTTTTTGAAAAATAATTTTTTCCATGCTCATACATGGATTTATAACCAATGCACATTTCAGACCTTATACACCACTAGTAAATTGTTGCGAATCGCAAAGCTACAGCATTCCTTTTATTTTATTTAAAAATTTAATTCCGAGCTATTTAACTCAATAATTTACTTAAAATATATTCAAAAATCAAATCAAAACCAAATTGATGATATTCATATATCACAAAAATTAAATATTTTATTAAAATAATTTTGATGTGTATAATTTTGCTGAAACATTTTTGCATTATTACCACATACGGCATTTTTGAAATCGTCTTGAAGACCCTGAGCAGTATAAAAATTACTTTTATAAAAAAAACCAAAAATATCTTATATTTTCATTGCGAACTTAAATAAAACCGCAAATGCTTTTAACACGTTCTAGAAAAAGTGTACCACTAGTGTACCACAGCAAATGTATATTATTTTATTTTATTTTTTTATATAAGAATATTTTGTCTGTGTGAATGCCTAGTTTGAATTATATAAGAGATGCAAAAGAAACGTGCTTTTTACATTTTATTTTGCGCTGTTTTGTTTTTTTCCAAAAACATAATACAACATTAATCGTCTATCGATCCAGAGCCCAACACTGCGGATCAGAAGTTCCAGCGATCTTATTTCTAATTTTCATAAAAAAAAAAGTAAAAACAAATTTCTAGGTGACTACCGAAAAATTCAATAGAAAGGATAATTTAATCAATTATTTTAACTTATTACCTAAGTTTGTAGGGCTTCTCTAACTCTTATAGTATGCATCCTCGCAACTTAAACTCTTCTTCTTGTGTAAATAACCGCTTAAAAGTGGTGGTTTTTCGAAGAATCCTATTATTTTTATCTTTTATTTACTTTAAGAACTGTAAGGCCTTAGGGTGTAGGATTTTTTTGAATTAAGAAAAAAAAAAAATAAAGAAAACCAAACAAATTTTTTATCGTTATTTCATAAACTTAAGAAACAAAACAATAGCAGACTTTGATGACCGCAATTAATTCCTTGTAATTTTTTTCTTTTTCCTTTTTCGAAAACCTTACAGATGGATGTGAAAACGGTTGGTTCATTTTACTATGAAAATTTCGTAAGTACAGCCCAAATAATTTCTAACGCTCTCATTTTTTCACAACATCAACAAATTATTTAAAAAACAAAAAAAAAAAAAACAAAAAAAAACAAAAAAAACGAAAAAGAAAAATTTTATTATTAAAAAATTTATTTCTTCTTTTAAGTCAATCAAAAACCGACTGGATATGTCCATGATATCGTTTCGGCGCTTTTTGTAGTATTTTTTCACGTTTGTTTACTAGAGCATTTGTTTTTGATGCGGTTTTGGTCTTTTTCTCACTACTCTATCTCTTTAAGACTCACTCAGATTATCCTCGCTATATCTGATGTAGCTTTAACTTAAGAGCAATTTTAGTGTAATAATGCATTTATTAATCCTCCTGCTTCTTACTTGCTCCTTTCGTTTTAATATTTAACGTTTATTTGTGCAATATCCAAAATTTTATATTAATATTCGCTTAAAATATGCTTACTTGATGTTAATACTGAAATAACGTGTATAATGATATAAATTCAAATTAATTCAACGAACAAACGAAAGTTATAAAATTGTTTGCATTTTCCTTATTTTTCCAGAAAAGGATTGTTTTTTTTAAAAAATAGGGTAATATTTTTTTATATTTTCGATTTATTTATATTTTTTACGTTTTAGATTTATTAATACTTTTTGTTTTTATTTATAAAATTTTTTATATTTACATCTTATAAACTTACATTTTTGTTTTTTGTATATTTCAAAAATATGTTTTTTTTTGTTATTTTAAAATATCTCTGAAAATGTTAAAGTATATTTCGGATACCCTCAAAGTGGGTATACGTTTAATAATTTGTCTCCTTAAAGATATCTATAAAAATTGTTCGCATCTGATAGTCGTAAAAACCCAGATTTTCTGAAATTATCAATAGGATTCCCAAAGTACTACAACATCAGTCCTATTTTTCCAATTTTTTATCAAACAAGGATTGCAAAAGGGTGTGCTTAATAATGTAAATTTTATTCTTACATAAAAAAAATATACCCTATCAAAAAGTTGCCTACTAAATCTTTTTGATTATAGGATTTTTTAAAATTCCTATGTCGAAAATTATATCTCAATAAAACTGTTAATTATAATAACAAAGTGGTGACGCCCAAATTACAAACAGATATAAAATAAATACAAAAGAAAAATCCTTCACGTAGAAATAGATTGCAAATAATAAACTAGAGTAAATTAAGGGATATTTTGTAGACTTATTTTTAGTGTACAATTTACAAAATTCTCTACGAAAAGTACTTCTCCAGCATCTGACTCGACGTCTTTTATTTAATTTAGACAAGGTGGCTCTGTGTCTCAACAGCATTCAATACATTTTTTTACACGTATCTCTGGAATTAGTCTCATATTCGTATACATTTTTTTGTTGCCTTCATTTTATGTTATCATATGCACAATTTTTTTTCCAAATATTCAAACTAAAAGAAAAGAAACACTCGTTCGTCACAAGTTACAAAATATAGCAATTAAAAAATTTATGTTTTCTTCATAATTTTAAAGATATAAAAAATCGTATATTTAGTGTATATTTATTATTTTAATCAGAATTAACATCAAGTAAACATGGAATAAATTTTGAAATAATAAATTAACCGCAAAAAAAAAAAATAAATAATAATAATAAAACGTTTTAATGAGAAAAATGAAATTACATGATTTAATTTGAACTTGAATTTGGTTTTGATTTCTCCCTTCAGCAGGCATTTTCTGGTATGGTACCCTACAAAAGGCCAGCAGCCGAAAAATCTGGAATACCCGTGTATCAGCCAGGAGCGACAACCTATCAACAGCTGATGCAACTGCAGCAGCCATTTGTACCAGTGTCATGTGAGTACCCTAGTCCAAGTCCTTCAGCTACAACAGCAATTCCACAACCACAATCATCCACCACGGCAAATCCAGTTATTGCTAATAATAATAAAAATAATCAAATCAGTTTAAATAACAACAGTAATAGTAACGGTGTTGTCGTAAGCAATAGTAATTTATCAAATAATTTGTCGAACATTAACAGCAACAGTACGGCTAGTAGTAGTAATGGTATTGTTGTAACTTCTGCATCCATTCAGACATCATCGCAGCATAATTCCCTTCTTAACAGTAACAACTTGAATAGCATTAACAGCAACAATAACAGTAACAATAGCAGCAACACTAACAGCAATCATTTGGCGCTACCCGTTTCCGCAAACAGTGTTGCCAGCAGCACGATAACCTCCGCTGATCAACTAACCAAGTCCAAGGCGGCAGAGGCTAACTCTGTCGCGGCCGCTGCTGAAGCGGCTGTTGTGTCCCAGCACCAGCAGCCGCAGCAGCAGGCGGTCCAGGCGTATCCGCAGCATCATCAGGTTCAGGTTCAGCAGCAGCAGCAGCAGCAGCAGCATAGTAATCCACTGCTGCAAGCCCAGCATAACGCGCTGCATACCCAAACCTCTCACGCGGCTTCGATACTAACCCACACCTCAAATGCGTCAGGCGCTATCACAGTACCCCACTCGTCCTCGTCCCTAAGCTACACGTTCCCGATGACGTCACTACCGCACCCGACCTACTACCACGACGCGGCCACAATCGCTAAAGAAGTCGCCCAGAAAAATTACGCGAACGCCCTTAAAATGGCCGCAGCGTCGAACGCACTTTCTGGAAAACCTTTGACTGCCCTTAGCTACACCGGTGTTGCCCTCAACAAGGGTCTAATGTCCAATGCGGCCGTGGCCGCTGCTGCCGCTAATGCGGCCGCTGTCAACCAGGCGGCGGTAGCCTCTCGCATGTCCACCCCGATCGGGGGATCAGTCGCGACGGTACCCCACTCTGCACCGAACCTTATTTCCAGGCCGCCCAGTAGCTACCTCCAGGCTGGTCACCTGCTGAGACCTCAGATGTCCTTGACTGCTGCGACTGCAACAAATCCGTATGCAGCAGCTGCGGCCGCAGCTAACCAGCAGTTCCTAAGCCATCCCCAGAACCTTTTCTACCCAAGTTTCATGGGGTACCCGTTCGGGATGGGGGCGGCCACCCCCACAATTGCCAGTCACGCTGTTCCGTCTGCTGTGCCGGCCAATCTAACAGCAGCCATACCCACAGTGCCCACAGTAGCACCGGTAACACCGGCCCAGGCCACGCCCGGCAGTGCTGTGGTCCTAAATCCTTACAAGAAAATGAAGACCTCGTAAGTGACCTAGAAAAAGGTTGCACAACCAAAAAACATGATCGAGGAATATGACACGTGCCTAGACATTTACATTGTAAAAAAAAAGAGAATAATACCAAACTAAATTTCGATGATTAATTTTATGATAAATTTTAAAAATATTTAAAAAAAAAAACCTAAATAAAACACTGCACGCACGGCTCTGCCACGTAAGTTTAAGACGCGTATTTTAAATACGCCCACGTCTTTGCAATCGGACCTTGTGCAATGCAACCAGAAAGTGCGATCCGAGGTGATACACCTCAGTGAACCCAAAACGAAGTGCATGCGGATATTTTTTTTGAAAATTAGAAGCTTTAAGGTACGCATTTTGAAAGGATTGCGTCGACAGAAATGCATCTTTAAAAAAAAAAGAAGCAGTGCCAGCTCATTTACCTACTACACCTTGACTCAATCTGGTCCACGCACCGAATTGCGTACTGTGGACAAAACGCACATTTGCCAACGCAATTCCTCCGAAATTGCGTACCTTTAAAATAAAAGTATAAAATTTAAAAAGAATGATTGTGAAAATGTGAAATAAGAAGGCGTAGAAGAAGGAAACATTTAAACACCAATCTTCGGCGCGAAAGAGGCTGCGGCATGACGTCAGCGCCGGGGACTATTTTATTTTAGGGTCCGACCGATGGCGGCGGAGTCCCAATTTTATTGTTGTTCTTTGTATATTTTTTTTTTTTTTAAATGTAATTTTTTAAGAATATTTTTCGAACGAACGGGAAGAAGTACTGTGATAGCTTCATTTTGCCCTCAAAATCTATTTTGTTCCTATACCGCCATAGATCCTATTGACAACGTAAACGATAGACGCACCTTTCAGACCTTGAGGTTTACTATAAGTAGCTAGGCTAGACGTTAAATTAGGTACTAGACGTAGGGCTAGACTAGGTAACCGTGACTATGCTAGAGAGTTGTAGCCGTAGCAGCAACCTAGTTGTATTCTGTAATTATTATTATTTTTTTTTTGATTGGTTAGTTCGAATTTCGATTTGATTTTTTTTTTTTTGTGTTTGACTTAGTTCTTTGACCTTAGATCTCGTGTGTTGTTTTTACCTCTTAAGTTACTCTACTTAATGTTTTTTGTTAGTCACTGTACAATTGAACTGTATAAAATAATTATAACTACTATGGTGATCGTAAGGCTCGGAAAAATACCTTATTCTTATTCTTATTACTGTACAAATGCGGAGCTTGTTCTGGAGAGCTTCTTGACTTCAGTGGATATGATGTGACCTGTAGAACAGCTTGAACGCCTTTTTGACTGCTTTATTTTCAGAAAAATAAATAAAAATAATTAAATTTGCCATTGTTTTGGCTACTTTTGCCTGTCTATAGCTTGCTGAATGCTCAATCACAGTAAATACCTTTAAGGAAGCGTACTTAATGCGTTCGTGTAGTTTTACTTTCTTTTCTTTATGCTTCTGAAGCATGGGTGGCCTTTCAGCTTTCTTTAGTTGTGTTTTATACTTTTTTTTTTTCTTACAAAGGAATAAAATTTATTTTCCTTAAAGATTTAGTTTCAACGTAAAATATTTTTTCTTTACAATAAAAATCTTTTTGTTCGATGTTAAAATCGTCGTTGAAATTCATCACATGTGCTATTTTTTTTTAACTTAAAAAGAGCAATTCTCCTTTTGTGTGGGTTGTCGTACAAAAATCAAATTGTCCAAATTTTTTTCTCTAGTTTTAATTTAGTTTAAGTCGATTGCTTTATTGTGGTCAAGAAAAAAAAAGAAGGCAATTGTCCAGCACACAAGAAATTTTCGGCAGTCCTCATTGATTTAATCTTTAAGAAGGAGCTAGTGCAATTGAATTGCAAATTGAATTATTAGAGATAAATTTTTATTCAAAATTTGTAACTTTTTTTTTTATATTATTAAAATTTGTAGGTTCTTTTTTAGGAATTAGTTTTAAAATAATATTTTTTTTTAAATTAAATATTTAATATCGTCTAGTCATGATTATTTGTTGTAGCATTGCAGTACACCGACAAAAATTAAAGAAAAAAATTAAATAAATTAAACAAAAATCAAAAATAACTTAATAGTTAAATTTTAATTGGGTTTGTATTTAAATTTAAAATTATAAAATTAAGCAGATAGGTACGTTAAATAAAACATTGCTTTAATTTCTAAAATAATAATGAAAAAAATAATTAGAAAAGGTAGATCATCTCGAAATATTTTTGTTTTATTTTCTTCAATTATAAAAGAAGTTTCGTGTTAAAATAGAACAAACCGCTCTCATAATTCGACCCTCAAATTTTAAATTACGGCTTCTGTGCCTTTTAATTGAACACCTAATTTCAAAAATTGTAACAGCCAACTTATAATTTTAATTTCTCAAATATTGTAGTAATATATAAAGAGAAAAATATTTTAGTGACACCACCTAATTTAACGCAATGTTTGATGATTTATGGCAACAATTGAATACTCAAAATTTCTTTATATTTTTTTTTAACTAAATAATTAGAAATTTCGTTGTTTTATTTTTGGGAGTAAATACAAAATTAAATGTGGCACATTGCCCAAAAGATTTTAATATTTTAAACATGTGCAGTTTAAATTTATGATTCCAATAAAAATACGAAAAATGTCTCCAAAATAAATGAAATTATCCTTGAGATTCTTATAAATTTACGTACTTTGTACAAAATAACGAGATGTTTTTTTGAAAAGATAAGAAAAAAAAATTTAAGATTTCTTGAATCTCTTAATAAAATATCATGAATATTAAAATAAAGGAGGAAAATAAATGTTTTTAATCTTTCGAAGCTCAATGCAATGCTACAACTTATGAACTAAGTTTGAAAAAGGAGGAATTTTGACTGTAATCACTGTTTTAGGGGATATAGGCACAGGTAAACATAAGTAAGTTTGATAAGCCCCTATAGAGGTCATATCCATTTGGAGACATCAAGCTGTCGAATCGCTCCCATTTTCAATCAAGCGCACGGTTGAATTTTCGGAAGAATAAAGAACCTTAATTATAATTTTGAATTAAAAAAAAAAATAAATAAATCAAGAAAATGTTAAATACCTCAGGAAACTTACAGATCTTATGACTTTTAATATTTTAAAAGGGAAGAAACAAATATTTTTTTGTATTTTTGTTTAATTCACAATTAAAGTCATAAATGTCCCAACTTAATTTGCTGTGTTTAATTTATTTAATATATAAATATATATTTTTTTTATTATGTTAAATTTTAAAGTCGTGTACTTAAGATAATTGCAATTGCGCTGCATTTTCTTCTTATATATATTTTTTTTATCCAATATATTTTTTTTTTTTTTGGAAAATGCCTTGTCAGAAGAGTTGTAACTAAATAAGGTTCCTTTTTGATTTCAATAGAAAGGAGAAAAGTGTAAGTTATAATAAAAGAAGGAAGGAATTTTAATGAAAAACAAAAAAAAAAGTAATATTTTAACTGAGGAATAAACGCAGATGTCTTCCATTTTTGAGATGAGTGGAATTTTGAAAAAGCAAGAAGAAGAAAAATGAGAAAAAACGTAAAAATCTTGTATAGGAATTCAAGAGTTTAAAAAGCAAACAAAACAATTTCAGTTCGCTTTTTGTGCTTTCAAAAATAATAATAATAATAATAATAATAAAAATAAAGAAATATTTGATTTTAAATTATTTTGACGAAAATATTTGGGTGTATGCTTGCCATTTTTTTTTCATTTTGTTAATTAAACGCACAGTCATATTTTTATTTTTATTTTGATAAATTGTTTTCAAATGTATATTTAAAAAAAAAAAGAAAAACAGAAAAAGAAGCCAATTCATTGCAAAGTGAATTGCAAAGTTTTGTGATATATTTTATTAATTTATTTTTACAATTTATTTTTTTTTTTTTGTTAATGAAAAAGCATATATTAAATTGTAAAGCTAATTCAAGTGTGTATAAAATGAAATACATTTGGAATTATGAAATATTTAAACAAGATCTATATGAACTTACTTCAATACGTTTACTTTTATAAGAATATACACGACGAGAATAATTTTAGACACTGAAAAATAAAGGGAAATATAAAAATATATTTAAAATAAAAAAAAAAAAAACAAGAACATAATATAAAATCACCATACTTTGGCTGTTTTTATTCATAGACATGTACATACATATAAATAATAATTATTACTAGATATTTTACGATATTTTAACCACTTAATGATTTATTTAGTGTTCTACTAATATTTAAGCCGTACACAGTTTAACTAGAACGCAAAGAAAACGTCCAACTATGCCGAAAAGGGAAAGGTTAACAATTCTCTTACAAAAAAAGAAAAAAAAACCCAATAAAACTGTTCGGCTATTGGCTATATGAAAAAAAAACCAAGACGAATGCAAACATCCACTAAAATATTAAATAATTTTAAATGTGTAACTAAAAAACGAACATTTTAAAAATCTTTCAAAATGCATGAAGAATTCGAAATTTTTTTTTTTTCGTTTTTAATATGGGACTAGTAATCACGGTACTCACAATATTCAATAAAATCCTATAATTTCTTTATGCACGCCCCTATTAAAAAAAATGTTATATAAGAACAAAAAGCTGCAGAATGTCTTTAACTTTTGAATAAGACCAATCTTTTTAAAGACCATTTTGTAATTTTTAGAGCGTTGTAAAATCCGAAAAATATTATTATACCTTTTAGTAATTAAATTACTACAAAACAAATGCTGGAAATTTTACATTAATTTAAAAATATCAAAAATCATTGATTTTACAATTTCTCTGCCCGAATTTTGAATGCACTTTGAACAGATTTGAACAGGTAATTGAAAATTTTGAGAAATTTCGATAAGGTGAAGAAACAAAAACAAAATATATACATATATATAAAAAAAAGAGATAAAATATAGCACAAAATACTAGAATTAGATAGCCGCAGGATTTAGATCAGAAGAAAAATAGAAGCCCCAACAGGAGGGATGGCCTAATCCCGGTAAAGAAGAAAACAAAGAAGCTTTTCGTGAATTAGTAGGGAACCGTTACAGAAAAGTCCACTTTATAGATGTAAATAAATTTAGTATCTTCCCATATATCCTTCCTTTTAGACTTAGAGCGCTCGCGTGAGATGTTTCCCAGAGGTGCACGCTTGATTGATAACATTTTTATCAATTTTATCCTTCCCCGATTAATTTCTCCCTATTCCCATGCATGCGAAGCGCTTCGGCTGACATAGTCGAAAAAAAAACTACGATGTCGTCTCTTCTTTTCCTGTAATTAAAAATCCAATTCCCGAAAAAGAAAAAAACAAAAAAAAAAGAAACACAAACCCCTAGAGAACCCCTAGAACCCCAAAAACCCTGCGAAAGCTGCTTTTTTTAACCCGCCCCCACACTAACGCTATGGATTTTTACCTCATAGACACATGAACTCATTTTTAATGTATGTTTTACACATTTATGTATAAGTGTCTGTTGTAAGTACTTTGTTTACTCTGTTTCTTTATCGATTCCGAAAACAAAAGTCCAGCTCGAGAAGTGATCAATGAAAACGATTTGTCTAAAGTTTAGTTGTGAGAATAAAAACAAAACAAAAAACAAAAAAAAAACTAATTAAAAAATAAAAAAATTATGTTCGATAGAATCACTTCCGATGGCAGTCTTTTCTTAAGTTTGCAATATTTTTATGAAAATTTTCTACTTAAATTTTGATGCGCTTTGTTACTTATAACTTTGGAAAAAAAAAGAAAATAAAAAATAAAAAATTCTTTTAAAGTAAAAACAAAAACGAAAAAAATCAATAGACATTTTAGAATTGTTACAAAAGGCTGTAGGAATTAGACTCTGTAATCAAAAAGCTCCATTTACAAGCATTGAGTTTAGAATTTATTTTTTTGTTTGCATATCATTTAAGTGTTATTTCCTTCCTTTTTTTTTTAATTCAGTAAAAAACAAAAAATTTTTGTGCAATACGCGTCTTTATGTTGTTCCTTAGTTTGTCTTTTTGTACTTTACATTTCCTTGTTTTCTTGTGTAAATATTAAAAAAAAAAACAACAACAACAACAACAATATTCTGCTATTTATGATATATTTTTTAATTGTGAAACAAAACAAAATATTTGCGAGTCGCCGCTTTATTTCCTTTTTGACTATACCTTTTCATGGTCTAATACACATTTTTTTCATATGTATATTTTTTTTTTCGCTTCGCAATACTAATTGCTAAACATTTCGTCAAATTGCTATTATTAAATTAAAAACAAAACGCTTTTTAACGAACATATAATTTTTTTTTCTATTATTATAAAAGCATTATCTTAATATAATTGCTTTTCTGCTTTTAAAGACCTATTGCCATTTTAGAGAACACGTTTCATCTCTGGAAGAGGAAAATGCGTTGGATTTTTTTAAAATTCAAAATTCAGTTTTCTGTTTTTTTCATATTTTCAATTTTTTTTATGTAAACACAATATAAAACGATATTAAATTATGTCGGATCTATAAACATTTTGTGAGTTAAAGTTGTGTAATTGTACTGCAACTAAGAAAATTTCCATTGAACACAAATTTTTCCAGATACTTTATTTTATTATTTTTCATTAGAATATAAGAAACACTACTGGAAACATAAAAAATTTACGTACCTTCTGAATAAAAAAACCAATCCCATGAATTTCGAAAATTTTCGAATAAGAAAGAAAGTAAAAGTGATATTTTTGGATTTTTTTTTGGATCATAAATTCTCAGAAAATATAATCCTGTTTAATTAACTAGAGCCTTATGATATTATTTTAATCATTTGCATTTCGTTTCAGTCCCGCATCTCCCCTGACATTTTTTTTTTCTAAACTCTGAAATTCACAGCCCTCTTTTCCGATCTCGATCTTTCAGCCAATTTAAAATCTACAAGTTTTTAACACTTAAATATTAAATAAAATCTTTTTTCGATCAGCTTATACTCTAAAGGTAAAAATTAATTATAAACACAATAAATAAATCCTTTTCAGCAGTACAATTCGCAATGTATTTATAACTTAATTTCAATATTCCTCAATTAATCCAGCGAGTACCTTTTCACTAGAAATTACAAATTTATCTACGGTCTTCTTTTATATTTTTCTTTTTTTTTTTTCTAGAGAAAAATAAGATGATTCAACAACGGCATCTAAGTTCTAATAATTTATTAATTGCATGGCTTTTCTGTAAATTATATAAAATTATTTAATTTTCTTATACATCCATAATAAAAAAAAAAGAGCGGAAATTCATTTTTAAAATATCTCCATTCAATTTAATTATAATTTGCATCGCTTTCTCCCAATCCCAGCTCGATTTAAATTCACAAACAAATATTTTTTATTTCATTGCCGTTGCTAAGCCCCTTTGCTTTGAATTTAATTCAAGAACTGGGTCGTAGACATGGGTCGTAATCAAAATATGCACTGAGTGTAAGAAGCATGCGAGCATAAGCATAGTCCAGTAAAAAAAAAAAACTAAACAGAAAACACAATGCAAAATGTTGGTGTCCCCCATTCCTTACTAAAAACTCATAATGCAAATACTAAAATTAATAATAAAAGTTTAGCCTTTAAACGTGTTAGCATCAGGTTTTCAAATATGGATCCGAATCTGGATCCGTATTTAATTTAGTGTAAAACAATCTCTAAAACGCTTCCTCTTTCCGCGATGTAGATTCAGAATATCACACCAATTAGTCTATAGAAACCTTTTTGAAAGAAAAAAAAAACCAGTATTCTCAGAATTTAGCACTAATTTCTTCAATCTAATTCAAAAAAAAAAAAAATGCGTGAATGGGAAAAATATTACTTTCCGAAAATTGCGAGATAAAAATAGAAATGAAAGATTTCCAGATGTGAAAATACCGTACCTGAGAATCCTTGATTTGAAATCGATGTAAATTCTTTTAAATAAACACAAAAAAGTAACTTCTTTTTTTTCTGTGTGTAATAAACAAAAAATTGATTTTAAAGAAAAAAAGAATAAAACCAAAAATTCACATCAAAAAAATAAGGCGGCGGCTTAGAAGGACCCGCTTGTCCTATAAAGTGCCTGATTTAAAAATGAAAATAAAAAAAAAAGAAAAGTTAAAATATAAATGACATAAAATAAAAAAAAAGTGATCGCAATCAAAATTTTATTGATAATAAAACACATTATAGGAGCGGAAACTTTAATATTAAAAAACAAAAAAGAAAAAAAAAACAATTTTTAAAGATTTCTCAATGGAGGTCACGAGCAGCTACAGCTGAATATAAAAAAAAAAAAAAAAATACAGTCCGCTTGTGGGATGTTCCAGTCAAAAGATTATAAAAAATAAAATAAAAAATAAAAACTGGCTGATGAAATTTGTTTTTCAAAAAAAAAAATAAGTCCGCCACTCAAAAACACTGACCGGTTGATAATACAAATTTCCTACATGTAGAACTTAGAACATTTTTCTACTTCCGAGATATTTTTTAACAAGAAAACAAACGAACAAACTAAAAAAAAAATGGAAAGAAATTAACTAAGCAACATCCGTCCACATATTCTTACATTAATGAGAGGCAAAAACAAAAAAAAAAAAACAAAAAACAAACACCCGAGACAATACACCACGGAAAAACTCGTGACCTCCATTAGAATCTGAGGGTCTCTATAGTTTGATAAAATTAAAAAATAAAAATAAAAACTAAAAAATTATATGTAAAAAGTAATTCACCTTTTGTTTCCTCAAAAGTAATTGTGTCTTCTTTTTTTTTTCTTTTTTATTATTATTATTTTCGAAAAAAAAAGAAAAAAATTTAGTTGTATATTATTTTATGAGAAAGAAAAGAAAAAAAACAAAATACAAAAAAAAAAAAACAAAGAAAAAAACAGCAGAATATTTTCATAATTTTCAAAATATTCTTGAGTAAAAATTTTAAATTACTGAAGGAGCACTTTACTACTGACTTAAACTTAATGCTATTTACCTTAACTTATCGAACAATTACTTATACCTACTCATGTCTAAATATTAATTTTATTATCAAGATTACTCGTAACGGTAGGAAACATAATGATTATTTGTAAAGATGGTGAAAATCTAAAGACAAAAGCGTAAAAAGCAGAGTATCTTTGACAGTTTCAACAACCTACACAAAAAAAAGTAAAAGGAAGAACATTAATAATAATAATGATTATATGAAAACATAGTAATAGTACTTGTATACTTAATTGGATAAAGTGAAGGTTATATATACAGATTTAAAAGAAATATATATACATATACGAATGCATGAATGTTTAATATATTATAAATATTATACTGTACTTTGATGCTTTTTTCTTTCATATTATTCTCTTACTCTTCTCATACTTTCAAGTGTCCTTTGTTTTTGTTTTAGTTCTTAAATATTTTAGATCTTTTTTTTCTTCCTTTATTTTTGTATTATTTTCAGAAATTATATCCGTATTTATTGCATATTTTATTCAATTTATTTTTATCAGTATTATTTTTTATTTATTTTTTTTTATTTTTATCTTATCCGCACCAAAGCTTTTTGGGATAGCCTAATGGAGTGATTGTTTTTTTTTTTTCTTTCTAAATTATTTTAGATTTATTTTTATTTTTTAAATTATTAAAATTAAAGTGGTCTCAAAATGAAGAATACTATTTAAATATTGTAGATAAAAAGTATTTTGTTTTTTTTTTTTTTTTTTGTGTAACTATTTATTTTATAGCCATGAATTATTTAGTAATAGAAATTTCTTCAAGACCACTATTAATTTTTAAAATGAAAAATTTAAAAAAAAATTATTCCTCAATTAGTTTGGATGTTTTTATTTTTAAATAAATAAATAAATCTAAACAAGGCATTAAATTCGACATATTGCTTATATTTAAATTGAAACAAGCACCATATATTTTTGTTTTTTTTGTTTTTTTTTTTCGTTCATATAAATTATAGACAATCCCAGCAAGCTTGGTTCCCTCCTGTTCCCTGAATTCCATCCTTCTTTTAGATTTCGATTATTTTTAATTTATCATTTTATTTAGAACTACATAAAATTTTTTTAGTTTTACTGCAAAATATGACTTGTCCCTGTTTACATCAAAATGCGAATTGTAGTGCTAGTGATTATTGAAGCGTGATTCTTTTCGCTTTTGCCTTATATTGGCCGTTTAAATATTTTATAGTATTTTTTAACCTTCTCCCCCCCAAAAAAAAGAAAAAAAAAACGAGAATATCGACATGAAACATTAAAAAACCTAACAATATTAAAGCAAGAACAGAACAGATAGGAGATACCCTTCACAATAAAACAATAGCCATTCATTTAGTTGCGCTTTACAAAAATACAAGCTAAAAATTTGTAAAAAAAAAACAAAAAAAGTGTCTCTTACACCGTACCAACAAACACATATATAACTAAAAACCACACCCACACCACCCTGTACATCTTTAAAATATTTGTGGAAAGAGAGCATTTTTTATAATTTCTAGTCGCAAAAACACCTCTAACACCGTAGAAGACTTACAGCCGCTTACTAATCCGCCTTGACACAATATTAATACTCTTAAACATTGTAAACCCGGATGTATTATATGTTTAAAAAAAGAAAAAAAACAAAAGACGCTTCCACCCACACCACACATATACACCTCTATTGACAAGAACCTCAATTTGAATGTTTGTCCTCATTTTTAATTATTGAATTATTTTCATTGCGTCAATATATGCTACAGCTATTTTTGTAAACCGCCATTTTTAGTGTGAATAGATATTAAAAGCATTTTTGGGGCAAATGGTGACATATTGAAGTTTAAAAAATAAATAAAACACACGTACGACAGAGCTTTTGTAACGTTTCAGCATTGCTAAGTACGCTAACTTTAGTTTAAAACTTTTAATCTCTCAATCTTCCCCGCGAAGATCATTATTACTCTATTTATAATTATTATTATTATAATTTTTTATCTTTATGTTTTTTTTTTTTTTAGTTATCAATTTTAATCATGTATAAAGGCAATTTGGTTAAGTTTCTTTTTTTTTTAATGTTCTTTAGCGATAAGGTATTTCCTATTTGTGTTAGATTTTGCGAAGTAAGTTGACCTTCCCATTGCTTTTCGACTACCTTACATGTGGGCAATTGTGTACTTTTTATATAAAAGCAAAAAAAAAAAACAAGAAACAAAAAAAAATATTATTAAAAATATTTTCTCTATTTTTTCACATTGAAACCGCTTTAACACAGGATGCGCACTATGTATTTTCAAAACAAAAAAAAAAAAAAAACAAAAACAAAAGATACAAAACTATTAAAATATATATAAAAATTATTTTATCAATAGCTGTGCATGCTCGAGTACGTATATTTCAGCTAGCAAAACATTTCAGATATCCTCCCGAAACCGTAGTTGTATTTGGATTATTATAATTCTAGGTTTATACACATGGCGAACATATAACACGTCATGCTGGTGCAAGTCAGGAACTGAAAATACTACCTATTGATAAGACTAATTGAGGCTTTTTCACTATAATTTTGCCTAGTCCACTGAAATTATAGCAAAAAAAAAATAATAATAATAATAATAATAATAAATTACTTATTTTGTTCGAAATTATTTTGTGGTATCTTTCCCACTGATACACGCGAGATTTATCCTAAACGATCGTCCTTTAAAGATTTTACCTTTAAAATTAGATTAAAGAATTTTTGGGAACATACATAGGATAAAATTTGATCCCTTCGATTGAATGGGGAATAGGCGATTTTTGAAATAAAAAGAAATGGAACTCACTGCTGTTACATTTATTCTGTAATTTGTTCTATATTCAATAGAGTTGTATTTTATACATCTGATCTATCTGATCTGGTTTTCTATTGTGAACATACTGAACCCTTTCAAAATCTAACGTTCTACCTGCGATTTCGTCCACAAGTATGAACAAAAACGTATAGTCTATATTTTAACTTGACCATGGCTTGTCTTATAGTTTTTCCTCTTAAAACTATGTCTTTTTCCTTTCTAATTGGATCAAAAAGTGTCGTTACACAAAATTTGCAATAAATAACGCAAAAATTTATACGATAGCTCTAAAATAGAGATGCCATTTAAAAACACGCAAAAGTTGAACCTCCTCAAAAGTCTTAAGAGATAATTAAAAACCACTTTAAGAAAACGAAAACGACATTAAAAACATTTGGTTCGTTCTGGGTTGAAAAATTCTCATTGCGGTCCATTAAAAACGAAATAGTAAATCTCTTTTAAGTATTAAACCCGCAGCAGTCGGAATTTATTGTCAAATATAAATTTAAAAGATTTTACGATAGTCCGTAGCATTTTCAGCAATTAGATCGGCTCATCTCCTCTGGACTTTATTTTTTTAATTTTCTGTAGAATGGTGTCAAAATGGAATAAGTAATTTGCTTGCTCTTTGAAAATTTTGATCATTTCGTTATAAACTTAAAAACTGTTGTAAAATTTTAACATCAAAAATTATAATTTGTGATAATTCAAAATTCAAAGCTCCTAGACTTATCAAAAAGAGAATCAAATAATTCATAGATTTAATGGCTTTGTAATTAAAGTACTGAGAAAGTTATTATCATTTCCTAATTCTATAAATTTATTATAGAAAATTCCTGTGACTTCGCCGTCGTATTTTGATTAGCACTTACCTAATATTAAAAAATTATGCAAATTAATTTGTTTGTTATTCGACAGGTATTTTCACAATACTTAAGAGCGATTTTTAATTACTTATAGGTCTTTTCAATTTATAACCTCGTTTTTGTCAATTCTTTGTATTTAATTGGGATTGAATTTCGACTAATATCAATTAAAATCGAAATACATTAGAAAATTATGTAAATAGGCAGTTTTGAGAAAGAGTCAATTCAGGTTAGGCTATGACATCTTTTCTAAACAAATCTAAACATTTTTTTTGAAATAGCATTTGAAATAAAGTAAATGCCAAATAATGAAACCAAAATAGAAAAAAATGTTGTAAATATGGTAAAAACCTCAATAGCGTAGCTTTCAATTACGAAATTAAAAATATATCAATAAACTTATCACTTTATTTATTGAATTTTATTAATTATGGATTTATGATAATTATGACTAAATTTTCTGCTAGTTAAGCGAAATGAAAAATTTAATTTTTTCATCTTCAAGTTTTAAAAGCGATTTATATTTCTTATCTTAGTTTTTATTAGAGAAAGTTTTATTTTCTATATATTTATATTTTAATTAATCGATTTTTTACAACAATAATTCATTTACAAGTTTTACTTTAATCATTTAAAACGCGCATTAAGATCATTAAAGCGAACATTTTGTTTTAAACTCGGTTTCAAAAACCAAGTCCTGGTTTTAAATCGTATCTTATGTTCTTTTTGACTTAATGTAGCAGATCTTATTCTAAATATTGACCAAAAACAAGCAGCTTTTCATAAATTATCGGGTTTAAGAAATGAAAAAACGAACAACATCAAAAGAAAATGAACACTATTAAACCTACCGGATTTAAATCTTCAATTTTGCATAAAATAATCGTCATATTTTTGACTGTTTATATAAAAAGAAAACGGAAAGAAAATTCTATTGACACTGTTCAGAGTTATTAATTACCCTTCTAACGAAAAAAAGGACAAGACTTTATTTAATTAAAGTAAAAAAAAGAAGTAATTCTTTCCAAGATTGTAAAGCTAATGTTTTAAATAATTTTAGTATATTATAGAAGAGTAATAGTCACCCTTTTAATGTTACAATGGTGAACAACTTCTCCTCTGATATTCCTCTGTTAGTAGCTTCTAGTTTGACTAGTTTTTTATACTTGTTGTATAATTCATAGGTTTCCTTTATAAGGGTCAATATTTCTTAATGTGGACATAAAATCACCGGCATTTCTGATATTTTCGAAAATTTGAAACACTTCGAAATGTGAGATACATTCGCCAACTATGTGGTTTGTTTTTTTGTTAATTGAACTCCGTATCTTTTACTTACTTTTACTTTCATTTTTATCAATATTTAAAAAAAAAAATATGAATATACAATCGATTACTTCCTTCTTTCAAAATTACATCGAAGTTGGGATTAAACCCATAATCTTTTAATTCATAGACCAGTTGCGCTGATCCATTAAAATTTCCAAATAATTTTCAAATATGAAAAAGTAAATTTAAAATTAGAGAATTCGATTAGAAAAGTTTAATATGTTCCATTTCTTAATGTTTCAAAAAAGTCTATTCGCCAAAAAAAAAACCATAACCGATAAATTGATCACCAGCGAGGAATTTGACGGGAACTGTTTCATAAAATAGGAAAGAAAAAAAGGCGCGCTTTAGCAAATGAGCTAAAATCAGACCTAGCAGTAGCGAAACATTACAAAAGCTATTTTTCCAACTCATTGAAAATTTCACTTAGCGCGAAGAGCAATAATCATTGGCACTTAATTCAAATCTTTACAACTTGCTGTTGAGGATGGAGGTCCCGTTCGCGGACGGGGGAAGATCAAGGCACTCAGTAAAACTAAACCATAAGTAAATTTGTGACCGGCTCTTTGTGTGTATGCTTGTGGACTTCCTCCTTCTTCTTCTGGTTTGAGCTGTCGTTAAAATAATTTTTTGGTATTTCTTGGTAATTCCTATTTTTTGTCGGCCATCACCATCTGTGAAATTCGGTGATGAATTTGCAGCATAATTTTGTTGGTACTTTTCCTGAGTTTATCTTGTACGAAAAAAAACAAACAGACTGAGTAAAAAAGTATGAGTTTCTTTTTTTTTTTGCAAGCACTGTACGCTCCTCTGTTGCTGGTTGGTAAGATTCTGTAAAAAAAAATAAAAAAATAAAAAATTCTGTTTAAAAAGATGCAAGAGTAGGCCTATTTTAGAGCAGCATTTCGTACAGCGTGGACTGGACGTGTAGAATAAAAAATAATAATATATGTTTGGAGTGTTTGTTTTTTTTTTTCATTTTGCTATAATTTCAGTAGAGAAAAAAAAATTTTTTTGCAGTAAATGCAGAAAAAAAACACGTAAAATCCGTAAAACCCTTTTCGGTATTAATTTATTTGAATCGGAGCTTCGTTTTGATGTTCGCACAAAGAAAGGTAAGATGCACCGCTTTAACCCTTTCCTATATATATTTTTTCAGTGTTGTGACTATTACTAATATTAAGGTTGACACGTTTATCGTTCTAGATCCATTTAAGTAACCGCCTCTCATATATTTTCTTTTTCTTCAGGTTGTGCTTGAGGAGTGTAATGATATATAAAAAATATACGCTTTTTTTCCTATAACTAACAGTTTTGTGCTTGAATGTGCGATTTATTTATTATTTATCAAATTTTATTTCCAAAAGAAAATAATAAAAAAATAAAAAATAAACGAAATACGCTGTCCTCCTGTGGGCCGCGGAATTTTGGAGGACTTTTGGTCGCATGAGTTATGTTTATATTTTGTTTAATTTTTTTTTTTTGTTTACTTTTGTTTGTTTTATTTTTATTTTTTCTGGTGTTATTTAGTCAAAATTGTTGCAGAAAACACGTAAAACTGCCCGCACATCACTTTAAGAAATGCCTACGACGAAATATCGCTACAGTTACGGAGGATATCAAGGAGCTGTGATGCTGTCCTGCCCGCCGCAATCCCCGCTTGTTGATTGAATTAGACCCGCAGCCAAATAATTAAATAATATAATAATCAAAAATTTTTTTTTTCGATTTGTTGCAATTACTTTAGTATTTTTGTAATAACAGACATGTACCTGTGCTTTGTTTGTGCTTTTTTGCCATCACAACAGAAACATGCTTTTTTAAAACTCTAAATAAAACAAAAACAAAACAATTTAATCGCATATTAACTGCCAACATATAGAACACACCTTTCCTCCTAACAGGTTTTATTAATATACCTACCTACCTCCTTTTAGATATTGGTTAATGGATTTTTTACAGGCTTGCGTAGTAAGTATTAATTTTTAAGCATAAAAGCATTTTAACCCTTTTTCTCCCGCCCTATGTTTTACTATTTTATGTATTTTCAATAATGTTTCATTATTATCTTTGCAGCACAGGTAACTTGCGCAGCTTTTCGGTAGAGTCGTGTAATACTTGAAAACGCTTTTGGCTTTTGGTAACATTTTGATTAGGATGCACACACACCCACACCTTTTTGCTTAATTAATTTAAAGGGTTTCTATCTTACCTGACGATGAGTTTGTGCGACGACGACAACGATGGTGGCTAAATGGTGCGAATGCCGCATTACTCCTCGAACCCCTTAATCTATCCATCCTTTGATTCTGAAGATATGGGATTAAGGTTCTTAAAAGCGAACAGACAATAATCATATCTTTGATGGTAATCCGTGCATGCAAATTGGGCTTCAATTAATACAGAAGTAATTGAATCGGGATTCTATGATTAACGATTTAATTCATATTTCACTGGTGTACTATGATCTCCTTTTACGTTACGTGCGCTACAGGGCTTCCAATTGTTAGAGACTTATAATGGTATCGTAAATACCAAATATAGTTCCAAATAGTTGCAAAGATTTATTTCTTAATTATATTGAGTTTTTTTTTCACTATCAAAATTGTGTACACAAATAAGTACTACAGTAACACTTCAACAAGGTTCTCTTAGTGTATGTACTACTTCTTCTTAATGAGAATTGATCGTATTTTATAGCCTTAGTTTTGGATTTAAGGCCTTATTTACACGTCTTAGTATTTATTTTTTTCACAAATCGAGTTTTAGCCACTTTCATCAATTTCTTTTCGAATATCAGTGCTGACTGGATATTTTTTATTATCAAATCCATAATTTACACAGTTGAAGTTAATGCAGATACAAATTTCCCTAAAACCTGCTTAGAATACAATTCCCATAAATTTTTTTCAATTTTGCTAAAATATATTTTATTTAATGACTTATTTTATTCTTTAAGAAAGGCAAAATCGCTTTTACTTTGAAGGAATTATACTGTAAAGAATACTTATGTTGGAAAAGGGTGAATTTTATCAATAGCATAATTTCCCCGTAAAAGCCTCTCAGTCACGTTTAATAAAATTTTAATTAATTTTCCCTTATCCTCTTAAACTAAATATCTTTTTTTTTATGATATTCACCATGTTAAAAACATATACTGTACGATTTTCGCAGAATATCAATAATCAATGGAGAACTATAAAAAAGACCACCCTTAAAAAATGTACTATCGGAAGTTTTTTAAAGATTAAAGCTCACTGTACTTTATGAACTAAAATTGATTTGAATTTTTTCAAACATACTCAAATAAATATTTTCATTTCACACAAATAGCAGCTCTGTTATTATTCTTGAATGGAAATGTTTAAAAATTAAATTAAATTTTTATTAGCAGCAAAAGTGCTTACTTTTTCCAGTTGGAGTACTGGAACCTCCACATAGCAAACATATCTTTTCTCTTGATCTTCCCTTGGATGTCCCTAATCAGGAACACTCCCGGCAAACATATTTTCAAACATCGTGGCAAGACTGCAAAGTTTTCTCCTCACAAACTTTGTAACATACGGCATAGCAGAATGAGAGTGGTTGTAGGTATTTTTTCCGATTTTGTTGGCCAAATATTATAACACACTTAAGTGACCTCGTCAAAGAAGTACCAAAAGTGTATAATTCTGAGGAAGTAATGGAAGTTCTGTGGCGGGGCACAAAATGCACTTCTATGTAGTAGACCAAGGGAGACCTCGGGGAAAAAAGTTTTAATTTTTGTGAACAGCCAGAACCTGGGTATGGTGGTCCCAATTCAGCGCCGGTTCAAAACTATTCAGCTCCATTCAGCCGCATTCAGCCTTATTCAGCCCCATAAGTACATCAGTGGCAATATGAAAGTAAAATGTTATTCCCTCCACTTAACCTTATTTTTATTTTTCGGGAAAAATGGGAAAAGCAAATTTACGAAAGAAGTGCACTTATGTGCTCTCCGATCCCGTTCCCCTTCTGTCCCGAGGGAAGAGACGAGTCGGCAAGTTGAAATGTAGCGTATTAAGTTGTTGCTAGCGTTGCCGCATCACCGCTGAATGTTCTCGAGAAAAACAACGGACTAAGAGGGATAGCCCCGCTCGCTCCCAGTAGCCCCATCACATCGTACTTGTAGTTGCACAAACTCGGCGTTTAAATTAACCGGAACCCTTTATAACAAGAAATGATGGCATCATTGAAATGAGAAAATATGATGAAAGGCCGGGTTGCTCGAGTTGCGTTTACAAAAAAAAACTAAGTAAAAAACAAATAATATGCATGCAAGTGACGTAAATCACTTTCAGGCCGGCGCAGGGGCTCCTCCAGAGCCATTTGTATGCATTCCGCGGTTCCGCGGCGTCTTCAAGTGCGTCCTTTCTTGTTCCATCATCTTCTGTTTTACTTTTATGTTGCGGAATTTATTGTCACATTTTCGGTAGCGGACATCTGTTGCCAGCAGATGGCGCTTTGCTTCCCCCACTCCTCGTATTTCTTAAGGAGTCGTTGGCTCCGCCCTAAGGAATCCCCTACCCGCCAGCTTCATTTGAACAATTTGTGCATGAAAGTCAATTTATCGTGTTTTTTATTTCTTTTCTTTTCGAAAATCTTTACATGCCTGCCTGCAACTGAAATTAAAAAAAAAAATCACTTACAAAAATCTGGAACACCCGCCGGTCTGTGTCCACTAACTCACGCCCACTACGCCTCACCTACAAACGCCATCTGGCGGTTAACCCTATGATTGAGTTTATTAACATTGTTTTATTATTTTGGCGTTACTTATTTTTTATTTCTGTTTTTAAATGAAAATTGTGATTATGTTAATTCGCTTTTAATTAAACCATTATGCCCAAAAAACCATTGTTTGAGACCACTACCACCACCACACTATGAACTGGCGTCGGCTGGCTGGCGTTGTGTGCATGAATCGCCTCGTATTTGCTTAAAAATAAATATAAAAAAAAAACATATTTTTGAACGTTTTGTTGGGATAAAACGCAGCATCCAGTAACATTCCCCTCAATGCTTCTTACGTAATCTACACTGATGCGAATGGACAGGTACTTTGCTTATTTTTCATTATTGTGGCTGCATTTTGTTTGTTTATTTTTTTTTTTTTTATTTCCACTAACTTATTGACTACTCTTAATACGTTTTATTTGTTGTTGTATTTTATTACTTAGATTTAAGGATTTCTTACAGTTAAACTTCAACGTTTTTCATTAGATTTTAGCAAGAATTGTTAAGGAATTATTTCTTTATAATAAAATATCTAGATGTTTATATCTACTTCACATTGGCGACAGTATTTAAATTAATTCGTGTTTGTTTGTTATATTCGTTCATGTTGCAGATATTTAGTATTTAAAAGAAAAAAAGAAATTTGGAACATTGTGTCTAATTTTCAACAAGGAAAAAGAAGGAAACATTGCTGAAATTACGTGAAGTCACGAAATAAATCCAAATTACTACAACGATTTTTAAGAATTAGGGACGTTAAGAGATTAAGAGAGACTCTTATTTAAATTATATGTACGAGTTATTTATTACCAGAACGTTAACAAAGTAACAAAAGATAAACCAGCATTCCTTTTAAAAGTTTCCCTTTATGTTGATTAATGAAAACGTTTGAACCTGGCAAAACAACACGAAAACGGACATTAAATTTTTGAGTAAACATTTTGGAAACGTTGATATATTTAAAAAATTGTCGGGGGAAGTACTTCTCGTCTATTATTGATAACAAATACGTTGTCGTCTTACGTGTAGAAGAGGTAAATATTTCTAACAAGTCATAACGAGCATGTTTTAGGTTTATTATTCAAAAAATTACCTTAAGAAAAAGTAAAAACAAAAATTTCTAATAACCACCCCGACACTTCTTTACGAAGCATTAAATCCAAAAAATTAAAACCTATTAAAAATTTAGTTTTTTTGAATTAAAAAAAAAAATAAATTTATTTTCTCTCTAAATAATAATAAATAAATTTATTTTCTCTCTAAATAAAAAAAAGTTTTTATTTGATTCGTACAATATTTTTTACAAGTATACTGAACTGATTTTCTCGAAATGTATTATGGTCAATTTTCCAAAAAATAAAACTCTTATGACTTTTATTTAATCAAATTAAAATTACCATGAAAAAAAAATTATAAAAATGAAACAAATTCCATACTTAATATTATTTTTGTCCATAATTATTAAAGTATAATTTTAGAATTAATGTCAATATTTTTTAAAATTAAATATAAAAATGTTAAAAGAAACATTATTTCATTCACTCCTCAAAAAATTGCGGTTTTTTATTAAATGAGCTAAAAATTTTTACTGTGGGAAGAAAATTAATTAAATAAAAATGTTATGTTATTAATTTAATAAAAATGTTTACATATTATCAATATTTTTGTCCCAGAAAAAAAGAAAAAAAGAAAATTCAAAATCCTAATCCCACAAAAATGAATTCTATAAAGCCTTATGCAAAATGAAATTGCATATCTTGATTTCCACCATTGGAATGGCATCCATCCGAATTCCTATAGGATTATTTCAATTTTCATCCCTTATACTTCGAAAAAGTTATACACAAGCAAGTACGATATCCACGTGAATTGACTGAGTTCTATCCAGATCCACCTGCAGCCCTGCCACAGTCTGCGCTATCTTTGGCCAACATATTCGCCGATTGTGAAAAGACCAAAAACCTATCAGGGCTGTTAGAAATTGTGCAATGAAAGTTTACAGGCTGCAATTGCTCACCGGATCGAAGCTAATTCACCAGATGGAGGGGTGGAGGATATCCGGGCTATCCACAACCTAGAAAATTCGTCTGTATTCAGAGGAGTAATGAAAAATTCTCCCTGAATTAAAAAAATACTTGAATTCCAACAATAGATGGAATTTATTCCCGGGTATTCCCCAGGATAATGCACATTTTAACTACAAAGCCACTCTTTCAATGTCCATTATGTTCCCACTCATGGAAAAAGTATTGATCAGCAGACACCATTATTATTACTTTTTATTTATTTATTTTTTTTATTTGTAGTTTCAACCTCCGATAAATTCGTGTAATCGTATTTTAGGACATCTTACAAATAAAAGTGCTTCGATTTTTGTGACTTCAATTTTAGGAATTTTCAAATAATGATAAAATAATAAGATTTTACAAGATAATTTAATAATGTTCCAAGTTTTCTTTTTTTGGATTAAACAACCAATAGTTATCCTATGAGAATTTTGATAAATCTCAAATAATTTTCTAATGGCGGTTTCATCGTTACTTTTTAAGTAGCAGACATTTTGATAGAAGCTTTCTGTTAGAATTAAAAAATAATTTAAAAATAAGTAGTTCTTAAAAAATAAAGGGATGCAGACAGAAGGTTAAAGCAAAAATGATTAAAAACATATTCAAAATATTTAGATCATTCGAGTATATTAAGGAAAATAGTTAAAAAAAAAAGTTTTATTATTTTAAAAAATGTGAAAAAATGTAAATACAATTATTAATTTATAGCTCTTCATGTTGCAGTAATTTTAAAATTCAACAATTTGTTCCGTTTAAAAATCGAATACTTTGGTTTAATATGTATCTTAACTTTTTTGAATAAAACACAGACAAATTAAAAGCCAAATCAAATTCTAACTATTTAAAAAATCTGTTTTATAGAAATTCAACCTTATTAATTGTGTTTACAAATGTTTTGATTCTTGAAAGATAATTTGATTTGTAAAATTTTCTTAAAAATGTATAAATCATTTTTATCAAAAAATGTTGTTATACAAAAGTATTTAACGGTTTTTTAAATTTAAGTTTTAACTCTATACTGATATAGTTTTGAATCTTTAAATGAAACAATAAAAGTGTTTTTTTTATTTTACTTCACGGTACCTTCTGTGTTAAATGTAAATTAGTTAAATAATAAATTTAATTCCTTTCTCAACTAAAACTCATAATTAAGTTTTCTATTTTTTTATTTAAAATTTTATTTTATATTGGTATGTAAGTATCTATTTAGACTTTATCTTTTTCGGTTATACATTTTTACAAAATCAGTCAGTTTTTTTTTCTGTAAAATCAATTGCTATTTTTATTATTTTTGTAATAAGCTATACGAGTTCATCAATTTTTGCTTTTAAAAACCCAAAATTGTTTTTCATTTTATCGAAATTCTAAAGACTATACAAAATTACTTTAAATATAAAAAATTGCTTAATATACTCGATTGAAAAATATACTCAAAAATTGCAAATTGATAGTAAAATTATATTTGAAAAGAATATGCTTAAACATTAAATAAACCATAGTGGAGATCATTTATTTATTCTATAATTTTTTTAAATATAGTTTTTAACGTGCCAGAAGCTTTCAGCAAAAGCTACGTAGCTGTATCATGGCTGTCTTGGCTGATCTAGGCATAAATCATTAACACTCGTACCAACAAAAATTGAACTATGTTATAAAAAACCTAGTAGAAAATTTTATGATTAAATATGTTGCTTTGTGATGTCAACTCCGTTACTTTTATTACTACATAAACAAAACTTAAAAAAAATATAAACCAATTGTAATTTTGACCTACCCTATCTTAAAAAAAACAAATTTTTACAGCAAAAAATTAATTATAAATATATATACCAAAAAAATCAAAAAAAAAACAATCATAGAAGACAAGTAACCTATAAAAAACATTCGTTAAATTTTCAGCCCCCCCGGAGATGGGTGCAATTTACTCGCAGTGTCCTATCTTAATGAATGGCATAATTTATGTGATTAGGTAAAAATATAAATTTCACTATTTTTTTAAGCGATGATCAGTTGTATATGGCATTGTGTGCTGCTTTAAGTAACAAATTTAGTCAGTATATGAAAAAAAAAAATTATATATATTTAAAAAAAAAAATAAGCAAAAGTAACTTGATACCAGTAAAATTACGTTTTATGATTTTTGTTTGCGTTGCAACAATCGGATCGATCATTAACTGCTTCTTATTTTTTTTTTTCGAAAAAAAACACCAAAGAAAAAATATATTATAAAAAAAAAACCAAAATTCTCAAAATTTTTGAGATTCGCTTATGAATGTCCAATTTGCATCCCTTCTAGTGCCTCCTATTAGGATACTGTGCTACACCAAACTATGTGAGTTTAAGCCATGGTCTCTATATAGTTGATAAAATTTTGTTATTTTTTTTTTTCATTTATTAATTAGTAAAAAAAAAAATTTAAAAAAAAAAAAAACAAAGTCACTTTAGCTTTTGTCTTATTTCCGCATCTACCAAAATGTCTGCCTACAGTGTGAAGTAATTATAATTTAATTATTTTTCAATTAAGTTTTAAGTCGCTTTGAGAACAATGTGAAACGCTTCTGCTTCTGTCTTTCATCTGTTTTTACCATGGACAGCAAACATAGGAATAGCTTACACAATTATTGGCCACAGCATTAAATATAATAAATAATAATGCTTTTACAAACTAGTACTAACCACTTCTGTAGGGTGCGTGGGAAAGGATTTTAATCTTAAGTTAGTTATTCGACGCTTCGTATATCGCTTTTGTCTATGATAATTTGCAATTAAAACACATTTTTTTTCTTTTTGTGAAGGCAAAAATGTTGGAAAGAACTTGACTAAAAAAAAAGACAAAAAAAAAAATAAAATAAAATAAAATATGCTTAGATAATACCTGAAATGAATTTTTAGGAATATTAGTTAGGATGATTTTTTTTTCTCGACGCGGTTTAGATATTTGAAAAATAAAAATAAATAAAATTCATCAGATATTGAGTGGTTTCGATCGCTGTTAGACTCGTTGTAATACTCTTGTATTACTTAGTTTTAATGCAAACTGAATATAACCTAATAACTTAGCTGTATTTCGATTTTTTTTACCTTTTTTCGTTTATTAAGTGACGTATAATACCGCATGCATTTACTAATAATCAAATTTTTCTCTTTTTCTTCTTTTATCCAGTTACTGGACACCCTCCCGGTGTGCCAAGATTTTAATAGATCTATGTGCAGTCGGTTAAATTGTAGATTTGTTCATTTAATGGAAAGTAAGTATGATATCCTTCTTAACATTATTAATATATTTAACTATTATCCTATACTTATATTTAGTCAAAAAAATTTTCTTTAGTTTAATAAAAATAATTGCAAAATGAAGCCAACAATCCCTAAAAAATAATTAAATTTAATATTTGTATGAGCCATTTACAACATCGATTTTGCTAATCAATGAATTAAAAATCTTTTTAAGTTAATAACATTAATAAATTTTAACATAAACTACAGTTTACATTACAATTAAATGTTCTGTAAAGTGTGCAAATTATTACAATCAACAATTTTATTTTATTTACATGGCCTCGTCGAAGCTTTTTGTTTTAATAAAATATGATATCAATTTACAGTAGATATTTTTACAAAAATAAAATGATTTAATTTCTTAGTTTTCCAAGATGTTAACATTTAATATTATTAGTAATATTATTTTAGCGATCAAAATGAATCAAAGATGAATGAAACATTTAACATTATTTTTATAATATTGATATCACTTATATTTCTAAAAAATAATCGAAAGATACTATTTAATTAATTTTATACAATTATTTTAGAAAAAGTTAATTATTGTGATACATTAACTTATGACGATCACTTTGATCATGTAGGTAATTTTTTTTTATTGAATAAAGAGACAGGCGTTAAACAAATATTTAAAAGCTATCATTAAAACAAGTCCAATATTATTTTTTATTGTTAGATAACAAGCTAATTAAAAAATAGGAAGACAAACAGATAGGAAACTAGCAAGTTATAAAAATCGTTTGGACTCTGGTTTCTTTTTCCAGCAACGGAATGGATTCGTCTTGGAAGAGCATAACAAAATTGTGTTAGATATTTACACGTAAAAATTAGAAAAAGGAAAGCTTTTACATCATTTATAATTTATTTCATAAGGACAAGGATAAGTTTCAATAGCAAAGTTTCAAATAGAAAATTTAAAAAATTCCAGTTCAAATAATTTTGTCACATTTTTGCCAGAAATTCCGAAGACAAATTTTGCCTGATCTGATATTTTGGTACTAGTCTCATGTTCTAGCAAAATAATTTGTTAAACCATATTTTTGAACTAACTGCAATTTACGTGCAAGAAAATATTAAATTGAATTAATGTACTGCTTTTGAATGTGAAAATGTCTGCATAGGCTCTTTTTTAAGGCAGTCTGTAAATAAAATTCAATCCAAAAATATTTGTAGAATAACAGTTTATGTTGAGAGGACCTTTTTTCAATTTCAAATTCAATTAAAATTTTGTACTAATGCTATTTGTATTTTTGTTTTATAGTAGAAAGAAATCAGAGGAATTGATCTAAAGTCAAAATATTGCTTTAAATTAATTTAGTTTACCCTGTTAACATGTAGTGTCTATTTTAATGCCCATAGGCAGAAACTTCATTAATCAGTGCTATCACTATTTTATTTAAAATATCTTTGAGTTTTGTATTATTAGAGCACTTCAATCTACCGCTCACAATCAAGTCTTTTATTAAAGGGTCTTATTGCAAAATCCCTCGGTTTTTAAACCTATTCACGTTTTATTATCATTATAGATTACTACTTAAAACATTACACTTATTTTTATGAAATTCACTCAATTAAGTCCTTTTCTCCCTCAAAATGAGTGATTGCAGGATTTTTGTGCCATAAACCGGTGCAAAGCATCAATTTCTCAAAAAAAAAAAAAAGCATCATACAACTTCTGGTACTTCATGAATGTTTTTAATTGAACAATACGAACCATGTAGCAAATAAATTTTCTGAAATTATTCTGAATGAAAATTAACGACTGTCTGTATTTTTCCATCTTTTTTTCTTTTTTTTTGGACTGTAATGTAATAATTCCGAGCTGAAAATTGATTTTCCTTGATTGCTTATTTATTTAATCAACTTACCAAATTTATTTAATGTGTTAATAAGAGTTTTCTTCGCGAAAGCAATTAAAATGTTAATCAACCTTTATTTGTGTTACGTTATAAAAAAACGTGAAATGAATGTTAATGCGTGAATGCATTTTAAAATCGTTTTCATTGTGGATAGATTTGTATTTTTATTAAATATCATGTTGGCCTATTTTATGTAAAAGCGAAATCCTTAAGCTTAAAAAGTGACAAATGTTTCGCGATATTATTGTTATTTATAAATTTCTAAGCCGTAGTACATAATCTAGTAATTAGATTTAAACAATTAATTAATTAACTTTTCAAATAAAAGTTTTACATAATCGAAGATATTTACATAAGCTTTATAATTTTATTTAAAAAATACAAAAAAAGGCAATTTACTTTGTGTAGTCATTTTTACTAAATAAAGCAGCTTCCTCCAATAATAAAAATACAGCCGAAAAATGGTAGTTGTGTTTTTAAACTTTTGTGGTTTTTAAAGCTTTTAAAATTAATTCAAATAATTCGTATGAAATTTTAGAGAAATTTTAGAAGAAAAATTTGATTTTGATTTCTAAAATAGCGCACATAATTCTGGAAAGTATAATCAATTTAAAATTTGATAAATTATTTTTTTTAGAGTCACTACTATTTTATTTTACGTACATTTTACATAGGAAAAAGAATGTAGACGCGGGAACGTATATAGACTTTGGTTGTACATGCTCCGTGTATAGTTTTAAAATTGAGAAGGTTTCTTGAAATTAATTTTTCGAAAATACAAGGATTAACATTCATAGGTGATTTTAATTGAATTTGATTTTAAAAATACAGTCAAAATTTGGAAGGTATGATAAAATGGGCAAGATTGTACAATACTTTTTTATTTACCCACGCAATATGAAATTTAAAAAAAAAATATGAAAAAATATTTAGTAAAGTGTTAAGAATTAATTTAATTTAAATAAAAAAAACTTTATAAATTCTTTTCTGTTCATTTCTGCATAAATGTTTAAAAGTGTAGCATGATAAAATAAGAAGTTTCTATTTGATTTGGAAAATACTAATCAAATTAATGGCTGCCCGTTTCTTTTAAATTCCAGGCGATAAAGTTGAAGTATGTGATCAACGTGTGGCTGTGTGTCGTGACCATGCAAATGGTCAATGTAAGCGTAAACAATGTAAATACTATCACATACCGATTGTCCTGCCACCAGCTAATGTAATGGCCACATTATTTAAAGCGCAACAATCGCAGCTACCTAGCAACAACAACAGCAACAATAACAACAATAATATAAATACTAATAATAATATTAATTCTAATAATTCTAAAATATCGCAACAAGCGACCGTAGCAACAGACTCAGCGTCGTCAGCATCAGCCGTTTCAACATCGACTGTTGCGTCATCGGCGGCAGCAACATCTGTGGCGGGTTGCTTGTTGGTCAATGAGACTCCGTCAAACTACAGTTATTCCGATTATGGCGCAACTCGATCAGTGGCGACGAGCGCGTCATCAGCAGCGTGCATCAACAACAATAACGGTAATTTTACATTAACAAGCAATGCGAGCAACAACAACAACACCGGTGATATCAATTCAAACTGCATTCCTGCCATGACACCGACGACTGCCAGTGCTGGCAACAATGTTGCTGGCTGTACGGCAACGTCGACGTCGCTCGCCAACCTTAACCCGTATGGGAACATGAATCTCTCCACAATTGGCAACATGGGCAACATGTCGGCTGCGAAGTTCCCAAAAATAGCTACAACGTCGAACTAAGTTTAAACAAAAAAAAAACAACAACAACAACAAAAACAAGTAAAAACAAAATATAAAATAAAAAAATAAAATAAACAAAAAAAAAAAAAAACCTACGCGTTAAGTTATGAAAGTTTATGTAAGTCTTAATGTTTTTTGATTGATTAGGATCAAAGGTACACCACGTACACACCAACACTTTGACAACGGATCTGATGAAAGTTGATTACTTGTTTCCGTTTGTATAATTTAACTGTAAAGACACACACCCACATTTATATAACACACCAATATATACACATTGACAAGTATATAGGCACTAAATCTTTACAACAAAGGATCTACAAAATATATGAGAATATTAATACTTTATATATATACACCTACACGATTTAAGTTAAACTAAGGAAATCGTTTATAATTAAGAAGACTTGAAGGACACTTTATATAGGGATCTTTTTAAGATCAAAAATTATTGAGGAGAAAATTCAAAATTTTCATAACTATTATTAACAAAGATTACTAGTAAAATAGCGTTCCAACAAAATAAAACAACAAATAAATTTAAAATGAAAAAAAAGTAAAGGTAAAACGTTTATAACAATATTAAGAGATGCGCTAACAATTTGTCACGTCCTATTTTTGCAACGATTTATGAATTTAAAAAATGATAAAAACAGATTACAAAAAAAAAAAAACAAAAACAAAAAAACACACAAGGCAAGAAAAAAAAGAAAAAGTACGGCGAATCAATTGAACTTGAACAAAAAAAAATAAAATAAAATAAATAAATAAATTATAATAAACAGAGCAAAAAATAGTTAAACAAAACACAAAAAAAAAACAATTAAAATAAAATAAAATAAATAAAAAGCCGACTAAGGTGAAACTAAGGTAAATGTAAAAGGTAAAATAAATTGTAAATTGCAAAGGCAGAAGCAAAATAATAACAAAAAAAAAAAAAAATAAAATAAAATAAATAAGAAATCACACTATCGACGGACTATCCGCATGTTCACACATACACTATACACACACATATAGACAAATGCAAATAAACAAAGAAACGTGTAAAAGAAATGTGATTTTAAGTGAGTAAATCATTAATGCATAGATAAATCTTAAAGAACCTAAAGAAATTAAAGTAACTTTTTAATATCTTTAAAAAAACAAAAAAGAAAAAAGAAATACTCTCATAGTTACTATGACGTACGTTAAGTTACGCCCATTCGATCACCGTATAATTTATTATTATTTTTTTTTTTATATTTTACATCCTTATTTTGTAAATTGTTAGCATTACGCGTAAATTAAGAATTGTTTATTATTATTTTCATGTTTTGTATATATTTTATAATATTATACGAGGAAAACCGACACGGGGGTCTGGGCCGGGTCAAGCCGCCCGCCAAACTCCCACGAAGATGTGATCACAGATATTCAGCTAGATTTTTCGACTGTAATTTGTTTAATTATTATTATTATTATTATTATTATTATTATTATTATTATTATTATTATTTTATTTTTATTTTAGTTATCATTATTACAAGAATTATTTTATAATTTTTCTATGTTTTATACTGTGAACAAAAAATATAAAAAAAAATCTGTTTTCAATTTAATATTATTATTATTATTATTTTATTTTATTTTTCTATGACGGACAATTTCGATTATTTTGTGATAAAAGTTTCGTAAGATGACATGATTTTATTGTAATATTAATTTGTGCACGTAATAAAATCAAATTTTGTTTGATTATCACACTTGTTTTACTCAATTTTATTTGTTTATTTGATATTATCGATTTAAATTTTTGGATTATTATAACGCTACGATACAACTTTGGAATTCAATTGGAATTTCAAATAAAAAATGATAAGGAGGAGCTGGAATGAGTTAACTCAAAACAATAAATCAAATAATTACTATCATTAACAGCTCATAAACTTTTAATTTATCTTGAATATGCTGTTCGATTAAAAATAAAACTTAAGATTTAATAAAAGAACAAATGTTCATTCTATTACTGTAATCAGATGAGTGTTATTATATTATTATAATTTTTATTGCCATTAATTTTCCTCGAATAAAAATAAACTTAGGTTTTAACTCAAAACCAGTACATTAAATCTCCCCATTAAAGAGTGGAGGTTATATTAAAAAAAAAGTAATTGCATTAAAAATAATTAAAAGTTCAAGCTTTAAAGATCTTTTATGTTTAATAATTTAAAAATAATTGAAGTGCAAGCGGCGTTTTGGGGATTTTCTCTAGATTGTCTAGATAAAATATAAAAATATCCTTAAAAATGTTCATTCACCCTTAAAAGAAAAATGAAAATTATACCCAGTAGACAATTTTTTTCATATTTATTAAAAACTAATAAGATTTTTGTCTATATAAGACCAAAATAATATAAAAATAATAATTGTAATACATTATTATTAATTCTAGCAACAATTGCATATTGCGCTATTTTTATCTAAAGACAGAACAAATTTAAAATGCTTAACAAATGTGAAATTTCCAAGACTTCTGTAGATCTGTAAGTTTTACAAAATTCAAATTAATTTTTTTTTTTATATTTTAAATATATTTTTGCAAAGGACTTAACGCAAAAATGATATGGTCATTGAGTTCACAATTTTAAAGTAATAATTATTTATTACTTGTTTTTATAATTAGCCTTTGACTGGTTTTTAAAGAACTCTTCAAAAACAATTTCAACCTTGCACACCTTGAAGCAAAATCAATTTTTACATTCTGCTGTATAAAATAATAAGATATTATTGATATTTTCCCGGTTTCCTTTTGCCATTTAACGTCGTTCTTTAATTTAGATTTAAACACAATTTTAATTTTAATTACATATAATTTTCATTATTCGCATCTGCCGGATATTTTTCAGCATTTTCCTACAAATTTTTGGGGTGTATTTAAGTGCCTATTTTGCATATATCTCACAAATGGTGCTGTAGTAAATTCTAAAAGTACCTATTTAATTCGTTTTAAGCAATAAATGAGAAACATTTTTCACAAAAGATAAAAATAAAAATAATTATGCAATGATTACTTGTGGGTTGTATTAAAACAAAATATTTGTTCGTCACGAACAAATCCAAATAAGAATTTTTTTTTTATTATTATTATCTAATTTGTGAAGGCGGATAAATGTTGTTAAATTGTAAACAACCGCTGACATTAAGTGTCTAATAAAAATTGCCCCAAATAAAAATCTATTGAAAGCGAATAACAAATTCATCTGCTCGTCTTTCAGTTAAAATTTTTTAATAGAAGAAAATACCCACATCCCAACCGAAATTATTTTTAAATAAAATTTTCTCTTTAAAATTATCTTCTGATCATTTTTGCTTTTTGTGACAAATTTATATATTAATAATTCTCGAGTGTTATATTAATAGATGCGTTCACACTGTGCATAAATTCGTGAATGGGCGGATGTTTAGCCGGACCAGTCCTGATTGTGGGCCCAGTTCTCTCTGTCGTCAATCGAAATTTAACACTCTTAACCCACTTTCGGATTTATACGCATAATTTAAGCGTGACAAAGTGGCAATGTGCCACCGCCGCATGACGAACGAATGTGAACGCATCGCTGGCCGTTTCCGTCACCCAAGTTTATTAAGTTAAAGCACAAAAGCGGGATTGTCGATCGAGATGTAGACATGTTTAAATGCGAGAAGCCATCAGTCCGGAGACGACAATAGAGTTGGCGCCACCATTCACGCGGTTAATTCAATCAGTACGAGGTGGCGATTTCATTAACACCATTACTGCAAGTAATTTTCCTATCTGTGGAAACATGAGATGTCCCCGAGGGGTTCCCGGAGAGCCCGGGGGAAGCGCAGCTGTAGAACAACTACTATCCGTATTTACAGACTTTTCCAATGTATCGATTTGCATAGCCATCAATTCAAATTGGCACAATATCACACAACGCATGTTTTGGAGAATTTAATTATCATATCAAAGATATGCACATATCATCCTCGCGAACTCATAGAATGTGAATGCTGTTTCAGAATAACGAAAATAAAGCGCGATTAAAAGAAACACGCTTTATAATTTTTGCATTTAAATTGATGCTTTATTTCATTGAAAAAAAAAAAAAATCCAGATTTTACTCAGCAGGAATCGATTTTTATGGGTCATTAAGGGCAATATATCTTTTTTTAAAAAAATAAAAAATTTTGAGAATTATCAACGCTCAAAGAATTTTTATAAAAAGATTATTTGCAGAATGAATGTGTGAACGAAAAGTGTGTTTTGAGAGATTTTGCGTTTAAGCTTTTCGAATTAGCAATGAATTAATATATCAAATTCAGACTGTGATAAAATGGTCATTTTCAGCATTAAGCAAACAACGGCGAGCAAAACTGTGACAATAAAATTTAATAAAGAATTCTTTTTATTTTGAAAGTCGCATCAAAGAGTCAATTATCACGCTTTTATTTTTACATAATTGAAATATTTAAAACTCTTCAGTGAATGTAAGAATTAGAAGTAAAGATTGAGGTCAGAACTAGTTTCAACGTTAAAGGGTCATTTTAATTTGAAATCCATCGAATGTACGGAAATGCCAGTACGTTTTTGAAACTACAATCCCTTCATTTATTTACCAGAATTTTTTTTTTATTTATAAAATTTTTAAAAATAACTAGAAATAATTAATATTTCAAAAACAGTGGGACTTGTTATAAGTTAACTACAAATTCAATATTTTAATATACAAATTTAAATTTCAATTACCCAATTTGTTTTCTAACTCGAAGTTCAATCTTGTTAAAGATTTCATATTATAACACTTAATTTTATTATCACAGTTTTGTTTCTCGTAGTTACTTACATTACACTTCAAGCATTTCAAGCTACAATCATCATCATCATTGTCATATTTTTTGTACTTTGTACAATTTAGCAAATCTATACAAAAAAATAAAAGGATCTGATAATATTCGTTTCGATTTAATCATTTTAACTCTGAATGGTGGCGCACAACTTTCTGGAACGGATATTTAAAAAAATATCTTCGGTCTGCTGAGTTTTATTAGGACTGAATTAGACCATGAAAATCATAAATATTCAGTCAAAGAGATACACATATAAAAATTCTACTTTTTTTTAAAAAAACATTTGGAAAATTACTTGTAACATGAAATTAGACATGCTGAAAAAAAAATTTAACTTGACCCGAGACAAAAACCAAACTACAGATATTTTCAATTTTCTAGAAATCAATAAAAAACTACATTTTTTTTTCAATATTCAGATAAAGTAGATCACTATTGATTATAAAACAAAATTAAATCTTTTGCAAATATTTTCCTTATATTTAACCTCTTTCCATTAATAATTAACAATTTTATGACAACATAAACTTAGATGTTTTCAAAAATGATAATTTTAATTGTACTATATTACGTTCTTTAAAAAAATTTCTTAATTATATTTTTTATGTTCCTAATACTCTTATTTTTAATTTTATTTATTCCGTCTTTCTTGACTTTTACTTACATGCCTTATATAAATATAAAAGGAGATCAGCTGAAGTGATCACATCTATTTAAAATGAGAAAAAACAACGTTATCATAAGCATACACATAAAATTAACAATTTCCAAACAGAAAAGTGTTCTAGGAAATTTCATTTTTAAATAAAGGAAAAAAAAAACATTTGTAAGGGAAGGTACTTTTAGGTATGAAAATTTGTGATCTAGGTATTAATTTAAAACTTCCTAATTTGTTGATTTTTAGATCAATAGTTCTGTTATAGGGGAAAATTTTTTCATTTTTCTGGAAGCTTACACTGTAGATAATTTTCAAATTTCTGAAAATCGGCCAATTTTCCGTTTCAACCAAAATAAAAGAAAAAAAAACAAAAAACAAAAGAACTAAAATATTGAAATTAACAAAAAAATAAATAAATAAATAAATAAATAAATCAGAATAAAACGTGTCTTCCATTTTTTCCACGTTTACCTTAATTTTTGAATGTTGCCTTCGTTGGTGTGAGGAGGCAAATAAAATGATTCACCACAAAAATTGTACGAACAGAATGCGTAAATATTTTATTTTTATTTTTTTTTTCCATTAGATTTTCAGATTAGCTTTTCTTGGAAATATTGAAAGAAAGAAAAAAAAAAAGAAAACTCTAAATAAATAAATAAAAATTAAAATAAACTTATTTGGAAATGAGTCCCGGCGACAATCTTTCTACTCAAATTGAAGATAGCCTAACAGAGGCTGTGCACTGTTCTTAGATTATAAGTTGAGAGTGTAAAATGAAAGGCATGCCGTCAGTCGTCCGCGTGATATTATTTAATAATAATCAAAAGGAAAAATAAAAATCATTGCATTTAATTTCTTTTATTTTAATTCTTATTCAAAGACGAATTTCACCAAGTGGCGATTCTGAACATTTGTGCGACTCTCAAGTTCATTTCCATTAGACCCCGAGCTCGCCGTCTACAGTGTAAAATTTGTTATGAAGTCGTTAATAATACAACTAAAGAAACACTTAAGCAAATGTATTCATGCGAAATATTAGAATGAAACTATATTCATATTTTAAAACAGCGTTTTACGATGAAAATATACAATAAAGACGGAATTTTCAAAGATTTTTATACACAAAGGGAAATTGTTTAAACGTACTGCAAATTAATTTGTTACTTTTTATTATCGATGAGAAATTTACGAAATATTGAACACATGCAGAACTATAGACAAAGAGAAAAAAATAAAAAATAAAAAAATGAAAAATAATGAAGTGAAATTCTAAAAATATAAAAAAAAAATGTATTTGTAAATTTTATTAAATTATTATTCAATATATGAGAAAACAAGAGGAAGAAGAGCAGATATGGGCTGTTTGTATATTGGGCAAACGACAGAATCTAATTTTCTGGAATGATCCGGAAAATTTCTGATCGCTGCCGATCTCACAAAGCGACAAAAACGAGCAAAAATAATAAAATAATAAAATTACTCGGGAGATAAACATCTGAACGAAAATATGGAGTAAATTAATGCAAAAAAAAAAGAAAAGAAAAGAAAATAATAAAAATAAAATTAAATGTTTAACGAAACTTCAGAAAACGTGTATTTTTATACTGTAAACAAATATTAAAGAAAAAAAAAGAGGGATAATGGTTAAAACAAATTGTTTCTTTTTTACTTTTACTGATTTTATCTGATTTGTATGCGCCAGCCATACAACATGACTATAAATATGATTGACTATTAAACATGGAATAAACTTATATGGATAAAGACATTATTTTAAGGAAATAAGATAAAATTATACATTACAATGAGGAGATTGGAAAAGTTTACACTATGACATAAACGAGTAAAATTTTTCTTGTAAATACTGAACTTTATGTGTTTTATTCAAAGTATTTTCCCGCTAATTTTAATCCATAATCATGTTAATAAAAGCAAGTAATTGAATTACAATGAAAAAGGACTTTTTATGGTGGGTACACTATGCTTTTCCACATTTCGGAATAAATAAGTTAGGTAAGTATTGTAAAGAAAACCAACGTGGCACGTCTATCACAAAAGAGTCTACAACCAAGAGATTTTTAAAAATCAGGATCATAAATAAAATTCGTAGTCAACAAATCATCAAGGAAAATGAAACTATGCGTTTTGGAAGGAAAAAAAACCCGAGAAAAGTTCTGTTCTAAAGAGGGAATAAGGCAGAGACACGAGGGGAGAAGATTGTTATAATAGAGGACGATTACTTTAATAAATATTTGATTTAAAATAAGATGGTGGTTTGTTTTACAATCCCTGGTAAATTCCCTAGTAAAATTAGGAGATTATTTAGAAACGTCTCGCAATTTTTCATTACTAGAACTTTTGTAAATAGGGAAACAAATGTCTAAAAATTAACCTTGTCATGTCTACAAAGTTTATTCAACTTTTTCGAATAAAAGAATTAAAAACAGTAAGGAAGAGAAAATATAAACTTTATAATAAATCGAGTCAGCATGCGAGAAATCACCTACTGTTCCCTACTGACCCCTAGGCCAGCCAACCTCGTAGCCCAAGCTGGCCGACCAAGGTTCGGCTTTCCTTCTTGCTTTTATCAACACTGGTTAGGTCCTTATTTAAAAAAGTATGACTTCGGAGGATGTAAAATCAACGCACTATTTCCTGAGATGACCTCTAGCCCCAAAAAATGGTTTCCTTTACAATATTACCCACAACTAACATCATAGTCAATGGCGCACTAGCAATGCAACTATGATTCCCTTACGTAATTTTAGTTACTTTTATCATATACCGATAAGCACCTTAAATTTGTCATTTTATATGCAAATGTGCAGTAATTTCGTATATTACTTTTATGTATAGTAAGGTGGAAAAAAAAAACATAGAAGCGCAAAAATGAGTTTCCATTAATCGTAAAGTCGCAGTGCATAATTAGGGATTTTCCTAGTCATCATAAGCGAGCGAAACGGCAATTCAATTAAAAGTTACTGCTTTGCATCAAAAATTAACGAACATTTTTACCATGTGTGTGTGTAGGGCTTTTCGTTGATAATATAGTGGTTTATGCAAATGAGGGCCAAAATAAGCTAATGCCACCTGGCTGAGTTATACGCCGTATCGTCTACCCGCCTGTACCCCCACCTGTCGGGAGAGTTAAGATTAAACTGTTAAAAGCTTTTTGCTTGTTTTGCAGATCATTAACTTCAAGAATCCATCGTAAATTTGACTTAAGGGAACTGAATAATTCGCTTGTGAATTTGTGCATGGAACAGCGGCAGCATATGCAAATCAGCTGCAGAACGTATCTGCAGTTCGTATCGCCTTGCTGCGGGCCAGAGACTCCTATCTATCATCATTTAAAAAATTTAAATTCCAGCATAAGGTAGGACTCCGGCTGTGGATCGTCTGCTCCCTATTTTCACACCCCATGCCTAGACCGTGTGGATGCAATGGCCATTTTTGGGCTTGAATAGGCCTATGCTCGTAAATAAATGGAGATACAACAGGACACCGGGCAGTGGGACTCCTATCCCG
The DNA here is from genome assembly GCA_001932985.1 of Proctacanthus coquilletti. Taxonomy (NCBI): domain Eukaryota; kingdom Metazoa; phylum Arthropoda; class Insecta; order Diptera; family Asilidae; genus Proctacanthus; species Proctacanthus coquilletti. Next base: position 402,315 of record MNCL01000126.1, read on the forward strand.
GAGTCCTATAGTCTACTACAGGATGATGCTCCGCCACCAGTGTCAGAGCCCCCATCGGATGGTGCGGCTCCATTCACTGGCGGACTATCCACCTGAATGCGTCGCCGGTGCCGCGAGCCAGAGGGAAAAGGGAATTTACTCATGTATGCAAAATAATTTGTTTATGAACCACTTGCTGTTTGTATATTCGAATCATATATTGCATGGAATTTACCGCCGATTTATTTATTCATTTTTAAATTGCTCTAACAGACGAATACTGATTGCGACGCCGACGGCCACAATGAATACGATTACGTGTCCAAGGAATTTTTGTAGATGGGGGCGCGGCGCGACGACCTATGGTTGGCTATAGGTCCAGCCACCAAAAAGGTCGGTCACCATCGAATGATTGATGAACAGCAAATATTTGCAATTGTTTTGCAAATTACTCTTAAGCATTAAAAGCACCACGCCACGAGTCATTAAAAGGTGTAAAGCATAAAACAAATAGAATAAACCAATGGGTGACGTGCATTTAAGCAGGTCGACAACTTCATGTGGCGGACTAACGACCAGAATGGTTTAAGTAAATTAAAATGAAAACTCTATAATGGCTAGAAATTAGATTTTTATAACCTGCAATTGGTTAGACGTCGTAAAAACGGTCTTCGTTAATCCTTAAGGAGTAATCATAGATTCGGAGTTTAACGAGTTTTACCCATACACTTAAACCTATTTATAACGCGATAGATACGTCCCTAAACAATAAACATAAATAAAATCCTTAAGGTTTTCTTAATTTACGGATTTTTTCCTAACTTTGTCTTTAGTTTGCTCTCGGTAAAATAAATAAAAATCGCGTAAAAAAGTTATTTCTTATATCCCACGGAGTTCGCATAAAAAGAGATTTAGGTGTGTTTATGTTTTACTTTTAATTTAAACAAGCTGTTTGAACTTGTTTTATACGTAAACAAAGACGACTGAGGAAAATTCTGTTAGTAGTCCCCAAATAAGTTCCCTAAGATCCCTTTGCGTGTTAAATATGGACCTTTAATAAAAGCTCATTTTAACTTGGAGACAAAATTTCTCGTAATTTTCGATTTACAGACTTCTGCTTGTGATACATGTTCTTATTAAATTTATGCATATAAAAAAAAGCTAACTAAGCAATCAACTGGCTTGAAATTTTAACGCAATAATTTGCACTTTTAAATCTCCATCTTAAAGTTATATCGACATTTTTACTAATTACAAATTGTCCTTAAGTAATATGGAAAAAAACAAATCGTAAAAATGCTTATTATTGTTTTGCAGGTTGCAAACTATTCCCTAAAAATCCTTTTAAAATAACGATTAAATTTTTTTTTCCAATCAATCAATAATTTGAACATATTTGTTCATTGTCCACATACGTTTTAAATTTTAGAATTATTTACAAACTGTAAGAAGAAAAGTTAAATATGCGTTATATTGTGAATTGTCTGTCCACCAAATTTATTTAATAAAAAGTGTAAACAAATACTCAAGCAAAGAAAGGTAAAACCATCTAAACCCTAAAAGACTTGATCATGCCACTGGTTGAAAAAAGGTTCATGATGTCAATAGATATAAAAATGTTTTTTGGTTAGAAGCTTTCAGGAAATATAAGTAAATTTTTAAAATCGTAAAAAACGTGCAATTTTTAAAAGGTCATCAAAAATAAAATCCAAAGAAAACAAATCTTGTGATCTTTGCAGAGTAAAAATTAATGACTTTCGGTGGTATAGTCAAAAGATCTGAATCCAATACCCTTAAATCCATCGTATTGGATATAATGCCCCAATGGTACGAATCGATAGACATGAATGTGATATGGGTTACAATTAAAATACATACCTCCAAAAAATAAAGAAGCTGAGCAATGGCCGCCGATGTACAGGATCATAATAAACGAGTGCAGGAACAAGAATACACGACGGGTCATAATTCACTGATGCATATTTTATGTGGTATAATGCAGGCACCGTCAACTATACCTGGATACGTGGATTCTGAATAAGCTTGGCTCATTGAATTTCCAGCATGGGACCCAATTTCTTTTACTACTAAACTATTTTATATAAAGGACGAAGTCAATGGTGCCAACCCGCACAGATCCAACAATAGCATCTGGTCTTGGTTACCTGGCTCATCATCCAGACTACCTGGGGAGGTTTACCGCCCCGGCAATGAGGAGCTTCTTGCAATCCTCGTATGTTGACGGCCTTGGAATCCTTCGAGGTGTACATAAGCTTATGTTGGTATCCCTGATAAGTGGTTAAATCGGTCTGACCAAGTCGGGGTCAGGAGCAGACCGGGGGGAAGTTATTATCCCTGCAGTGGTATGAATCTCTTTATGTGGTTAAATCATCTCTGCAGGGGCACCTAAATTATTAAATAAACACAACTAATAAAACGGACGGTGCCACCGCTGCTGGTGCCCAGTAAACCGTCCCGGTGCTAGTCGGGATAGTACACCATGGCCAGGATAAAATATTAGAGAACTTCGGAGGGTGGCAACGCCCTAGCCTAATAAATTTTCACTTTTTGTATTGATGTGGTGTACTCTAAAGTTTCGCATATATGAGCCAGGGCGAACGTGCACCAGCGCAGCGCGGGGCTCCGCGATGGGGCCACGGGACGCTCCGTGGGAACACCAACCCAGGTCGGACTGCCGTCCATGTGTGGTGCTCCGGGGGAGCTTTGTTTCGGCAATAAAATCAACTAATTGGCACGCTGGGAAGGCTCTTTACGGAGGAAGACTTAATTAAGTACATCCGCAAGCTGTTTGAGAGTAGTTTGTCACCTAAGAGTTTATGATAGGAAAAATGAAATGGCACAGGTGGGTCGAGATTTATGGAGAATATTTTCCCAACCTTGTACCATAAAGCTCCGAATGGGTTTCGCTTCTTCCGTTCCGTTTATTTTCGATGCACCCAGGGAGGATAATACTTTCCTTAGTCCTTCGAAGTTTAATGATACTACAACTTGTGTATTTATAAAAACAAGAAAATTCATTTGAAATTTTTTCCTTTGAAAATAATTTCTAAAAATTAAAAATGTACAAGACTAATAAGAAAGAGTGTTTTTCTTGGACTTTCTGAAAACGAGTAGGTCCTAGTAAATATTCTACACTTTAATTTTTCTTCAAGTAATCTTTTCTCATTAATTTTATAAACTGTAGAATTATAAAATTTTACTGGAAATTAGGTTTTCTTTTACGTGGTTTCCAATAGAAATTTATTTCTTTTTTCTCGAGTAGTTTTGCTTTAAAATCCGAACATTTCAAGTGCCTTTTTTACAAAAAAAGTGATATTTATATTATGCCTTCATATTAGATAAAATCAAGTGATTTTAATGTTTTTTAATACAAAAAATTATATTTTATTAGTATTTTATTTAACAATAAAGAAAACAAAATAATTCTAATTTTCCTAATACTTGATTTATTTTATCTAACTTAATTAAATAATTATTGATTTATCGTTTTACTTCGTCTAGGTGCTATGATTTATTTTACTGAACATTATACTTTTAACTAAAGCGCCAACAAGCAATTTGTTTTTTCAAATTTAATTTAAATAAAAGATATATTTTTTCGGGAATTAAAAAAATCACTGAAACTGGTTTAACACTTTTTACACTAAAGTTTCTAAACATTTTGTGATCAGTTTAAAAAAGAAATTCAACCTTTCCAACTAATGTTATTTCAATAAATTGAATATTTAACTCAAGTGTATAAAACATTATTTCTAGCCTTTTATAATAATAACAAACAAGAAAATTAGCTATTCATTTTCAGCTTATGATTTCTATTAATTTTATAAATATAAGTTGTAAAATAGGCTGCTAGGTCTTTTGATTTACTTTTTTTTCTGCTTGGTGGTAAAATAATAAAAGTTTTGTTGATTTTGAGTATTATGTTACTTTTATTTTAAAATTGGATCATTATTCAGGCTAATTCAAAAGGCATTTCTAGTTTTTCATAATTTTCTTCTTTATGATTTATTAATTAACATACGAAAAAACATCTTGTTTTGAAGCTTGACTCAAATTTCATTTATTTTCATTTTGTTTTATTTATCATAAAACCTAAATAATACAAACAACTTTAGAAAGATGATGGAACGCGTCGAATGAGATAAAAACAAAACAAACAAACAAAATTTAAAAGCTTTTCAACAAACTTTTCCGTAGAAAGTATTTTTAGTTTATTAAAATTAGATTGTGTGGAATTAGAGAAACCTCCTCCTCCTAGTTTAATCAACCTTCAGAGAAGTGAGATGGCATTGAGCTACTTTTTAAATTGTGATATTTATAAAAATTTTCGATATACAAACAAAAGACCACCACGAAATAAATTGTAAACAAAGTGACATGAAAAATAGATCAATTTATATTTTTGGTATTTTTTACTTTCTAATTTTATTTTTGACTAGCTGATACCGCGAGAAAGATTGATCGGGGTCGTGTATCTCATTTGCAGTCTATAGGACTCATTTTTAAAAAAAATATCTCTATATAAAACAGATCTATTCACTCTTGCGGATTATAAATTAATATAAAAATATATTTATGTAATCTTAGCTATCAACTTCCTTAAAGAAGCAAATATTGAGTAAAGTAATTTTTATTCTTCCATCTACAATGGAATGCCCTTTTATTAGTGAATTCAGTGTAATGCAAGACCCCTTACTTAGAACACTTGTAGAGACATTTTTGACCATCATGTTACATTCAATATAAAAAATGAAAAAAGAGCTCCTATATCCGCCTAGAACGATGACATGCTTCCGTACCGGTGCACACGACACACTATCCGTGAATGATGCAGCAAGTAACGTCGGCGTCGAGCACCCGAGTTCGGATCCCAGAACGATGCTAAAACCACTGATACATGTCTATTTAAATTTCGTACCTCCACAGAGGTATAAAACACCTTCAAGTTAACAGCATCCTTTTTGCCCTAGGGAGCAACTAACAAACGACCTGAACACAACTTTGAAATTACTATCGGTAATTTATGGTATAGTTGTTGAACAAGGACTTTAAATATATGGACCACCCCTCGTATATGTAAACGTTCCGAATCCTGAAGTTTCCTACTAGAACTCCCTATATACGCCTCTACTCTTTGGCACATGGTATAGGAAGACACTATAGGACTTCAGGTATACCTAAAGGTATGGTGTTCGTTCCTTCCAATCCATGCCGCCTTGTCGATGATAAATTCGCCAAGAGAACGGTCCACGAAAGGCATTCAACAGTCACCCAAACTCTGGGATATAACACTTTGGACAGAAAATCCTTGTAAGACATGGGTCACCTACTCGAAGAATTTTTGGGAGACACCAACTGGGGTCAATCGGCCTGGGAATTGTCGTTGCCCGAGTTGCCGGCCAGACATAACTAGACTCGACCAGACAACCAAACCAAGGACTACCTATAATTTCACGTAATGAAGAGAAAATTTGTTTTCGGAAGTGCACACTTAATGATGACCCAGGAGCTCCACAGTTTGCTCTTCTACCAACTAATCGAAAGTTATAGAGGTGGAATTTTTCCAGGTGTTCCACCAGGTGGGTGAAAGTTGCCCAACAGCATCCGCCGCATCCGAACCGACGCTACTCTCTCTCTATTTCAGGTGTTTGACCATGCAAAACGCCGGCTTACAGTTGTAGTCCTCAGGGATTAACGAGTTATTAGCTCTTGAAACTTTCAGCTTTTATGTATGTGGAATTGTTCAGTGAAAATTTACGGGCACACGCTTTATTATGAATGGAGGGATACGATCCCAGTTGCATTTCCAACTTGAAAATTTTTCGCGTTGACAAGGAATTTTTTAGTCTTTTTATTTAAAAAATCACAGCGCGGTAGAAGGGGATTTTTTTTTTTAAATAGACTCAAGTCTCTTTCACAAAAGACAATGGATTCATTATAAAGTACACCTTTTAAGTGATATTTTATATTTTAGTAGAGGTAATTTTAAAATGAATGTTAATTAAAAAGAGTCTTTTATCTAATATCAAGATGTTTGTCATGGTGTTAAGAGATTATTAAAATTGAGTAAAAAGTAATACTTTTTATAAAACAGCGAAATTTTAAATTTAAATGTGACGAAACTACTCAAAAATAATCACTTTAATGATAAAAAGTCTGAAAGAAATTCTGATCTATAGAAATTCTGTAAATCTAGTAATTTGTAAATCTTTAAAAGAATAAAACCAAATAGACAACGTTTCATAGATTTACTAAATGTACTTTAATAGAATAGTTATTTAACTTAATTTTTATTATTTTACATTAACTTTCCAGAAAGGAACAGAAATAGAATTTCGATATTTTATTAGAGAGTTAATTTAAACATTGGCTGAAATATATAAAAATAATTTAAAAAGTAAATTCAAAAACTTCCCTTGGATTTATCTTCCAAAAGTGTCTTATTTGGAGTTAGGTTTTTTCAACTAAAATTGTATATTTTTAAGTAAATTTAAACCGTGTTAAATTAAAAAATGTTCGACTTATTCTAAATATTTAATGAATGTAACGAAAGTCATATTTTTTTTGAACAATTTATAAATAATGTTTAAATATATTTTTTTTCAAATTCATAATGTTCATGTGTATGTTTTATGTTTACTATGTTTTATATGTTTGCAGCTGGTGTTTGTTTTGTCTTTGTTTATATTTTGCACGGGTGAAGCTGTCTGAATTTGTTTTTAAATATTATTTTTTTAAATAGAGATAGTGCTAGTCAATGTTAATTAGAAAAAGCTCCTATATTGACTTTCTGATCTTAGTAGTAACACATGTTCTATTTAAGTTTAAACAAATAAAATTTTTTAAGAAATAAATTGTTTTGTAAAGGTGACGTCAATGCTCAAATGGAATTTCACATACAAATTAATTTTAGTATTCTATCTAAAATCTAAAATCATCTATTTAATTTTGCATTAGTTTCTAGAATTCCATTTTAATAGTTTTCTAAATAGCTGAAATGAATCTTACTAAAGTTATATACCCACTTATACTCGAAAATTCTGATGATGTTGAAAATCTTAAACAAGGAAACAGTATTTGAACTAAAACTGAAATACATTTGCCATCACCACTCGTTGCAGAACTATGATACCATAGACTGTCGCAATTGCTCTAGACTTATTTATTTTATGTTATTAAAGGGACAAAGTGAAATGGAAGTTTTGGTGAAATCGTCCTTCCATTACTTGCACCGACCATTTACAAAGTTAGTAGATGAAGTTTCCATTACTCCTTTCAAAATGTGCGTATATTCTCGTTTTGTTGTATACGCCTCCAACTGCTGACTGGTTAAATTGCAAACGACAGAGAAGGAGCCCTGCTCCCCCTGTTGGCGAAACCACCCCCGGGGATAGGGCAAAAAAGCAGCAAACAACCTGTGCCAGTGTACAGTCGGGATACGATGTTTTGGAAACGGAGAGATTTAATTATCTTAAAATCATTCGAATGCACCAGAGAATTGCAGCTGCCCAATCGGCATCCTTCGGCCTCGTCCTAAGGCACGTTCTCAAAGCGTGTGAAGCCTGAAGTTGAAATCGGTGCCTGGTGCTGGCTGCTAGACTGGAACCCGGGTGGTTTGCTGGTAGTGCGGCACAGTCCAGTGCTGCTAATCCCTTGGTCCCCGCACAGACCCTATTTACTTTACAAATTAATTCCATATTGATTTTGGGTGTTAGTGTTATTACAGTTATTATTGCATACAGCCTTCCTTTCGTACCCCCTCAGCCGCCCACTATATTACAAAACCAGTGTCGGACTTAGGCAAATACAAGACTTCAACCGGCCGACACCGAAAGCATTCCGCACTAGACCAGACCCAGATCCTAGTAACATTTATGTAAATTTGTTTAAAATAATATCGTTTAATGGTCTATGGATAAAGTGCGGTTTCTGTTTGTCTGTATGTTTGCCGGCCGGCTGGCGGGACGAGTGTAGGTTCAAAGCATCGGACGGGGGATTCTAGAGAGGGTTCCCTTCTATAGGACACACAGGGTGTATGTGTGTGTACCCAGCAAATTTAGTACTTTATTTAATTTGAATTTGGACTCGCTTATCAACGGTTTTAATCCACTTTCCGTGCAAAAGAAGACCTTCAGATGGGAGATAGAAGTTATGAATAATTCAAGGGATCCGGCAAGTTCGCCGAAACTTTGGATAGATTTTAACTGCTCAACGCAGTCTAAATTACGCCGGAATACTTATAAAGGTACTAAAACGATATCTTCCTACCCATTCCCTAGATTTGCCTATCTCAGCCACCCTACTATATAATCACTTTCTAGCGAAGCTGTCCACAGGGAACTCGTGTCGCTGTCTTACAAACGAAAACAGTCCAATGAAAACGAATTTAAGACGATAAATTAGAGTGGCTAGCAGCACTCGGCACTAGAAATTCTCATTCATATTTCTATGGTGAAATCGTAAAGAAAGCGCGAAAGAATAGACGATCTCGAGCCGAGTAAATCCCTTAAAAATTTATTAACCTAAAATAATTTTACAAACAGATAATACGAGCGAATTTACTATTTTTAAGCCGCAACTCTAAATTAGAACTTCACTATATAAGGAAATAGGTAAAAATAATATGTTTAAAAAAAAAACACTAAACATTTTTAATAAAAGACCAATGCAAAAGTAGAGATCAAAGAACTAAGTGTATCTAAGACATTTCTTAACCTGTATTTAGAAAAATATGCTATTTGTTCACAATATATTTTTTTAATGATATATTTTTTTTACTATAGTCTCTTCTTATGAATCAATATTTGCCCTTAAAGTGCTAACGTTGACTACAGACACAAAATTTAAAAGTTGCCGTAAGATGGTAGAAGTCTTAGAAAAAACCAGAACAAAAATTTTCAATTATTTGTATTTTAATTCTCAGTCGTATGACGTATTCTATGACAATTTGTACATAAAGTAAAGTTCTTAAAAAAAACAAAATTAATAGATTGGAAGAAACCTTTCCAACATAAAATTCTTTGGTCCTATGTAACTCTGTGTACAGAATTTCTTCGTTTGAATTAAATAAAATCAATCAAAAGCTGCGGGCTAAAGTGTATCCATCTTACACAATGGTGTTCTAGGTTTCATTAAAGCAAGCCCTCCAAGGCAATAGACATTTATAAAAAAATTCTTTTCTTAGCAAACAAAGTGCCACCTCCCATTTTCAGGCAAGAAGCAACCATTTGCTCACGAAATTCGTTTATCACAAGGTCCAGAGGGCATCAAGTGAATTATGGAAAAAAACTCCTTTGTTGATGGAAATACACTCAGTTAAAAGTTGTATTCACACGGCCACACCGTCTCGGCCGTAAAAGTGAAATAAACTTAAATAAGATTAATTACAGCGACAGCCACACGTCCAGAATGTAATACAAAACCCAGAAAAGGAATTAATGACGTTAAACTGTCTCAGGACAGCTTCCACAGCTTCTGGTTTTGCCCCCTTTTAGAATGGTTCGGTTTTTCTGGAAACCATCGTCACCCTCTTCTCACTTATTGGTGATTTTCCTCGACGTCCAATTTTTTTCCAGTCTTTTCAGGTCAACTTCGCGAAAAGCATTTTTCCAATTTGAGCAACTCTAAACTGATTGGGGTAAATTCACAACAAAAACATGAAATCAATGATTCGCCTGTGGAATGGTTCCATGGCAAATATTTCGTGCTCTATGTCCGGAAGGCGAAGTTGTCGAAGTACTCTGTATTTTTTAGAAGCAGTAATAAACTTCGAACTTTCCTTTTTTTTGTAAAATTATTTCATGTAAAACTTTTAATTATGCGATATCATGAAATAATTATTACTAAGTAACAATATAAACTAAAGTTTTATATTATTAGAGTAAAGTAATCTCGATGGATTAAGAGTAACGCAATGTGTCCCCAATTCTAAAAAATGTGGCTTCGATTCTTTGCATGACAACAGTCCTTGGCTATATGGGAAATAGGTTCGATTAGATTACAATTCCTTACAAAAAACTTAAAGATATATATTTTTTTCAATTTCAAAGAATAAAAGTAAAATATTAGATCCCACCGAAAATTTTTGTAGAAATCCAGGAAGTTTTAGTATCGAGACGTTATCGAAGAGCTCCTATACCAACCGGGAAGACAGTGTATCTTTATCCTATTCATGCACCACGTATTATCTTTATTCAGGTACGGCTCGGAAGAGCTCGTCCTTATCATAATCCTTTCAATTTCCTTAAAGCTCTGCATAAGTATTGGCAAAAAATTTGCTATCAAAAGGCGATTCGCCTCGGCCTGAATGGCTGCATGCGACAAACAGAGCTTTTCAAGGGAGCTAACTAGTAAATGATTTGAATCGTCTGCCCCGGCTGTCTAACCCCCCTGAGAACCGAATCCCGAATCCCGTGCGATAAGGCAACAAAGGTTTCAGTAACTTTATCCTTCTCCGGGACTGGGTTCTGCTGCATGCTAACTTTCCGGGAGCAGTGGCATCCATGCAAACGCCATTACAGGGCAAACGAGTGCATTGTGTCATCCACTTCACGGCGTCAAGCGCTTACTCCACAGTTTGATTATCTGCAAACGACCCTAGAAGTATTGATTCAGCCGAAGAAAAGGCCAGGGCCTCCTGAACAGCCTTGCGAGTCCATTACAAATTTTCTACGTATTTATTTCTATTAAAAATTTTGTCTTTTGTACAACCTAACGACTAAATTAAAATTTAAAACATTAAATCCTTGCGTGGATAATTCGACATACTACGGAATACCATTTTAGGAAACTTTTAACTATTTTGTATTCTTAACTAAGTTTTTCAAATTGGCTAGACAAATAAAACAAATCAACAAGAATTTTTTCAAAAACAAGTAGGTATTTATAAAATCTTTTAAAAAATTTCACAAGAAGTATTAATTGTAAAAATTACTGTAACTATTTTCCCTGTGAACAGAAAAAAATCATATAATTTCACAAACTTCCTACGCTTTAAAGTACCAAGCGCAGCTATTGGGATATTGTAAATTATAATTAGCCTCTATTTGAAGCTATAGTATTTACTTGATCCGTTTCATCCCTATAACTACAAGTAATCTAGTTCATTGCTTTAAAGAGCAATAAAAAAATAGAAGCCACTCCCGTGGCTCTCAAAGTAAAATTCCTTCGTACTAGTAGGGCCCCAAGTGTCCTTGCTGATTTCGAAGGATCCCAAGAAATTCAATTAATTGTAGTGATTATCTCGAATAAATAATTCTCCACCGTAGCCCGTTGGTATGCTCCTTATTGCGAGTGGGTATGTATTTAAGTGTGCTGTTGAATGGCAGACAGATTTCCAAGATTTCCCTCTACTCCTTCTGCTCCTTCACCATCTCCACGATCTTCGTCTTCGTCTGCAGAGCTCGTTCTTCGGTCTAATTACATTAATATCGTGCTCCTGCTGTTTTATTCGCTGCGCACGTCAAGTCAAATGAACTACCCTTTCGCCTTTCCTTCGAAGAGGCCCTCCACTTGATGGATAGACACTCGAAGGGCTCGAAAGGCTCGAAAGGTATCTAGCAAAAGGCCTTTGTAGTAATCTTAGCACAAGAGCTTTCATATGCACTCGGAGGTACCACTCGGAATAAGTTCCATCTGGCAGAATGTTCTCAGGATTCTCATGGTTTCAGAGACTGCCTCCCTCAACTAAATGTTCGTTATCAAGAAGAAGAAGAAGAAGAAGAAGAAGATGGTAAAGTAGGAAGGTACTATAAGGGAATTCATTTAGATGACCTATTCGACGTTATAATGTCCGAGAACAAATCTGGAGAGTCCTGGCCACAGAGCTCAATTAAATTCTGTGCAGCATATGGCCCCGGATATAATAACACGAACGACTCCATTCCTTGATCTCATTTTGCGGCTCCAGAATAGCTTGTCCTGCTGCCCCGGCTATTCAAGAAATGCGTACAAGGCTCTTCCCGCCCCCTGTCCCCAGATTAATGTATACGGACATTCAGATTAATTAATATAAGCGCAAAACTATGAGCAATTTAATTCAGCCACAATTGCGCAGCCACTCGGTAGCAGGGTTCCAGTACAAATCAGATTTATTTATAAATAAACCCATTTATTTATATTATTACTTAGGTATATTTTAAATTCCAAAGCCTAAAAGCCTGATAGGCATTACAAACAATCAAAACACCTATGAAAAATTGAGGAAAAACAAATTATATACAATTCCTTTTATTATATCAAAAAAATCGAGCTTACACTCGAAAAGTTCTCAAATTCTTGCAGAGAAAATTCCGACCTACGTAGTGATTGTTTTCAATGGGTTAAATATTTTAGCCAATCCCAAAAACCGCAAAGTCTTTTCCTATTTACTTTCTTTTACTTAACTAATTTAAAACTAAACTTTTAGAGTTCGTAACTTTACTGAATAAAATATAACTTTAAAAATAGTTGAAGTAGAAGAAAAACCATGGGACTTCTTCAGATCTTTAAAAATTAATTCCTATAAATGAAGATGTACGTGCTTGTTTTCTAAGATATTTAATTTATTTGAAATTCGAAATTATGGAAAAATTTGATAAACAATTCTTTCCATTTAAGAAATTCAAGTACTGATTTGGAAAAAAAATCACCAAGTCTCTAGTACATTGGAAAAATTTGTTAATAACTCTGATAATAAGTTTGAAATATACACTTTTAAAATTTTAGAATTATTTTATACTTTTTAGAGCCTGGATTTTCTTTTCTTTTTTTTTTTGTTAAATATAATTTGCAAACATTGGTATTATATTTTCTTTTATGAAACTATAAATAAAACTGTTCGCCAATTTAAATGAATTTTTTGTTCACCTGCTTGGAAAATAAAAGGCCTAAAAAATTTTATTGAACATTTATTCAAGAATATAATTTTAATAACCAAAAGAATGTTAACTTGAGAACTCGATTTTTATTTTTTAATTGAATGCCACCACAAAATAACTTTTAAATTTAAACATTTAAAAAATACCCAATATAAAATACGTTGAATGTACACTGTCTATCCCGAATGGGTGCGCTTGTTGAAAACCCATTTTCCGGAACCCTTTTGATACAACAACAACTGGAGAAATCATCAACAATAAACACCTACGCTGTCGCGGTTTGTTTACTTTATGTCCAGGTTGGATCCCATCACAGAAGCCCTGATTTTGTAAATGTTGCGGTAGAGCCAGGAGGTTAACTAATATTCCGGCCGCCAGAACACAGCTTGGAGTCCCGATTTAACATGAACACCTCATGAGCACATCCATCTGCTGGACTTTGCCTCTAATTTATTTTTGCCCGAGGGTTACAAGAAGGGCTCCTCTGTGATTTACAGTTTTCGGGATACCTTATTCCTGGCCATGGGATGGGATTGAGCCAGCGCCCGACCTATAAGAGATATTCGGTATGGGAGTATCATGGAATAGTGGAGTAGAAGTGTTGAAGAAACCAAACTGCGGTCACTTAAATCACTTATGCGGCTTCCTAGTGCGGGCGTTTGATTTATTTTCAGACTCTCAGCAATGATGAATAATTTATATGTCTTAGGAAAATGGCCTGAAATTTCACTTTTGCATTACTCAGCACGGGATTGTTGTCATAACAAAAAGTGGGGCATCTAAAATACTTCAACTTGATGAATTACATAATCATGGGTTCGCCTCGGAAGGCTCAAAAGGTTCTATTAGACTCTTTGATTGTGTGCAGTATTTAAATCGATTTATTGGAAATTAGTTCACTCAAGAGATGCGGTAGAGCCGCATAAACGGGTTACAGGGTAGAGGGGGAATTCCAGAAGCACTCTTGCCTGATTGAATAAATTACGTATTATTGTTCTAATTGACGAGTGCAAGTTGATTTGTGGCATGCCACAAATACTCGTACTATGTGCAGATTAATCGATACCACCACTACAATGGTCTACTCATTAATTGTATCTCAAGAAACTATCGATAGACTGTCATTACCCTTCCTAAAATTAAGGTGCCTAATTGTATTCAATGAGGGTGCCAAAATACTTGCAGACAAAAGGAAATATGTACATATTGATGAATCTGCACCATCCACCACAAATGTAAACCTTACTAAAACGATTAAGTCGACATTTTCGAAAAAAAAAAATAATTAATTAAAATGTGTAAGAAGCGTGTAAAACAAACTGCAATCTGCTTCCAAATGGAATTTTAAAAAAACATCAGAAAAATTACGCGCAATTGAATCAAAATATTCAGAAATATTATAGTGTATTTTTTTATAATCAAAACTAATTCTATCAAAATTTCGCCCAATATTTTTAATAAACCCTAATCGTCTGGAGAAGCTTTTAATTTAATAAAACATTGTGATCAGTCTGTAGACAAAACATGGAAAATAAAATGTCGCAAATTCAAACTCTACAAGGTACAAGACAGTTTTCAAGATTCCTTACCTTAACGTGACGTTCCGCGTGCAACGTGCTGTTTACGAACAGTACGTGAATATTACTAACGAATATAATTCTTCATAATTTTAAAACCTTTCGAGAGCAAGACAAAATCCCAAAAAAATGGGAAGTAATGTACAATGATGAACGGAAGGAGCATTTATAACAATCAAGACTCATCAGCGCTTCCTCCGAGAAGCAATCGATCTCCTCGAAGAAGCAATTTATGATGGCTGTTGAAATTTTTAAAACCATTTTCCCTTTTCCTCCCATCTCAAGGCAGCGGAAGTAACTTGTGTGGAATTTGTATGCTCGACTGGATGCCTCGTAAAGCACATATTCTCCAGCGGCGGCAATATGGCGGGGGTTACCTCCTCGTTCCCGTCCCTTCACCTGGTAAATTCTCGTTGTATGGATGGTGTTCATTTCTAATTTATAACATCCGAATTCCAGCGAACCATCTTTTTCCGTGAAAACTTTTACCCAGCTGCACCGAAATTTCACCTTATGTCTCCCGGTAGTGCTTCAGGAGCACCATAGGAGTCCCATTCTAGAGTCTTACAACCAGTAGCATCGCCAGCATTAGCCTCGGCAGTGGTGGGGTTCCGCTCTCGCATTCTGGTTATAAATTTGCAAATGTCGCATATGTGCACAGGTTTCGCCATCTTCTGTAACCCCAGAAAAGCGCCCCCGAAAAACCCAATAGAAACTTGAAAAACCGTAAATGAATAATGCGCGTTTGAGAGCGCGACTATGAGGAAAACTTAAGGTCTTAAGATGCCAGCAGCCCTGCGGAAGGAAAAGATAAAGCAAAACTTGAAATGTAGATGCGGCACCAGTCTAGGGCCAGAAGAACGAAGAAGGACTTGGGGAAAAGTTTTTAAAGCTTTCCGCTTTATAAGCGCTAAGTGATTTCTATTATTCCATAACATGTTTATGGGGGCGCACTTGATGCCGTTTCGCGGCATCCAAGCCCATTCCATACCCTCCTCTTCTAGGCCTGCCACCACCGCGGAAAGTAATGTACATAAGTTCGACTTCCTTGCGCGTTATAGAAGAACAATTCCGAATGCGTCTTATGCAGAAGTAGAGACCGCCAAGTAGATGGCATTCCACAAGGACGATCCTCGAACAATACCCTCTGAATGCAAATTGAAATCTAGAGGAATCTGCGGGTTTTGTGCATCGGCGCCTGAAAAAGAGAATCCCTCTTGGATCCCCCACTGAACCGACCTTACTATACCGTGTAAGGTCCCGCAGAAGTTGGCAAGTATTTACGGATATCATTTATAATTAATAGAAACCAGAGGGTGGTGTACTAGGCTATAGTGGCTCGACAGTAGAACTTCGTTTCGAGCTTGTACTTTGGTGCCTGTGCCTCCTGGCATTCAGAATCCTATTTGCGTTGTGTCTGATTCCCGGGGGGGATTCGGGGAGGAGGCCTTGAGAAGTGCCAGAAGTGGCAGACTTTACGAACCACTGACTTCTTGGTTTTACTGCTTTTCAATATGTAAATACCTTAAAGTGTTCGGTGTTACCGGGGAATTTAAGAGTGTCGCCTTCATTCGGAGACTTCCCCTAAGGGATCTAGCAGCTTCTAGGTCCTGGTGCACTCTCCGAAGTGCCCTATGGAAAATTGAATTTGTTTTAGTTGCCGGCAAAGCGATAGGTGGCGGATAAAGGGATTTCCAATTAATTTTTCATGATATCCTTTCTTTAAATTCCTTATGAGAGCTTTGGGGCAATTTTGAAAATTTTGAAGTACACGTACAAAATCAATATTTACCAAAATGTAAAAATATATTCTTAGACATTTGAAAATGGTGCCCACTTCGTCATCATTTGCAAACTTGGACTTTAGAATTTTATACTATGAGAGACTTTTAATCCCTTCTTATTAAAAATCGTGTATATTTTTAATACTTATAAATGTTTTATTAACAGATATCATGTTAGATATCATGAAGATTTCGTAATTAGAAATTAATAATTTTAAGAGTAAAATTCAAACGAATTTCTTTTGAATTTATACAACGTACGTGTAATAGAAAAAATATAGATTTTCATTTCGTGGTGGTCTGTTAAAACGGAGTAATTTAAGTTAAGTTTAGTTTAAGTTTAGATTGCCTTAAAATCTTTTAACTTGTTTTAAAAAAAATTGTGTATAAGCATAGATAACTCAAAATATTTTTATTCTGCTATATTCTCTATAAATCACATAAAAAATTTGAAAAAACATTTCTTAATTTCAATATATTGAATTTAGTTTACTTTTATAGTTATATTTTTAAGTAAATTTAGATCCAAAATATTTCATCCAAACCATGTTCAAGTTTTATAAAAAAAATTAATAAAATGTTCGATCCCTTTAAATATCCTTAAATAAATTACTAAAGATTTCGTTTGACCATAAATATTTTTTTTAAAATATTGATATTTTGTCAAAATATTATAAAATTACGTATAATTTTGTATTAATTGTACCTCTGTTTATTTTTCCTAATTTGTATATTGCAAAATATGTCATATGAGATAACAAAATTTAAAATAAAAAAACGAATAATAAATAAAAATAAAATTGGAAGAGATTAGTGAAACTTTGGCGTTGGCTTTTAATTCAAAATAATGTTTTAGTGAAAATTAATACAATTAATATTATGAAGTTATTTTATAAAAAAAGATGCTTATCGAAATCCTGTTGGTGAAATAGATTATAATGTAAATTAGCCCATACGAGAATGATTAAAAACCACAAATAGTAGTATTGATTTTCACGCAAAGCCTTTAATACTCGCTGAGGTTGTTTTTTTTTTCTATATCTGTAAAATAATATTACTTTTTCTTGTACAGGGAACGCAATCCATTAACTGAACTAGATCAAAGGAAACCGATGATTGCAGCAAAGCTTGTGTGCGATTATCCGGCGAATGATAATTACTAACGCAATGGCAAATCATATGCTGATTACTCCTGTGAGGTTTGTGGCAACCTTCCGGCTGTGGCCTTTCCCCAGTAATGAGGTCTATTCTATGACGACCTGCATCGAAGTAACGCAGCAGAATCTGCTAGCTAAGAATAGAAAACTAATTTAGTTCGATAGCGCACCAGAATTACTCTAATTTCCCCGGCCATTCATATGCATGCGAGAACTAATTTACATTTAAATCTGAAAACAATTCGGCTAAATTATTCCACTATATCATGACGCACTATTCCATGCTTCCTCCAGTATTTGAAATTGTAAGCAGAGTTGTAGAGGAGTCGTAGTTGCTTATAAATTCGTAGAAGCGTTTGACCTTCTATGCCGTCGATGGAAACAGAGTTAACTGAACTTTTTATATAAATCTATGGAAACGAAGACTATGTCTACTAAGTATATCGTTAAAATGTAATTTAAAAAATAAAAACATTATACACAATATTTATACAAAATAAAAGATAAAATTATTCTTTTCCAAAAATTTTGAAAAGTATCAAAATTCTAAAATAACAAAATGGTTTTAAAATGAGATAGTAAAGAATTTAATTGCAAATTTTTGGAATTATAATCCTGGTATTATTTTACTTTTACGGGGGAACATATAAAACTACTTTAAGCATTGTTTGGCTCTCTTTCCGCTATAAATATATTAAGAGAAATACTAAAAGCATACTTTTTCAACCCATCCTAACTCCACTTCGACTGTCGAAATGAAGTTATGTTTATTATTTGAAACGTTCGCCATAAAAAGATTTTACCGCTTGAAATGCTGAAATGGCCTTCATATTTACGAAATCCGGCTTTCCGAAGAGAGGAGAAGTCCCTAATTAGAACACGTATGGTTCCACATAGTTGGTAATTATACCATCAGACCACTCGGGAGCCAAGGTCTACGAATCGAACTTCTTGCAATTCGATACCCAGGACGAAGAGTGTTATTTAAATAAATAAAGAAATGTTTGTTTCTGGGGTGTCTCTCCCATGCGTAGTCGGTAAGCTATTCGTAGCGACTATAACAATATTTTTCAGACAATAACAAGAGTTTTTAACCCGGGCCTTCACCCGGAGGGAAGAAGTTTTGGACCTTGGAACGGGAATAGAACCCGGAACCGAGACGATGGAAAAGACAATTTGCGGCGAATACCGTCATCGTCGGTCGGAGTCGGAACACGAAGACTTCGGAAAACACAAAGCCCTCGAGATGTGGACGGGTTGTTATCGGAGAGCAACGTTTATTGAAATCCAATTCCCTACTGTTTCGATAAAATATCAACTCGGCTAATTCCATTAGTTCGGGTCTCTCTCCGGAATACAAATTTCTGGTCGGGTTTCCGTAATCCAAACCTCCCATCCACTCCGTTCAACATCCTGTCTCTCCCTTTGCCCGCGTTGCGAGCACAGTCCCAAAACGAATCAATACAGTCAATCAGTTGAGCCAATGGATGCCTTGCCTGCCGTCGCTGTTCCCGCCAGGGACGATAGGAAGACGCTATGGCGTCCCGGTCCCGGTCCTTGTTTCCTGGCCAACTTCTACACGATGCCTGTGTACGGCCATGTGCAATTGGATTCAATCAAAGCACCCCCTTAAGCCATTATGAGCTGCATCGGGTCCGTGTTGCTCCTGCTGCCTCCATTGCATTTTCACAATTTCCCGCCCGCCGTCGCCGCCGGTGCGTTTATATTGTTACAATCGCAGCAACTGTGGCAACACGTCTTCGTGCCTCGTCCTTGGTCCGTGTTTACCCGGGAGCAGCCCTTCGACGTCCTCCTCTGTAGTCCCGCAGCTTGGCCCAGGCGCGGGCGGTACCTATGTTTTGCATAACGATAATCCATGTACCATAATTATTTTTGAAAAGGAAAATGAATTTCCTCCGCCTCCATGCCCCGGCTCTTTTCTGAACGGAAGCAGTTGTTCTGTTTGAGCGCGTGTTTGAGGCTTGTTCGCTTGCACTTTTTTGCGGTTTGTCGGAGCCCCGCGAAGCCCCACGCGGAGCCTCAGCTCTTGGACCCCATAGTAGGCACCAGGACGTTGTCGTCGTGGTGCCTCACCATTGGCATCACCATCATCACACCAGCCACCACCATCCGACACGCTGCGTCGTTCGCTGGAGAAGCCCTAGAGTCCCACCATCTGCAAATGGGGCTCTCGAGGATGTTTATGGGGCCTCCTCACTTATTCCTCCCATTTGTATGTTCAGCTAATTGCTGTAAGAAAGATTAAGTGCCAAGATTTGTGCGCAAAGTGTGTTCTGATTTAAGTGCACGGTTCTGCTTTATGCATAATAAAAAGGAGGATGCAGTTCCGGAATTAGTACCCGAGTACCCAAAGCGGCAGCGGCGTTTGACTTGCCCGTCCTGGATATTTTCAGGATATAAGAGGATTCTCTCCTCTCCCCTAGGATTCGAGCTGTGGTGTTAAGCTTCTCTGCCAGCGAGTCAGTTTAAGTGTGACTTTCCACTTTTAGCGAGAGGAAAATTACAAAAGGCCAGACAACGATTAAAAATGCTTGTGTGAATTTAATTGATATACACGTTTTAATTTAAATATATCATAGCTGGCTTGCAGTATTTTTTTTTTCTGACTCGCGCGCGGACAAACGGAATAAAAAAAAATTCTATAAAAGCTGCATTTTTCCCAGAAGACGGATTCATAAAATTAGTCTTATTTTAGTTATCATATTTTTATAAAACAAAATTTCTAAAGCTCCTTAAATTTGAACAATTCTGACTGATTATTTAAAATAACGACCTATTCGCATAAAAAATATATTAAAAGATTTTAAAATCCATAGATAATACAAATTTTTTGATTTTTAAATTTGGTTTTTGTGTTTAAATCAAAAAATTTGAACAAATACGAATTTACTACCCGCTGTAATATTCAAATTAAAAATTTCTAACAAAAACTAATTCTTAAATAATAAAAATACTATTTCAGTGAAAAATAAATCGCTAAAATCGAATAATTAATTAAAAAGACCTTACAGGATTGCAAATTATATGCTATACTTTTATTAATTCAAAATTTTGCAAAGTTTAATAAATCCTCAAACAATGATTCTTTAAATTAAATACCTTTTATTTATCCTATGTTAAATTAAAATAAAAAAACAATTCAGATAAATACCGCCAATTTATTTCTTTAAATTTAGTTCCTGTCTTAGATTTTAATCTTTTTGTGCCTTTGCATGCTCAATAAATTTTGTTGTTTGCTAAAATAACAGGCACTCTGCATGTTAATTAAAAATTTTAACTACTATCCTTTTTATTTCGATGCAAATATTTAAATAACATATAGAGAAGTGTAAAAATTTACCACAAAATGAAGAATGCCATATCTCGTTAATACTTTGCTAAGTCTATTACTACTAAAACATTTTCAACCATGATTCACCCTAAACTCGATAAAATGCTATCGAAGCACTTTTTGCACTACAATCCCCTTGGAAAAAATAAGGTTCATGTGGACCTCTAAATTAACAAAACTGCACAGCGCGGAGAGACGGGAACTTGGATTCATGTTGCCCTTAATCTAAAAAAGTGCAATAATTTTTCGAGACTGTAATCCCTCCCCCGTAAGTCAGGAGAATTCATTGCGCCATTTATTCGCGATGAAGAATCCGCGGATGCACCTTTCCTTTTGCGAGGTTTCAGCAGGAGCATCCTGGGCAAGAAGAAAATCCACCACCGGGAAGAGTTAATCTTTAGGGAGTTTTTAAAGAGAGGGATCCCCTTTTTGGACGATTTTAAATTCTTCCCGCCACCCCAAGCCCAGTTGAAAGTGCCCATGAATCTGAAAGTCCCACCTTTCTGTCCACCTCCGCGAATCCGACGAGACACTACCTAGGGACGAGGGACAAACTTTAATCTGTTAATTATTTGTCTTCAGCACCTGCTTGCAACGACACCTGACGGAGGCGGGGGGCGGCGGGTTCACACAGAAGAGCAGCCCGGCAAGTGAATAAGGAGCACGGGCTAAGTACCATAAGTAGCTATCCCCCTTGCAGCCGCTTTAAATAAATTATTTATCCATTCCGAATAATTAAACGCTTTCTTTATCGCCCGCCAACCTGCAGGTCTACGGCCGTCGTCGCTGCAGTAGAATGCCCCACGTGCTCGCGCCCCCTCCTGTTCAAAACTCTAACGAAATTCGCTCGACTTGGTCCCTCGAGGAGTGGCCGGGAGATGTCCTCTTTATCTTATTCAAAAGTTAAGTGTTAATTGCTTTATTTTTTGTTTGCGCCTTATGAAAGCCCTCTCGGACTCCTCCGACATGGTCGTCGTCGTCGTCGGAAGCAAAGCTCTGCCATTTCTGTGCCTTTTTCAAGTGTTTGAACAACCCACACACGCGGCGGAGAAGACCCAGCACTGAAGAGGCACACCCTCCAGGATGGGCACGGAAATGGTAAGAGTACCTTCTTATGTCCTTGCATGCACTCACCGGACCCTATCGGGAGCCCTGTGTTTGTATTCTGGGTCTCCCCTTCAGCACCATCTCCCTGTTCCGTCTTCATCCTGAATGAAGAAGATCTCATCTGGCGCCTTTCCAGCTACGGGCTTGTATCTAGTGAAGGATGAAATTGACTCTTATCGAGTTAATTACTTCGCAACTTAAACAGAATAATTGAAACAGTTAAAACGTATAAAGGCGACCGGCTTTTGGTCGAATTATCGTGGATTTGTCAACTTAGCCTAGAAACTTGAATAATTAACACTTGGCCACTTGCGGTTACTTCGTGTGGCGACTTTCTTGCCACTTTTGATATTCAAAATTACTTTTAAACCCAAATGGGATCAGGAATTTTTAGCAGACTATGTGTGTTTAAGTTTTAGTTTAAAGTTTTTTTTTTAGTATTAAGAATACTCTTCATTAACATAGACCTTTTTATAAGTTTATTAATCAGCTAAACAATGCATACTTCAATTTATGTCCTTTAACGCTGCCGGTGCTGTGGACGTGTACACGAATTAATTCAGCGGTAAGGTTGTTTTCTTCAGCACCAAAAGGCGTTAACATATCTAATAAAATTTAAGTATTCTAAAAAGTAGGATTTGAAATTCTAGATGCAAATAGAAAATGTAGGACAAGGTGGCCTTTAATTGAAATTGTAGAGGAATTGTTTTTTTAAGTTATTTGTATAATTTGAAAAATTTGTAGGCTCAAATAATAAACGCCGCTCCTATTGTTTCGAATTCTTAGCTTAAAATTAACCTTTATAATATTTTCTTTATATAAAAATTTTTTATGACAACATCCCTTGAAAAATATGATAAAAATAAAATATTTTTCATCCGGCTTACAAACAAGGTTTTGATATAAAACTATCCGCAGACGCCATCAAATTTCGTAGGTTATATAACGCATAAATTTAAAAGGTTGAAGATTTGTTTTATGGGTGTATGGTTAAATAAATTTTTAATTTATTAGTAAATAAAAACATATTAGATCTGTTTTATTTCTTATATATCTGAAAGGCTATCCAGAACTTATCCAATAGCTAAATCATAAAGCGACATAATTTGTGGACGATTTTTTCACCTTTTTTTAGTCACTTTATCACTTTACTTAATTTCCACATTTGAGTCTTAAAAAAGCCTAACACGTGTTTGGACCTCAACGGTCATATTCAGAGGAGTGATACTTTACTATTAAAAAATTTATTCATAAAGGGAACCCTAATTTATCAAGAACACCTTCGATAAAATTTCAAAATGAAACATGTGCAATGTAGAAATTGTTACTGGAGATTTTTCAGCACTAAGTCAATTAATATTAATATTACCAGAAATAAAATCGTTCACATTTTGAAATTGTTTGCACCCTGCACCAGGCACCCTGGCAAGGTTAGTTTAATGCTCTTTTATTATTTTCACCCCGGAAAATCTTCAAACCAAACTACCATAGAAACACATAAAGTGTGCTAAGACGTGGATGAAGGTGATCCGCTTACAAGTCGTTAAATATGCATGCGCTTTACATCACAAAAATTCTCAAATACTTCACACGTTAGAATGCACGCTCCTAAAAATGGATTTATATGATAATTATAAACAATATGAATAATTCGTTGTCACCCTATCGTTAACAACATTAAATACAAATTTTAAGTAATTTAAATATTCATGAAATTACATGACTTTAGAAATGTGTTTGCAATGAAAATAAGTAAATACTAAGAACGTACTGAAAACGATAAAAATAATGAATCCACATGCAAACCCACTAGTCATCAAGAGACCTATAATCCCATACTGCTTATCTTCTACTCATATTTAGACCGTCTAACAACTTCGTCAACTTAGATGTTATTAAATTTAAATCTCACCCCAGACGAAGACTAGTCGAGGTGATAACTATCATAAATTCGGTCCTAGCTGAGATGCAACTTTCCTCATAAAATTGCTCATATCCGTATTACACCCGACAGCGACGCCAGTACAAACCCAAACTCCTTTTCGGATGTCTCTTAGTAATTCCGAAAGCTGTTCAAATTTTATGAATATGACATATCAAAGCTTTCTCCAAATTACACATGAAATCCATAAATTCAGTCTGCTATATACAAAATTTAATAAGAACCAATGTACGTTTAATTTGTGTGAAAATGGGTCAATAAAATTTCTGAATTTATACTATCAAATTATGACGAATTTACAGCTCAAGGTGGTATCTAAGTAAATTTATAAATGCATGATTAAACGTACTTCTTGAATAAAAAAAAATCAGAACATAGAAAACACCTGGTTAAAACCCTTAAGCTACTTTTCAAAGTTTCAAACAAATACACCTACGAAGATATTTCACCTTGATTACTTTTAAGATCACTATTATTTTCTTAATTCAAAAAACCAAACTCTAACTAAATTTAATGGTTAAAGTGATATCTTCCATGAAAATTCAGTGGACCATATAAAACACAGAGAAGCTACACTTGGATCAATAAAGCTTTTCTATTTTTAGCACTATTTTCCGTACTAGTGGAAGTGCGACCCTGTAAATAAATCTGCTTCAGATATTTTCAAGAAGTCTTTTAAATTTAAAATAAATCGAAAAATATTCGCATCTCAATAAATCAAAATAAACAAAGGAATTTTATCTAATTTTTCTAAAGAGCATAACATGAAAATTTAACTTTTTACGACAATTTATCTTTGAGAAGAAGCAATTCAAAAACTCGATTTAAAATAAGTAATTTTCTAATTTCCTCCTTAAAAGATTCAACGAAAGTAAATAGATACTTACCGTATTTGCTAAAATCAACATTTTAATAGTACGTATGAATCTCATACGCAATTTTTTTAATCGATGCTTAACTTTATCAGGATTCTTAATGTTTTCATAAAACAATTCTCTGGAATTCTGCGCATTAAAAATCGTGTTTTGAAAGATCTATAAAAGTGCACCATTTAAAAAATATAAAGAACTACGGACTCCCTCGTATGAACATCCATCCTTGCTAATTAATTGGCCATCGTTTTTTCCACATATTCAAAACCTGTTTTTTTTATAATGAGTCCAGATTTAAATCTAAATTTACAGAATATAAAAAAAAAAATCTTTTGTTATCCAAAAACTAACAAACTCGACTATCCTATCAAGAAATGGAGCATAACGAAATCTTTTCAACGCTATTTCGATTTTTGAAATAACGCTTTAAAAAAGATAGGTGTTTATTTAACACTTTACGTGCATATTTAAATAACGCTACATTGGAATTTTCCAAAATATTATTTTCTAGGAACAAATTCAAATTCAGATAAAAAACAAAGAAAAACTTTTCCACAGAAATACAACACAAACAAAATGTCTTTTTTGAAAATTTGCTATATTCTTAAGTTCGTTAATTCTTTCCTAAGCTTCTCTACCAAGCTCATACCTACTTACGTGTAATCACAGAGATTAGTTCTAGGTCCATGCAGGATAATTAAAAACAGAAATCAGCATGGAGTAGATCGTGAGCACAGCACAGAAATATCTCTGAAACCAACGCAGTTGAGGACACAAATTTTAAGGCTAGAAACTTAAATCTTACGGGAAATCAATCAATTAAAACTTATTTAGGATACCTAAAATGTAATAAGATCGCCATATTTCGAAAATGCAGGAAGACATTTCCAACGATATGAAGAGAACCCTCCCAATTACTCGACACCCATGTAGGACCTCTCGTTAAAATTAAATTAATAATCTTGCTACCAATTAAATTTTATTACAATTTTCCATTATGGCGACGAAATTTCATATAGCACTTGGTTCTCCAATTACGCACTATCACTTTCTTGTCCTCCTAGAAATAGATTTTTAACCAAAAAAAGAAAAGAACATCAAAGATCGACAAACTTAAAATATTTCGAGAAGGGAAACCCCAAAATAGCTTTCATTAAATTGTGTATTTGCAGTGCACAATAAGTAGAATAAACGAAACACCTTTCTAAATATAAAACAAAAATCAGATGCTAGAACTGTAGCCTACAACTTAGACTAAAAAGAAAAAGGTATGATTAAAATGAGGCCTCTAAAAAACCAATCCGAGTTCATTCCCGGTGGCTTCTCCTATCACAAATTGGTCCACGGCTGATTAAATAGAGACCGACGACGAAAAAAACTAATGGGCGTGATTTAACAGGTCGTTTATTAGAAAAAAAAGAGAGGAGATAGAAAGTAGGAATCTGCATAAACAAAATGATTGAAACAATATTTTAACTTAATATTACGAAAACTTATCATTACGTTGAGAAAAACATTTTATTACCTCTGCAAATTCGTAAGGGCTGATATTACTACTAGCATTTCATTAATATATTGATACACTTGTGGCTCTAATACAGAGTACGGTTGCAATACCTTAAACTCTCGTAGATTAGCTATTAAACTTCTGATCTGTAATCGGCACGCTGGCTCCCGGACACGTAACGTTGGAATACTAAAGTCTTTCACCTTCAGGGATGTTAGTTGACTATCTGTAATATTCATAGTATCGGATAGATTTGTAACCCGTCTATTAATGCCACGTGGAGGATATTTCATATCCTCAGCTTCATCAGCCGAATCCGTTGTACTGTCCGAATCGAATGCGTTATTCTGGCGGCGCAACGCGTCCCCCGGATCGGCCACAAGCGACAAATACTTGGGAATTATATTCCGGAAGTTGCATGCATTAAAAATTGTCAAGTCATCATTGTTGCCCATATAAGCGTCAGATATATAACTTATAATGCCAGTTGGCGTGATCGTTAAAATAAATTTAAAATTTTTACAGTCTAACATTTCTAGCGCTGGACTCGATGGTCGCTGAACTTCAGTCTCTACACACTCAATTAAGGACTGAACGTAAGACAACTTTGAACGAAAGGCAATTGGGAGATTTTTATGGCGATCATAATAACGTTTCCCTTCTGGCCATCTAATTAAAAATTTTAAATATTTTGCCAATTTACAGACAGTACGAGCGAATATCTTTTGCACTTCTTCTTCTGAATATTCAAAATATTCGCCAATCAGCGAAAAATGTTCATTCAGACGTAACTTTTTCAATGTTATATACAATTCAACAAGGGGGATATTTGCCTTCGAGCAGATTATGGTTTTTAAAATATTTAACCTGTCCGATGTTACACCCAAGTGTAACTTTGGCGATTTTTCTATCAGTTCAATTGTAACATTGCGAATGGTCTTTTTGGCGGGACCCTTTATGAATATTGTCGGCCGCCGGATTGGTGTTGTTGTGTGGAAAGCCCCATTTGACGGTATAAACGGAATCGTGTACTGCTTGTTTGGCGTCGAGATTTTAATTGCTGTTCCCGGCTTAAATTTAATAGCATTGCTGGGCCTTATGACCGGTTGATTTTTTTGCACGCTAACCAGTGTCCCTGTAAATCCTGCACCCGGCGAACTTGCAGTCGCAACTGGTTGCACGGCCACCTGCTGTTTCGATATCAGTTTTACGTTTTTCGCCTCCACTGGGCTATCTGGAATTTTATAAAATACTTAATCATTAGGGTTACCCATTTTTACCAAACAAAATATAAATTTTACCTTCAGAAGAACTACCTCTTTTTAATGCGTTTCCGCTTGTAGTCGCCAAGGTACCGGTTTCTTGAATACTTGCTACTTTCAATAAAGGATCCTGCAAAAAAATAAAACAATTTAATTTGAAGAAAATTTATTTAGTTAAAATTATTTATTTTTTATATTTTAAAAGTACAGTTCACACGTTTTATTCCAAAATAATGGACACATCAAAGAAGAGACTTTACTTAAAATATTTCCAAAGATATGTTTATTACTTTATACTCTGATCCCTGCACCTCTTCGGTATATACGATAAAGCTTACTACAAACCTCAAAACACCCAATTCAGTAATTAGATATACAAATCTTTACACAGTATAAAATAGGATGGAAAGTTTGGCTATTTTGTAAGATCTGTCTTCGCTGCCTGCTATTTCCCAGAAGGCCTCTCTAATTTTAAAGAAGTTACTCAAGTAAAACCTCATTAGCCAACGTTACAACAAACATATGAAGATAAAGAAATTTTGTTTTAGTATTTCAAAAATTAATGAGAAGTCGTAATAGCTCAGAATGTGTTTTTACAGTTTTTACTTCGGTGTAATACGAAAAATCATGAAATTTGTTGGAAAATTATTTCTGACCAACAAGCATACTTTCCTTCCAGTTTTTTTTTAGTTTGTTTTTTTTTTTAAGACTGCTACTCTATAAAAATCATTTCAATTAATATTTCAAGATGGAATGCAATCAGTGAATCTGTATGTGCTGTATTTATTATACTAAACACAACACAGTAAATATTTCTAGCGATGATTCATGTATACATAATACGTAATATTTTTCTTTTTTTTAATCATACAGAATATAAAATTATTAAAGGATTAGATTTCTTCAGTGTAAGTATATTTTTAAATGCGATATTTGCAGGTACACGTAGAAAAGTGTTAAAGCAGGATAGTATTTATAAACTATTTAATAATTACTCGTTGGAATTTTAAATCTATGAAATCTTAATAAATGAAACATCTTTTAATCCATCACAGATTCCGAACTTTAAGGTTTCTAATGTTTCCGATATAATTTTATTATCTTTTCGGGAATTTGAGCAATTTTGATTAATTACTGCAAACATCACTTTCTCTTGTAAGTGCGAAAACAAATTGAAGATATAAAAATATGTGAGAATTTTAAATAAAATTAAAAACTTCCGATATACTTACTCCACTATTTTGAAAAAAATACACTTTTGAAAATGGACACAACACTTTTTAGTATTGTCCTATTCAACTCTGGAATCTAACACCTTATTAGAGTGTTTAACTTAAATTTTTAAGAGGTGCTTTTAAAATTTAAACTACGATTCGATTTCAAAAATATAATTTCGACATAACACGTAATAAAAAAAATATAATACCAGAACCTAAAAGAACGATTTCTAATTTAAAAACAAACTCTTTAAAATCAAGTTGTAATATTTAAATATCTACTTTGAAAATAAAGGAAAAAATTTAGTTTAGACCACAGCAAGTTATTAAGGGAAAAATAATGGCCTTTTCCCCTTATAAAATCCCTTCCTACGCTGGGGCCAAATACTCCCTTAATCATTTCCTTGTGTTTATCGTCTAACCGCAAAATAAGCCCTTAAAAGAATTTTGAAAAGGTCGGAAGTCATTCACCCATGGGTAATTAGAACTAAGCCAAATTAAACAAAGCAAATTCTTCCAGATCCAAGTGAACTCCCGAAGAAAGCAGAAAATCGACAATTGTTAAATTTCACCTTGAACTATTTAAGTGCAATTCTGCGGGAGTGCTGAGCTTATCGTGCAAGTTTTAGATTTTCGCGCCCGTGAGGCAAACCTACACTTGCACTGCGTTACAGTCGCATGCTGGTGTCCGTGGTCGTCCAAATCCACTGATGTGTTCCCCCGAATTAGGCATGAAATTGATTTCTACATCTTCCCCGTTGCATCTTTACTTACTTTCGAATGCTCCTCGCAGAGATAATAATCGGCGAGCTCCTCAAGGGAGCTGCTACCTTTAAGCCAGGGCTTCTGCTTATTCTTCGACACCTCGAAAATCTTCGAGCAATCGTGCACAGCACACTTGCGATATCTTTTCTCCATAATGCGATCATGGAACCCGCTGTGCCCTCTTTAATTGCACAATTATTTCAGTCATAAAACACCCGGAATATTTTTCAGATAAACCGAAAATTCTGCTTTGACATTTTGATATCTGCCATTTTACTTTGAAACTGCACAGCGAACGTACGCGACGTACGCTTCTAATCAGGCGTTCACACGACACACACACAACCGCCCACAACGCCGTGTGAAGCAGAAATTTCCCGCAGCGAGTGGCCCCAGCCTAAGTTTGTTTTGTTGATGGGCAGTTCGAGAGCACGCACTGTTGCCAAAGTAGAAATATACCAAACGAAAGCGGACTCGGCCGAATGGCGTAGCAATTTATGTAAACGATGCTACAAAAACAGTAAAATCCACTTCCGGCCATCGTC
Source organism: Proctacanthus coquilletti (assembly GCA_001932985.1). Classification (NCBI taxonomy): domain Eukaryota; kingdom Metazoa; phylum Arthropoda; class Insecta; order Diptera; family Asilidae; genus Proctacanthus; species Proctacanthus coquilletti. The sequence goes on from MNCL01000126.1 coordinate 432,259, forward strand.
CGAGCCATTTATTTTCTCGCCACCCCCTTACCTTCTGCGAAGATGTCGGACAGACGTTTATGTATTTCGGCAATGATGTGTCCTGCTGGGTCTGTGAACGCTTCAGCCTCACGACAGTCAGAGCCATATTCTTTTTCTGTTCGGGCTTTTGTCCACTGCGCACTCTGGTCCAGTGGTCAAATTAGAGGTCCGTGTAACGGGCAATATCGACGCTTGTCATTTAGAATTAGATTTTTTTCCAATATTTATTCTTCACGTAAACACAACTTTGACAATTCCTGCTACGTTAGTACAATTAGGTAACAAGGGATAAATCGTGTAATGGCGGAATCTGCGGAATACAAGGAAATTTTCAACACTTAAAACGGGGATGTTTTATGTAATGCCATATGATAAAGTTGTATTTTAAAAAAATATTTTCAAGAACACGCCAAATTAAATTGTAGTTGCAAAAAATACTACTACTAATAATACAAACAATAAATGAAAATAATGTTTAACAAATAAATAACTAAAAATTCGAAATTGTAAACATTTTGCTACTTTGTTACTGATTCACATATGGCAATACTCTTTCATGACAACCATTTGTAATCAGAAAATTTCCCAGGAAATTTACTACGTTGCACTCCTCTCAATCAAAATTAAAACTATCCAGAATTTCACAATAGGAATTTAGCTCACAATAATAAAATAAAAAACAGCGGAAAAGTTAAAATGTAGAAATACTTTTCCCATGAGCCAATAAAGGCTAATTGAGATTAATAGACAGAAATGGCTTTTCAAGTTGGCGCGGATTTTAAATATTATAATTACTTTTAAATGATAAAATGTCTGAAAAATGTGTTCTAATAATTAAGAAATATTATTGGTAAAACTGTTAAGCACATTATTTTGACTATACGCCTTGGTAATTGTTATCAGGGCTAAAAACACCCAACGACTGAAAAACGGTTAGTAAGGTGATATGAAGATGAGTAATAACTTTAATAAATTTATTTTCCCTATAAACGAATTTAATTCCATTATATAAGGAACTTCCAACTCAGTATAAGTTTTCTGTTAGTAAATTCATTTTACTTGATTGTGAAATGAAATTCCTGCCAACCGCTTGTATTTCGAACTGGTACAAATACGGAAAATACACTTCATTTTAACTCAATTTGACTATTCTATTAGTTAATCCTTCTTGAAATCAAATAAAAAAATACAGACATTTCAAACATTTCGTTTAAAGAGTTCTGAAACAATTCAAATTGCAACCCATACACTAAATGTCATTTTGCTTTCTTCTTGCTGGAAGCGCATCAGCAGCCGTGATTAATCACATGCGGAAAAAAGGACTAACGGCTTTTTCTCACATTTGCATGCTCTTACCCTGCCTGCGGACTTTATAGGAAAACTCTAGTGGTCTAACCTTGTCTTAAATTTATAAACGACTTTATAATTCACATAATTTTTAATAAGGCGTTCTAAAACTAAATTCCCTCCGTGAGTTAATTAAAAGTCACAGAGATTGATCGTCGGGTAAACCAAAACTAACTATTACTAAAGGTACCTCATCCTCAATTATTTCTTCAAAATCTTTTGCTGTAGTTGCATCCAAGTTGAGCGTAGGCACTGCCGTATTTTTTAAAGCGCTATTTCTCGGCAATCGAATAATTTCATCCTGCAGAAAATGTTGTGAGCAAATAAATGTATTTTTAGTCGGCCTAAAGTTTGGCCTCTTAATTGCATCTAGCCACATTTTTAACCAGATTTCATCATTTGGGAACCTAAAAATAAAATCAATTAAGATAAAGGATTTTCTATTGCACAAAATTCCCTATGCCCCCCCTACAATCCCAATCAACTACTGCACTGATATTCATAGGACCGAAATCATAGTCGCTAACGGAAGCAGCGTATTCAAAATTTAAAATCTGGTTCAATTTAGCATGCATATTTGCATAGAATTACTAAATAAGCCAATTTAATTAGTGCTGACCTGTAAAAGGATATTCCTTGGGACCGATGGCATGTGTGGTTGTGACATGAAGGAACGGCGCACTTCATTTAGTAATATACTTAAATATATTTATTCATTTAAGTTAGGTTCAAAGAATAGAATGCATTCTTAATATTGGTAATTCTCACAAAATCTTTGCTATTATTCAGAACTGACATTCCTATTACTTCTCAGCTGTCAAAACAAATGACAATTTAGTTTTATTTCACATACTGGGACTTAAAAACTCATTACCGTTCTCATGAGATTTTTCTAATAGGGTAATGCTCTTAAGATTGCTATTTTTAACAAATGTTTTCGATTCAGTTTTGATTTATAGAATTTACCTGAACAGAATATTTTAAAAAAATTATCTAATTTTTGAGCAAAAATCAGAAAAGTTAGGGGAAACAGAAATATTAACTTGCAAACATATTTGACGATTTGGTTCTGTTCATAGTTTATTTTGCGATATATTTTACTACATTACTTTTATTTGGCTAGGAATTATAATTACTGATATAAATAGTATTAAAAAGAGCTCTAAATTAAGATTTTAATCATATATTTCGTTTTGCTGGTAAATTAATATTTTCAAATTTATCGCGAATAGCCTGTAACGAGTCAAACTTCACACTACTTCCTTCAGTCTGCTGAAATGTTGAATAACCTTGCGAGACTTTAGAGTGATGTTGACAACTGTCAAACAGTTCTGTTTCTCTGGGTAGGAGATTTCAGTAGATGTTCATTAATTCATTAAAATTACTTAGGATGGCAACGTACAATAACCAGCACTGGCTTCTTTCGCACATCCGCAATTCGTTCATTTCCACTGATGATACAGGACTCTGCGAGACAGTGATGCTAAGTGATGATTTGCCAAAACAATTCCTGCAAAAATGTCAACAGAAGAAACCTTTGGGGCTAAACAACGCCCGTCCGGACGAAAATGTTGACTTTATTTGCTATCCTGGCCTGGATTTAAGTGACGATGAAGATTTAGACCTAACAGCACAGTCCTTTGATATCCAAATGTACCCGGAAATTGGAGCGCATCGATATCGCTCTAACACAGCACAGAAACTCGAGAAATTGGATATGGCGCGAAGGAAAGCTGCCCGAATCAAAACGATAAAGGTAGACGATTCGCAATTACAGGATGTCACAAGGGAAGATTTATTCGAAAGAAAAGAAATAAACCAGATGAACCAACTCGTTAGCAAACTCTCGGAACAGTTGTTACAGTGTCCCAAACAGCCACAGAACAAATTTTTACAATATGCCCGTTTTGACGGTACTTCTCAAACCGGAATTGCTACGAAAAGTCTCCTTATCTTCCTGAGTATGCTTCCAGAGGATCAACGGAATTACCCTATGAAAGTCTGCGTATCAGCAGCTGCAAAGATTCAGGAAGTCATTGGATTTATATGTTATAAGTGCAGCATCCATAACCCAGACATCCCTCTGCAGTCCGTGCGGCACTACGGCTTGTACATTACAGAAGATAACGGTGAAATGGATACAGACTTTCCACCGCTAGACCTTCGGGAACCCTGCTCAAAGTTCGGTTTCAAATATCTTACCCTTGCGGAGCGACGACCTTCAGCGCATATAACTCGGATCGATTATAGATCACTTTCCATGACCTCAGAAACTGAAGCTGCTGGAGATGCGGCTCTCGCTGACGTACATAATTCGGAAAAAAACCATTCTGATGATATGGCACGTATGATTGGTCACAATTCGATGATAGAGGCTCCAATGTATAGAACTTATCGCCTGAACATCATAGCCAAGGGCATTTTTAAGACAGAAGTTCAACTTGGGGTATCGGGCGAACGAATCGAAATAGACCCAGTCCAGCAGAAGAATCCCAAATTTTGGTCCCGACAAAAAGCAATTAGCTACAACATCGAATCTATTGCCTATTGTGAAATGATGGAGCGAAAAGGAAATAAGGCCGTCTTTAGGATATGGTACGTTAACCAACATCCACCTTCAAGCAGTTCCAGCCACTTCTACCCAGAGTCGCAACTGTTCCCTAAGGGACATCCTCTAAACCAGACCATGTTATCTGCCAGTCCTCAACACTACACCCAGAACCAAACACATAGTAGTTTTAAGTACTACGACTTCGAGACGGACCCCTACACGGCTCAGCAGATCTTAGATAAAATTATTTATATCTTGGACGTACGATCCAGCGTTGCTAGGAGGGAATTCTTAATGCAAAGAGAGAAGAAGAAAGATCGAATACTGCTAAAGAAAACCTTTGGGAAATGAATTGTTTTTGTATTTTTATTGTAGTTAATACTCTTGTTTACTATTTATAGCATTGTTTTAAATATATAACTCTATTGCAACGAGTTGATTTTTCCTATTGTTTAAAAATAAAATAAAAAAATACTTTACTAGCGAATACAATTCGTCCTAACTTTTATCTCGGACCTAATTGGATAATAGTATCCTGGAAAAATTAAATTGTTTATTTATTAAGGCCCGTCTTAAATAAATTAATAAAGCATAGTCCTATAAAGTCTTCCCTAATTAAGTTTAAAATTATAGTTTAATGTCTCTTTTTAAATTATTCTGTTCATCAAAAGTTTTAAAAACATTAAATTTTATGATTTTGAGATATAACGAGTATTTGAAAAAATTTCAGAAGCTTTAAACTGACCAAATCATTGTGCGCTAATATTTAGAAAATAAAATAAAAAGTCTTACCAAATTCAATTAATTTAAAAAATAATAAAAAACTGAAGTACCATACGGACTTTTTATATGTTTAAAAAATTAAAAGATGAAAATCAGACGATGGTTTAGCAGAAAATAGGAATAAAATATTCACTGTATACAATACAATACAAAAAATAAAAATAAGATAAATACAAACAGTCCTTTAGCTCCTTCAAAATCAATATTCAAAAGTAGGTAAGTCCTTAACTTGTGCTAGGCTGAAGTATAAAATCGCCTTTCAGTTAAGTTACTATGGCCAGGCCACTACATGCACTTGTCCATTAGCGAACCTCTTTAAGAACTCAAACCGACAAAATAATATTTTTCATAACTAAAAACCGATATGGAAGTCTTCTTTGACTTAAATTGTTGATGGGTAGCTTTTTGATCATTTGTAAAGTATAATTCTTTTTAAAAATCATGCATCCTAGTCTTAATACCAGTCCTAAATTTTAGTAGTAAATTATGCAAAATTAACTTAAAAATGAAAGGATTTACCTTTCCCGTATATCAAACTTAATTAAGAATAACAGTTCAATTTTATAACCCATTTTTTCTTAATTAGTTGTATTTATAATATTATAACTTTTTTACAATTTATATTCCATACACTAAAAGGTTTTTATCTTCAGTACTTACCAATGAATGATTATTATTATAAAATTAAAATAATTACTTCGTTCTAATAAAATTTGACCCCTATTAGGTCTCTTTTTCCGTTTATTTTAAAGCTTATTTTCTACCCCTATAGCATGTAGTAATAGTAATTCTCTATTTCAATTGTGAGCTACTTGTAGATTAAAATTGTTACTAATAAGATTTTAAAAAGCCCACGGAGAAAGCAGCTGCTGGAAGATAGCAAAATCAGTAATAAATTACCAATTGTCGTCTAATGCAGGTCTGATTTATGGACAATATGTCAATTATGTTTAAATAACTTTATCAGACTCATAAATTTCAACAGCAGTACATCGTACGCTACATAAACGGACATCGTGGCCGAATGTAGTTCGCGACTGGACGTGTTTTTATTGCCGGTACCGCCGCTCGTCCGCTCTGAAGTCCAGCGATGTTGGACGAATAAGGGACAAGCGCGAGCATAGGTTTCTTCTGATAGCGTTTCAAAGAAAAGCTGTTTCTCAATGTAGCCACTAAAATTAATTGCAAATAAACACAGCTCGGCTTGTTGATTATAGTTGACATCAGTCTCGCATAAATTACACCCGATCAGAATTTTAAAATGTTTTGCCCGTTTCGCGCAATGGTGGCGCAGAAAATCAATTGCACACTACCCAAGATAGCTAAATAGTCGTTTTTGTATAGCAGATGATTTCGATTTTAGTATAAATATCCTTACACAAATAGCATTCGGCTTATTATTCAACAAGTTCTAATCTAATCCGTTTTGTTTAAAATTAAAATATTAACAACATTCACAATACGAAAAGCTTCTATTTATTAAACAGGACTTGTAAAAGTTGTTGCTTCTATTAAAAGCAATTAACAGAAATAAATAAAATCAAATACACCTAAACCTCGTTTAGCGCGTATTAGGATATGAAAAATAATTTTTTTATGCGATTTTTATTCGCACTTTTACAGAAATAAACTAAAGTCAAAGTTAGGAAGAAATCCGTAATTTAAGATAATTTTAAGAATAGACATGCATGAATTCAGTATTTCCTTTCACGCAGTCTTAGGTGTATAAATAAATCGAATACTTGATTTTAAACAAATCTTTTACCCAGTGTATATCTTTCAATTCTCAAATCCAAAAAGGTTGACTATTGACTATAGTTTTGGAAATCCATTGCGAGAAATTTTAGAATTCAGAATTTCAAAACAAAACTTTTATGCAGTTTTTTTTTTAATGGTAATATTAAGAAAAAATTTCTTTTCCAGAAATTCAATAGTTTTAATCTAATTTAATAAGCCGTAAAGATTTTAGTGCTTTATTGTTAAAGAAGGCACAAATACTAAAATTAAATACAAAATATGGTTCAAGTGCAGTTCTAATTTAAATTTTTGTTTCAAATAATCTTTTTAAATAATAAAACTGGTCTAAACCATGGATATTTAAAATACCTACAAAACGGTTTTTTGTTTATTAAAAAAGGAACATATTTTTATGGAAATCTCGAATCTGATATATTCTTCCGCTCCAAAATACAAATTGATTTAGTTGTCAGGTGTAAAATATGTTTGAATATATCTGCAGACATTTATCCCTCGACTATCTGCAATCACGTAATGAACTTGTAATCCCGACGAGAATTTAATTAAGTCTAAAGCTTTTTGCGGCAGCATCAGCATCAGGACCATTACCGGTGATGCCTTTTAATGACCCATGCGATCTCATTCTCGTGCATTTCACACATATGTGCATTAAATTTCTAGGCAATCACCTGATAAATTCAACACCAATGGCCTCAGCCGCAATCACCTAGAGCCAGTGGGGTAATAGCTAGTCAAATTGAATTGCGAAATGCTCGATTGACCCGTATTCGACCACTCGAGATATTAAATATTATTATAGCCCTGCACTAATTTCGTTAGTGTCCAGTAGCAGATGATTATTTGTTTAATTAGCTCTGGGAAAGCCAACTTAATTTCCTATTAATGAAGTCTTCAGTTGTAATAGAAACTCATGGTTTATGAGTTTATTATGGTACCAAGAAAGTGCTTGTTATATGAGACCTAAATATTATTTTGTTATAATTTATATTTAAATTTTTAATTGGTTAATTTAACTAAGAAGTAAAACGAAACTAAAAAGCCAAAAAATGAAGAACAATCGAATGGAAGGGAATTTGATCTTTTGTTAATATGTTAATCGTTAAAAAAAAGTTAAATAAGAAATTTAAACTAAAATAAACTGGTCAATTTAATTACGAAGCAGTTTAGTAATTTATTCTTAAAAAAAATATTTTGAATATTACCACGGTCTTAGTTAATAAATCATTTTTTCATCAGACAATATTTTATTAAAGTATTTTGCTCAAAGTTGTTAAACATTTTTTTTTATCAAGGATTTTTAAGAGTGCTTCTGATCTTAAAAATAGTTTTATTTTATATGTAATTTCTTTTTATTTTGTTTTCATATATCTTCATAGTTTTTTTTCTAGTTTAGTGTTTAGTATTTTAGTGAAGAAATGATGTTAGTTTCTTGCCTTGGAAAACTAACTTTCGTCAATAAAAGAATAAATACTATAAATTTCCCTCTTAAGTTAACTAAAAGCCCATTAGCGCTGTTATGAACATCTTCAACAATATAACCCAAGATGTTAAACAATTATAGAAAGAATATCAGTTTCCTTGTAGAAGACATAGGTATGATTGTCTGACCACTCTAAGCTTCCACCTTTAGTTGGTAGCTTCATTTTCTATGCCTGTTAGGTACACTATGCCCGTTTAGAAACAAGCTGAGAGTTTCTTCAGTTTTGGGAGAGAGGCAAACCGTGACTTCAGCAAAACCATCTTACCAAGGAACAGTGTCAGAGTGAGCACTTCAATTATACCATTAAACTTATTCCCTTCCTACTGAGAGAGTATCCGTAGTATTATATAGTATATTTATACTGTGGAGAATCCTCTGTTATATAGAATTGCTCTGAACTTTTTCGGATCAGTTAAAGAAAGCTAGTTGCAGGCAGCAGTCATATTTTGGAACACTGTAGCTTCTAGATTCGTCTCTATCACTGAATAATCAATCAAGATTGATTCAAATATATTTGATTATTCGTTTCTCACATAACTCTTATAGATTAATATGCCGTAATAAAAGGAAATCAGAAAGATATATATGTATTTATATATTTAAATAGAACTAAGTATTACTTTAAAAAATCTAATCGAAATTCAAGCTGTAAGTTGTGAATGATTTAATAACAAACATATACTCAGAATGCCATCAGTTTTTGAAAGACCTAAAATCTGGTTAGTAGGGATAGATATAGTACATGAAATAGTACTTCGAGACTTCTTAGCTGGATAGAAAGTTGCTTCTGAGAAAATATCGGCCGGGAAAAAGAATTGGCTAGAAATAGACTAAAAATAGACAAAATGGAACAAAGTGAACAGATATTCAGACAAAATTCTTTGAGTGTACTTAAAATCATGTTTAACCCTAGAGAAATGTTTCTAACAAATCAGTCCAATAGTTTTTAAAAGAACCATAAAAATTAGTACAATTCAAATTATCAAAATATATAGACGCGGTGTACCTCATCAGTGTACATTCATAAAAAACATTCAAGCACACCTAATTGGGGACCATTTTAAGTCAATTAAAAAAAAAATTAAAAGCCAAAATTTATAGTGGTTTCACGTTTTATTCCATAAAATTTTTTCGTATATACCTACCAGCTTACAGTTAAAGCATAAATATCAGTTAAAGCAAAAATTTCTTTAAAATTCAGAGTTGCAGTTATTTAATTACCAGATAATTATGTAAGTTTTTGTATGTTGTATCTTAAGTATCGTCCCACGGCTACCCTACACCGACTGCAGTAATTACATTTTTTTCATATTAGGCCCGTGTAGTGTTACTGTTTGCGGTTTTAGGTGTAGTAGAAAAATTGCAACCGCGGTTTTCTGCGGTCACCTCTAATTTAAGGTAAGTACTCTTTAAAAGCGACGAAATCCGGAATTCAATACCCAAAACCGAAATCTTTCCGCATCGATTACTCTTCACTCACGATCTAAGTGGTTGGCTTTTATCGCGTCTACTAATTACCGATTAAAGTACCCAGCACTTGTGCGTATCTGTCTATCAGTACAGAAGTGCCGCCTTATCTTACGTGCGACACTCGGTAGTCCACCTCGCAGATTGCGTTACAGGCGCAGTGTAAAATGTCGCACATTGGCACACGTGTTGGATTTCATCCGCGGCCCGGGATCATCACAGTCCCGCGCTTTTCCCCATAAGTGACTTCTCGTTCGGGCAATTAATTTATCGAGTTATTATTCAAGCACCCTGTTTCCTGGAAGTGCGGATTACACTTAAGTAGATAAACTGGGATAACCAGAAGATGCAGCTCCAATGGAGGATGTGATTTATGGCGACAGGGTTAAGTTCGTTATCGCATTATGGGCACTTCTGATATCAATTTATTACGCCGAAATATAAATTTATATATCGATTTATTGAATTTTGTTCGTAATTTTATTTGATAATATTTCGCTTAGTCGTAAGCATTTTAATTCTACTTAAATAGTACTTTGCAGGTGATCCTATATAAGTATTTAAAAAATCTGCTGTCCTCTTATGAAATGTTCACAAAATAACTTGATTTTCGAGTTCTCCGCATAAAACTTTTTGAATTTTTGCGATTTTTTCGAAAACTACAGTACTGATCTGTATGAAACTTGATCTACAAAAATTGGGAATATCTCTAGAAATTTTAGAGTATATTACTAAAATTTGTTGTAATATTCATGCTTACAGAAGTAAAGGAACTGTAACGAAAAAATTATGTTTACTTAGGCATGATTTTTAAAATCAGATCAAGGCATTCCACTGTTTTTTTTTTTTTTTATTGAGTTCTTTCTTTTATAGTATTTTCTTTCAGTCTTTCTTATTATACTACTTTTTTACTATTTTAATCAAATGGCTTCAAAGTCGCTTTTTAATCACTTTTTTTTTCTAATTTTCATCAAATCTACTGTTTATCGATGGTCTGTGGATCATAAATCAAAATCGTAGATCTAGATAAAACCAGCATACTAAAGAATTTTTTTGCCATAGCATTTGTTACTTGATCAAATAAATTTAAAATAGTAGATCTTAATTTAAGATTCAAAATCAAAAACTATCTAAACTAATCAAAACTATTATCTACGTCTATTTATAATAGAGTTTACCTTCGAGTAAAAACCATAACAAACTGTTCAAAATATATGTTCGTTTTGCTTCATTAATTTTAATGATCTTGCGTAGTGTGATAGTACATTTTATGTAAAGAAAAGAAAAACCTTTAACATGTACAGAGGATCGTCGCTATTTGTTTTTCCAGTGGCACGATCACGCTTAGACTAGCATATTTAAATTTTCTAAGCATACATCCGACAATCTTAAACATATTCTTCGTGTTAGTCGGCTAATCGGCATGATCATGATCATATTCAGCGTGGTGTATTCTTTTTGCTTTAGCTCTCGCGAAAAATGCCAGAGGCTTGCTGAAAACAAGCAAATGAAAAAAATAAAAAAGGAAAATAAAATAATCAAGAAAAATAAAAAGAACTAACTAAAAAAAGGCGAAGCTTCATTGCTCCCAGCAGGCTGGCATGCTACAGAACAGGCCTCAACAAACTCTGGCTTGGGGTCTTGGGGAGTGACTATCTAGCCGATCTAGCGCTCTTTCAACGACGGCGGCTTCGGCGAGCTGGCTTGGATCAGGCTGCCCATTTAGCCCCGTACTGGCCATGCAGGGGCTCCAGTCTGATCGCGGCTTGTCGCGCCGACAAAACCACCATTACACGAACCGCGCGACCTGCAAGATTTTTTCCCGTCAATCGCATTAATTGCGTTAATTTAATCAATTTACGCTCCAATCGTGTAATTTGTTTAAACAATCGAATTTGTCCACAGATCGTGAGCCACTGTCCGTTGCGATTTGGCTGGCAGGTCATTCGCGGATTAAATTTTTTTTTTCGCTAGTGTCGGTCCAGTGCAATGTCGCCAATGTTGCTGCAGAACAAGGTGCAAAAGGTGCAAGTTGATCAAGATCTTGTAGCACTATAGGCAGGTAGAAGGTGCAAGGTGGGTGCCATAGTGCGTCAATCTGTGTGCTAAGTGGATATATGCTATTCAAATTAAAAATATAGGCTAATTTGTCGGTTGAGTGAAAGTGTTATCAAAACGATACAACCCCACTGTGGGGTTTTACATGGGAACGGTGTCGGTGTCGGAGCACTTGTTATCGGGTGAGTCATCGTCCCAATTACTTTTGATAATGGTCGAAATGTGTTTATCTTTTTTCCCCATTTTTTGGATATCCATACACGAAATTCAACACCCACATACACTGCCATAATGGAAGCATAAATCTTTTAATTCTCGATAACTATGTCTGACACTCTGACATTAGTGTAGACCACCGACTTACTATGCACCATATGACGTGAAAATTATGAAACTATTATATTGGTTGATTTATTGATTGGACACTTCGTCGGACTTGTTGAATACACGATTTGCATTTTAATACTCATTTTCTTTTCAAAAACTTAAAATCTTTAGTGTTTCTTTTTCGATTTCTGCTGCTTGCATAACTTTGAAAATTGTTTACAATTTTTTACGTTCTATTGCCAAAAATATGTTAAGTATAATTTAAACAAATAAAAATAATTTTTAATTGAAATTTTAATATATTATATGAAACAAATTATTAACTACTTATTACGAATAGGTGACATTGATATGATTCTCAAATATATTTTTATTGTCCTAAAATATTTCCCTTACAATTTTATTTGAAGCACAAATTATTAATTGAACGAGATTTGGAATGGTGTAGTTTCTTAATTAACAATTTCAATGCTATAATATAATTTTTAAGCGTTATCAAAATGAAATATAAGTTTCATTTTGTAATATTAATTATAGTCTTAAAGTAATCTTTTATGAAAGTAATTGCTTTTCAATTGATCTAATTATGATTATAATTTTTGCTTTACTATTTTACTTTTCATTTATTGTTTTAAGTATACAATTACGAAAAAAGTAACCTAAAAGGAGAATTTTTTTTTAAATAACTAAAACATTTAAATCTGGCGGATATTTTTTAATTACCAAATTAATTGTTAGTAAAATAAAATGAAATTGTTAAAAATTTATAAGGGTACCAAATTAATTTATTACTTTTTTTCCCAAATTAAGGGCATCAAGAAAAACAATAGTTTTAGTTATTGCATAATAGTTTCACTTAAAGTGTGAATTGTTTTAAATTTACCATATTTTCCATACTTGCCTTATGTGATTTTAATTTGGTTAATAAAAATAATAAAATACTATAAAATACGTAAATACGTCTCTTTTGTGTTGTGTAGCTTTTTTCTCTCTTGCGACGATACAGAAATAAAAAAATTCTTTAAAAACTCTTTCCTAAAACCATTTAAGTATGGAATTTTAAATAAAATTCCATAAAAAAACTTATCTTAATTGCTTCTACAGAAAAGCGAATTGGAAAGCCTTTGAAATATTTACGCGGGTTTAGCTGTTTTCTAAAAATAACCCTTATATGAAATAATTACTAATTTTAGTTTAATTAAACACACTTGTTTAAATACTCCTCGTAAGTTCATTAAGTGAATTGTGAGAACAGTATTTGAAATTATGACACTTTCTATCCCAAGGTAAAAACAAGCACGGGCAATAATTCTGATAAAGATATGTGCTTTAATTTTGCTCGATTTTTTTTATTTTTCCTCTGTTCAGCTAATTGTAATATTAAAGGCGATTTGTAGTGCTTTTAATATGATCTCACAGGAAGAGTACCTGTTCTTTTGGTTTTATTTTTTTGATTAATTTTCCGTTGATAAAACTCTGCGAGATTACCTTTGATAACAGATATCGCGATTTGCGCTTCTTTTGATCTAATTTCTTTGGGATAAATACATCTTTTTCTATTTAATTAATTTTTACAAGTGATTTTTATTTGTAAAAACTTTTTTTTTAGTTTTTAAAATTATGTGTCTCTGTAGATAAAAAACCGATAGTTTTCTTAATTCTTATAGACCTTTATGGAATAGGATCTTTATTTTCAAAAGAAAATTCAAATCACAGTTAATCATATAAAAACTTAAATTTATTTAGCTTGTCTAAATTTCTCATCAAAAAATACTTATATTTTTCTTTAATCCACACCAAAAGAAGTTACAGACGTTGGACCGGAAATTTAATTATATAAAAGAAATTTAATAATATTGAAAAAATTGTTGTAATTTATAATAATAGATACTATGATACTATATCTTGCAATTTTAAAACTAGTGTCTTCCCAAGTTTAAATCTTATATTATAAAATAAACGAAATCTCAATACTCATTTCTCTTTCATGCAATAAACAAAGGTCAATTATTAATTAAATTTATCGCTTTTAATAAAAAGAGTACTATACAAAAGAAAAAAATTTAACAAAATTCCCGGGTAATAAGTACATTGTGTTTTAATAATAAAAGACCCGATTTGACCCGGTGAAAGTAATACGCGTAATACCATCGAAAGTGACAAGGGTGTTCATTATTGCTAATTTTATCATTCCATAATTTCAGAAGTAATGAAACTGAGCCGTCGCGCCGCAATAAATACTTAAAAGGAGATCCGTTGAATGAACGATGAACGTGCAGATTGCCGGAATATTTAATCAAATCGGAAAATATCTGGCTGGCGTTCAATTACGATGAAATAAATTAGATAGAACTCGCCTGGAATGAGTCAATTTGTATTACCTATCCGACAGGTGTGGTGACCATATATTGTACAGAGTGCAGACACTCAATATGGCCATCACGTAACATCTTCAGCAGCAGGTGCAATAACAACATATAGTGGCACTTTTTTTGATATAACGAAAAAAACGATAATAGTTAATTTTATTCGGATTGATCCAGGTTTTCTTCAATTATATTCAGGTCCAATGTATTCTGTACTACTTGTTAAATATTGCATTACTATTACTGCCCTCGGTCATTATTATAGTACATCATATCTTTCATCATGAATAATTAAATATTCTAAAGAATCACATAAAAAAGATAAACAGAACGATCGTTGTGACTACTTAAACATTCCATCCATATATAAAATCCCCATGAATGAAATTGTGATGCACCTTGCGTTTCATTGCACGTTAAATTGTCTCTACAGGCGGTGGAGTTTCACGTAATGTTGCTACAATAAAGATGTCATAAGTTTCTTATGTTTACCTGGCACGTAGTTCTATGAACTTATATTCAGTACTAGTTGGTTTATCTTCAATTTTAACTGGAAAACCTTTCAATATAATTGACATTATGATAGATATTTATTATTTATACCATGTGGTTTAGAATAAATTAAATATCTTCAACAATATTTAAGTTAAAAAAAAAAACGAAAAACATGATGTCATCCCACCGACGCACGCGTGCACTTCTATTACGAAGTTTTATACTATATCACATATAATTGTGATGCTCCTCACTTTCGTACCTGAATCAATCGCAGGTAGTTAGAAATTTGATCAAAGATAAAAATAATGCTAATATTCCTGTAGTAAAGTAGAAGTAAATAAAAAAAATCGAATGAATTCGAATGTCGTCAAAACTTGAGCCACTAATTACATGTAGTCAGAGTCTAAGAAACGATTTACAATCAGGAAAACTATTTAAATGCAAATTAAAAAATATCAGAAAAGAATTATTTGTCTGAGGCTATTTAAACGCAATAGAAGCCAAAAATAGCACTTTTAAAATGTTTGTATATTTGCCTGTGCACGCATCACAAAAAATCTACGGGACAAATGAAACTTCTAGGATAGTTTTTTTATTACAAATATGTCAATTTTAGGAGTGAATTTAAAATAAATAAAATTTTTTTGTTCATAACGACCATTTGAGGAAAATAATTTCACATTTTAGCATTTCACAATTTTTATTTAATTCAATTAATTAATGGCCCATTAAGCATAAACAACAGAACCTATAAATGTTTTTTTTTAAAATGGAAGTCATTATAAGTTTTTTGGCCCTAACTTGAATATTTTTGATCCAGTTCGTGGTTGTTATTTTTTTCTGAGATCTTCAGAAGGTGCTTTTTGATTTGATACCCCATTTGCGTAGGTACGACAAATTTTGAAATTTCGACCCCAAAAATCATAGAAAAAAATTTGACGAAATTTGACATGTCCCTTTTCCGATGCCAAATGAAAGTGGACACAGATAGCTACTTGGGACACTAACCCTTTTTTGGAGCAAGAAATTGTAGCGCTCAGAATTGAATATCAAACATACAAAAAATGTGAATTTTACCCCATTTTTTAACAATTATAATTTTCTTTTTAAAGATCTTTTACTAAAATTAAATTACTAAACTCATTTGTCTAATTTGCAATGAATTTTTTTAAAAAAAACAAAAAACTAATACATAAAACAAGAAATTGTCTCCATGACGCTCTAAAAAATGTTTTAAGAGATTCGTCTATTCAATTGCTATTTTAATATTAACATTGTCGATCCAGGAACACTGGAAGAGGAGTAAATGATTCATTTAAAGGTTTCTCAAGGTATTTGAATAGTAAGTATTTAAAACTGGTAAGGTTTGGAAATGAGATACACTTGGAACGTTCAACCTGCATATGTATTATTGTCTTTGGAAAAGTATACGATTCGTAATAGTTTAGAATTCCGAACCACCTTTAAGATGACCTTCAATTGTCCATATTTCAGCTAACTACTACGTTAAAATGTAGTCAAAAATGAAAGATTTTATTTTCCAAAGAGGTTTCGACAAAAATTAGTATTTTAAACATTTTTGGAACTTTAATATACGATACGGTCGATTTGATTAACTTTCCTGATAGTGTTAACTTTGCAACTGCACGTTTCTGTTTTGAATTTTAGTAGGATATAAGTTACTGGAAATTCAACTGGCTGCTATAAAATTAATCGGCTGGGATTGGCAAAATTTATCATCTTTTAAAGAAAATTCTATCCATTAATGATTTTGGAGGTAGATAAAACTCTTCACATGTAAAAGAAAAACAAATTAAGGTAGAATTTTATGAAAATCTAATCGGCATTCTATTCACACCAAATTTTGACTATTGGAAATGTCTTTGTATTCATACAATTTCCTAACAATTACATGAAAGTGTATATTTCCTTTATTTCTCTCTTGATATCCATTAACATGATAACACGCAATTTTTACGTATTCATGCGTATCATGAATCGGTTCGAGTTCCCATCGAAACCGAAAGACAAAATAGTTCAAGTGTCGTTAGGTGTGTTCTTCACATGAGTTTCCGTTCATGAAGAATGCTCTATTATAATTAAAATAAAAATTTTTAAAGTACGTCATTAATACCGGCTTCGTGGCAATCGATTCGAACGTGACCTAACCAAAAGAAATCTAAGCAACACTCGATATTTGAAAGTATATTGCAAAAGGTGTGAACTTGAATGCATGTAAGCGGTCTTAAAATAGTCAAGCACTACAAAAGACGTCATGAATTATTTTCATTTGAATTTCGTAAGACTATGTTTATGGGCCTTTGTTTCCTTTGTGTCGGACCGAATAACGACATCGCAGAAATTGGAAGCAATGAAAGTTTTATCCGGGTCTCGTTTGATGCTAGCTCCAACAGTTCTCTAAATAAACAAACACTCGTTCAGTTTGTTCGGAAAACAATTACAGGCGGGACAATGACTATGGGATCAATAACAATCGCGTTTGCCAAATTGTACGAGACAGAATGTTGAAATATTGACTAGTCAGTATTTTATTTAGAATTGCAAAATTTAGTATGATAACAAGATTGTGCATAATAAGACTGAGATTCTTAAATATTTACTTGCCCCTAGTGCATTTCTGCTTAGTCCATAAATTACTTAGCACTTTGAATGGGATTGTATTTAGAAAATAAATTTAAGTCCTACTTTAAAATTTCAACTAAAAATTAACTTAAAAGAACTTAAGAGTCCTTGTTGCTTTTAAATTGTAGTACTCCAGACAAAATGAGATTTAATATTCTCAAGATTCTTTCATATAAAATTTAAACGTTATTTTTATGTGTTATTCTGTTTGGTGTGCCAGAAATAGGCCATCTAAATTCTTTTTATGAAGCAACATTTTGTTGATAAATTAAATTTATAAATAATTATTATAATTAACCTTTTTCACATCCTTATTCATAGGCTATTTGTACCAGTTAATCCAGCTAAAAGGATTAGTGTTTAATTCATACATAAATTGATTAACAAGAAGGCAAATAAAAGATTTAATAAATATTTAGCTTCAGAGATTAGTGTATAAATAACATTCCGATTGATTTTTTAAATTTCAAGGTGTAAAATACGTTGTTTTGTGTTATTTTTTAAACTACAATAAATAAAATGAAATCTAAAGTTTCAGTCTCCAATTTAGAGTAAAATAAATATTTCAATAACCCTTCCAATAAATATTTTTATATAAGATAATTAAGAAACAGCCGTAAATATTAAATGGAAATCAAATTAAAATCACACAACTTGTAACTTCTACTCAAATATAACAAAATTCATATAAACTTAATCAGCAACTTTTAGTATTAACCTTCAACTTAAATTACACTCTAATAACTTTTAGATAGGTAAAATCTAGCACCTCGACGCACATTTTGCTATCAAGGAATGGTGCCCGTTTCAATTAAATTCTTTCTGTAGAACAAGTAAAATAAAATTTGCTAGCCACAAGATGGAAACGCAACATTCTTAAAATCGTTTTGCATTAATGGCGAACAAATCAGTCTGTCTAGCAAACTGGCATTTAGTTAAGCAAAAGTTTATTTTATTTTACAAACTATTCAATGGCAACAGATGTTTTTTACCTCCATTAAGAAGTAGAGTTATTTACAAGGTGGTAATTAAAAGAAATTCCTTGTATCGAGCATTTTATCTTTTAAAATTTCTTAACTTGTTGAAATTCTCTTTTCATTCTTAGATTTATATGGAACATAGAAAACGATTTAGAGAAGTGATTGTAAGAGGTGTTCATGCTTAAAAAAATTTTTTTTGTTTATTCATGGTCATGGCCAGGGTTATAAAAAATTGCTTAATATTTTTAAGCTTTTAAAATTAGTTGTAAACGTATTATTAATAGTTATCGGAATACGTGAAGAATTTATTTATCATTTTTAAAAAAAACTTATTTTTGCTGTACATTATCTTTACGATTTAGGTTTATGATAGTTTTTAATATTTTATACTTTGTTTATTTAAGTAGACTAGTTTTTTACTTACTTTCAAAGTAGAATTGTTTGTATTTTGAGATGAAAAAATATTTCAAATTAATTTTGGAAAGTCCAAACTTGATATTTATAATAAAGTAGTAGTAGTAGTAATTATATCCTTGTTTTAATTTTTTTTCTTTTTAATTACAGAAATGGTATAATGTAGAATACAACTCAGAAGATATGAAATTGGAAATTTTATCTGATATCTGCTGTTAAAAGAGGTAATAAAATAATCAAAATAAAATAAAATGCTAAATATTATATTATTACTATATCCAGCCTACTAGACCTTAGGAAAACAGATTTGCTAGTCTTAAATGTATTTTAAGCATACATACTATTGTTATTTTCCTGTTTTTTATATGATTTTTTAAAATTTAAAATACCGACACTTTTTCGTTTGATCTAAAGACTAAAGCTCCCGAAATTTAAAACAATTTTAAATCAGTTTATCAAGATATATTTGCATATTTAATTACATATAATAATCTTTAAAAAGAAATAATTAAAATCAGTGTAAAACTTGCTAAGTGCACCTTTCGCTTCAACTACACTATCATTCATTCATTTTTTGTGTCGATTACAATTTATCTCTTTAAAAAATTTTAATAGGAAATTCAATATGTACTTTTATTAATTGAATTAAATTTATTTTATACTTTTTGAAGCCCCAATTTTAAAGGCAGCTCACTTGAATAAAAAATTAAGTAAAAGTATTGTTAACTTCGCTCAATAATCTCTTGACCTATTTTTAACGTGTAGTCCACAAAGTGAATGTAAGCCAGTATAAGCCAATAATACCAGTTATAATATACCTGGTTTGATAAGTTGCACATTCATTTAAAAAATAAGACATATTTAACAACTTTAAAATATTTAAAAGTCGACAGTAAAACAAAACCTGTATGCAACAAATGATAAAATAACTTAATCTTTAAGAAAACAAAAGAAATTTTCCTTCAAACGAATGACGCAAAAAACAGTTCTTCATCGAAAAAATCAGTCAACATCTTCATTAAGATCAAATAAAACAAATATAGATGAAGACATGAATCCGCATTGAACATCGAGTATCTTGAAAATCTCATAACAAGTTTATTTCTCCAATTTCCCATTTTCTGCATAGTAAGAAAATGCAAATTTATAATATTTGCATAAAATTTTACCAGTAAAAACGACCGATTCCTCGTTTCTTGTCATAAGATCCGGACCGTGTGAAGCATCTTAAGATCTGATGAAGAATCTATCAACGGTTCCCATTCTGAAGAGGCTGGAATCTGATCCATTTATCTCAGGTAAGCTCTTTCGAAATAATTTACACTTCTTTAGAAGTGATCATGAGAAAAACGTCTCCAAGGCGGCGACACAGTCCGCGCACAGTGTTAGCGAACAAGGGACGACGCCACAAAATCTCAATTGGGTGATCGCTTAATTATCATCGGTTTTTAGCAATCAATGACTGATTTCCGATGATAATTGAATGTTAATAAATTGATCTAAGACTAGTCATCCAAACGATCGGCATTTAAAAAATTTAATAAAACGGTGACTGGGACGCGATCAACTTCAAATATCGCACGATCGTTCGTTTTTGTCTCCCTTCGCTGCATGATATGGCTACTGTAAAAGGTATACGAATATTCTGTTAAGTCGTTACCTGGTTTGATAGATTCGTTTCATTTGGTAGAGAAAAAAAAATTTGTGAATTTTTAAAAAAACCAGGACACTATCAGTGGTGGTGATCTTTACATGATCAATCGTACCAATCGATTCGATACATCGAAAAGTCGGCGCACTTCTAATAGCGCTTAAATGACACAATTTTTTTTATCTCAAGGATTATGACAATTAATGTTGTTCACTTTGCTAAATCGAAGTTGAATAAGTTTTCTTCTTTTTCGAATTTTAATTTAAAATCGTGACTTAATATGATCACGTTTAAAATTTCGCACGACATAAGAAATTACTTCACGTAAGGAGTTTATTTTATGATGTTGATGGATGATCTAAAATAAAGGTTCTTACTAGTTTTTAGGCACCTTATAGACTTAACTATAACATTTTAAAGTATATTATCAAGAGAATTATAACATTCTATTTTTTAAAATTGGTCCATCTACTTTGAATTTAAAAGATAAAAAAAAAACAAATGACGAATGGAGTAAACGATTTCAAAACTCTTAAATTGAATGTAAATATAGTAAAAAATTTGTTTCCGTTTGCAAAAAATAAAAATCAACCCAAAATCATTAACACCCAGATTCTATTCAAAGTTTATTGTTTTTCTTTTTTTTTATTTCTTTTTAACTGAGAGTACAAAAACATAAAAGAGTACTTCATTTCTTACTTCCTATGCTTAAAATAGACTAAAATTCCGACCGAACTAAGAACACAGATGAAAGCTAATACACCCCCAACGAAGAAGTATGCTATATAAGTTTTACGATCAGAATTCACTTTAGACGCCTGAGGCATTTCAACGCGAAAGGAAATTGTTGAAATATTGGAATATTCAGTGTCATTATTCTTCGTACTACGTCTCGATCTAGCAAAACTGTTTAGATGATGATGATGATTGCTTTCGCAGGCGCCACTATTTATGAAGCAATCTGTCTGGTCCATGCAACCAGCTATTTTTATAGTCATCAGCATTTCATCTCCACTTCTCATACCCTGGAACATTACCGCCTTAAAGATAAGCCGATGTCCTAATGGAGGATCTTGCACCGGGGGGTATGGGCATATAGTTCGCATTAATGGATTTATGCAACCAGATGACGTCACTAAAACGGCTGAATTTAATATTTCACCAGAGGGTGATATGCGCTGTAATTGAACATCTGAAAGTCGTGTAGAATTCCAGCCTAGAAAAATGACTTTCATTAGTGGTGTAGTGTTAATATTATGATGAATAATAGTCCTTTTGGACAATTAAAAATTTTAATTTTTCATCTATAAATTCTTTAATTAACAATAAATTCAAATATGAAAATTATCAATCTCCAAATTTGATGCACTTGTTGCAGAAAAAGTAAAAACTTTAATATCGTCTTGCCAATTTTAAATATTATACTTTACCAACAAATATATTAAAATTATAAGCCAATTCAATTTCGTCTAATTTTTGGTTTTTTAATTATTTAACCTTTAAAAAGATAATAGGATAATTTCATGATGTTTTTCTTCTTTGGTTCTAATCTAATTGCCTTCTAGTTCATTTTGATATTTATTATAGAAAATGTTTCAGAAAACGTTTGTCATCATAAAAAATATTTACCATCTCCAGCACGCACATGTGCTCTAAGCTGCAGCTCTTCACCAAGCTGAACAATACCACTAGGTTCAATAATCCTCCAGCCGCTAGGCGACTTTCGTAAAAGTTCTACATGACTTCTAAACGGCTGTTGATTTCCACCCTGAGCATAAGTTCCAATACTTCTCGCCTGTCTATTGAGAAAATTGATTAATAGCTGTTAAATTACGTAACAGTCGTTCTTACAGCTCATTGGCAGACACGCCCACCTTTAATGAATGCATTTTAGTAACAATCCGATCTTGTGCTCTGCACTGTAGCGTTAGAACAGAGTCACTAGAAGTTTTCATGCCTCTGATCGTTGGAAATCGAACCTTCAGGCATAAATTATTGTGTCCACAGTGTGTGATCCCACATCTTTGAAAATCTTCGGACGCTATGTTAACAATCAAGTAAGATCGATGAAGTCGAAGATCACAACGTGTATCAATTAGATCATTGTCTATTACTGGTACGGCTACAAGGAAACTATTCACTTTCAACGTTGTCTTGAAATATCCACCTTGGCTTAATAGGCATCTCATTTCGGTTACTTGTAAATGGATAGGAGACTTTAAGAGGTCTTTTGGTGATCTCTGTGGATCAGGTGGTAGGTAAGTTGGTTCAGGGGTCTGTGGTGTGCTATAAATGTACCCAGGGTCTGGGCTTGGTATCTGGGGTATATCTGCACCCGCCGGGAACAAAAACGGTTTTTGAGTAGTTGATGATGTGCTTGATAGTATAGGTGGTTCATAATGATAACCATCATCTCCAGCACTATCCGGTTCGGGATATGATACAACAATATCTGGCTGATGACCTACGTCCGGAGGCAGATAAACTTGGTCAGGAAGTCCAGGTTGCCCTTCCAGAGGCGGTATTTGCGCATCACCAGCAACTATTGGGGGAAATGGTGCAGGATTTTCTGGAGATGATACTGGTGGATTATTTGGTATATTTGGCGGGGACAAATAGTGATCCTCAGGTTTTTGATAATGATATCCTTGACTTTTTATTTCCCGATTTATAATTATTTCCGGCAGAGTTGGTTGTGTAGGACTCGACACCGGAATAGCAGTAGGAGGATTATACAGATTATTCACTTTTCCAAAAAATAAATGATTTAAGTGGGAGACATCACTTTTTACGCTATTGATAATAAAAGCAACGATTAAAAGTACTCCACTCATTTTTTCCTACTTCTATACGGGAATATTTCAAGTTCGCGACTAACTTCTTCAATTTCGGCTACCTGTCTTTTATACAAAAATAAAATTCAAATTACCAAATTCGATTTCCATCGTGACGATCTTTTAAATTCTTCACTATATCGTACTATCTCAGGTGCATAAAACATAGGTCAACAATGAATAGGATAGAAATTCAGGAGCCGATCGTTCCCATTTCTGGTACAAAACGCATGAGTTCTACTTACATCTGATCACGAGGCACTTTCTCCGTTTCTCGATCGACCAGGTATCAATCACGACATTATTGTAACGACTTAATTAATTGAAAATGGTGACCAAAATGGTTTCTTTAATTGACTTTCAACTGGACTTCATTTAAGCTATTACCACGATCATGTTGGGTCAGTTGACATATTGAAATCGGTTCATAAATGGACGTAAGAAATTATGTAGCAATTATCGATTTATCTTACACTTATCTAGCCGATCGAATCGACTTTGAACAATTGATTCGTTGAGGTGCCTGCACAGCCATTACTGGTCATTCTCCTAGTTGGCACCTGTGCGTGTTACGGCTGTCAAGACTTGTTACATTTGATAAAGAGGCACGTTACCAACAGTCAATAATCCCAATTGAATATCATTGGCTACCACTCAAGAATTTTAGTGCGTACATTAATTACCTGAGAAAGATTTGAATTTATGCGATTTTATAATATCGGTTTTATTTTCGAATTATGATCCCTGTATTAACTTCTCTCTTATGTAAAAAAGTGTTTTATAAGATCTTTTAAATAGAAATCTACTATTCAAGTTATATGCACTTGAAGTTTCGACTATAAATATTTACTTGATTTCTGAATTTTTTAATTATTATTTAAATATAATTAAGCTAAACATGTTAATATACAAATACTATTTTTCACCGATTGAATGGCCATTTTAAATTCTCGATAACAAAACAATTTTACTAGATGGCAATAAAATTTATATTTAAAGAGGTCTTGAACCTGAAACAAAAAACAAAAAAAAAACTGAAGAAAAATTTCTTGAGTACAAAAGTACAAAAGTACAAAAAGTACAACATAAAAATAAATCTAAGAAGACAATTCATCCAATCAAGCTGGATCTAGCTATTGAGAAAATAAACCTTGAGAGTTAAGATGAGATGTCCCAGTAAGGAGCCAACCTCAAATACTCAGGGAGCCAGCCTGGGCTCTCAAGGGAACTGGGTCTTGAGGGATACCGAGCTCTCACAGGTATCTCTCACCCCAGTTCTTAGTTCTCCGGCTATGGGCTCTCGAGGGAACTGGGTAATGAGGGATACCAGGCTCTCAAAGGCATTCATCCCTAGATGCCTTCGGTTTTGGTTCTCCGGTCACGAATCGTGAAGAAGCCAAGCTAACTCTCCATTAGGTTAAGGTCTCTATGCCAGACGCGCCCGTGGAGATATTAAAAATACCTATTTAAAGTAGTAAACTAGCTTTCGCTTGATCAGTTGGAGGATGACTACGGAATATTAGAGACATCAAAAGTGTGGATTCCCTGGCTAAGTTCTTCTACAGAATTTTGAATTGTTTAATGGCGGGCGAGGAAGTTTAGACGAATGATATTATTTTCAAACTCCTCGATACTAACATATAATTCATTTTTTTTTATTTAAACAACTGTCGTGTTTTTCTGAGAAAAATAATAATTTTTCTAAAGAGATTATTTTTAATAATTTTTTTATTTTTTATATTTATATGACGAATCCGTTTTTTTGATATTATTATTTATTAACTTTTTATATTTTATATTCTTTTATTTATTATTTTTCTTTATTTTACTTCTGTCCTTGCTTTGATCTCTAATTTTTTATTTTGGTTTATTTTCATTTTTTAAATTTCTTAAGCTTACTTTAATTCTTCCTTTACTTTTTTTTATTTTTTTTTTATTTTTTTTTAATAGTAGTTTAGAAATAGAGTCGGTAATTTAGTATTTATAGTTATAATACGTTCTTTTAATTTCTTATTAAAAAATTCTGGAAAATGCATCCGATTATGTAATCGTCATAAAATTATTGTAAAATGTACAAATATTTCTCTATCGAAGAAAAATAAGTAAAACTCTTGAATATTAAGTTGCATTCATTCATTGTTTATTTTAAGATTAATATTTCGTGTCTAATTTTATGAGTACAAGCTATTAAAATATTACGTTCGTTCAAAATTACAATTTGTAACTAGTGCAACCAGGAAAACCATTTGTAGACAAGAAAGAAAAATAAATATTAATCTCTTTAGCTTACGAAAGTACACAGATACAAAAATGTTCCAATAAGTAGATGGGTTCCCCTAGAGAAGCGATGAACTCTGTTAACGTAAGGTTTCCCTGAAAATATCATACTTCTGACCCTACCAGTCAATGAGGAAAAGCAGAGATAAAAATATTCCAGTCCCAGTCGCAACAAGTCGCTAATAAATTTTTATATTGAAATTGAATAACGAGTTCATTCAAAATGATATACAAAGTGGGTGTTACGAAATACGACTCACGTGAGAGTGGTAATAAATCACAAAATGATTCGAATGTTGCTAATGATAAAAAGTGCCAAAGCGTTGAAATTAGCGCTTTAAATGCGAAATTCGATGATCTGGTGTTAAGTGTTAATAACTTTAACAAAGAAGTAATAAAGAAAATGTCTACTTTGGAATATATGGTCATTTCTTGTATTGATGTCATAAACAAATCCATCAAAGCAAATATGGAAACAATTAAAGATGACCAGGTTAAATTACAAAAAAGTTTTGAGCACTTGGAACGTGAATTAGAAGAAATCGATTTGGCTGTTGGAACTAGTCCAGGTATTTCCGACTCAGATGTCCATAAAATAGCAAAAAGGTTATTTGGCAAGGTAAGCAAGGTTGATTTAAGAAGGACACCCGTTGAGTTAATCAAAAAGAGCATAAATTTTTAAAAACCACTTTATTTTTATATATCCGAAATACAAAATTGTAAAACTTCATTGAATAAAAAATCAAATATTCATTCCTTTTCTGTAAAGTTCTCCTAATTTTAAAACTAAACAAACTATTTGTATATTTGTATTGTATATTTTCCTATATAAGTTATTTATAATTTTTTCTGGGGATAAAATTTACGATTTCATTTTCAAAATACAAACAAATACACAAATGAAAATTTGATCTATTCAGAAATTGATTGAGCTTGCAATTTTAGTAATAATTATAAATATGAGCAATTTTTAAATTAAAATCAACTGAAAAAAATTGAAATCAACTGTAAACTGATAAAGTTGATGTACCTCGATAATTAAATAGACTAAATATAAACTAGATTTTTCCATTTTTTTAAATTAGTTAAAATGAATTATTTCAAATTTTGTAAATAGACGTCGTTAATACTTTTGAAAGTTATTTTCCCAAATTTTTTTATTTTACAAATTTTTTGTACGATAATTGTGGCATTTATAATATTTTAAAAAATTTTATACATCTACCATTTTTTGAAATTTGATATTTTTCAATTGTTTAAGTTCAACATGACCGGGATGGCAATGCACGAAAGTCCATTTAATGAGAGACTAGCAGCAAAACGGAAACTTAGTTTCCCTGCGACACTACATCAAGCCTCGTTGCTGGATGTTAATATCTCAGCACGAAGAAGACTGAGCAATGTAAGCGATGCAGTTTCCAGGAAGCTATCGTATACCATCGGATGGAAATCAGCACAGATTCCGGCACAAGATATCATAACTCAAGTAAATATAACATTTGAATCCCCAAAGCCCAGTATTTGAAGTATAAATAAAATTAAATTAAAAAAATAAAACTATTAACTTATATAACATTTAAATAGAGAATTTTTAAAAATTGTTTCAGGGTAAGTGCCTTTGTGGACAGTACATAAAACGGAGACTCCGGCGATCGGGGTTATTCAATAGAAAATTAGGCCTACAGCGCATACGTAGTATTCTTGGAACATCTTCGATTACCGTCGTGCGCGATGTATTTCCCTCCCTTATGGTTGTAAGTGCTCACATTTAAAACTAATAAAAATGGTAATGCAATATTGAGCAGTTAGGAGACGAACTGGAAAGAATGCATCCGCGATTATACAATAGTGTCGCCAGACAGGTTTGTCGAAGTCCTGGCGGCGAAATATCATCCTCTGAAACTGTCCCGATTTTAATCAGTGCAGTAGCAAGAGACTTGTTTCGAAACGACATTACCTGGGGGAAAATCATATCACTTTTCGCCATTGCCGGCGGCCTGGCAGTGGACTGTGTCAGACAAGGTCATCCCGACTATCTACCGAAATTAGTAGAAGGCGTAACTGAAGTTATAGAAGACGAACTAGTCCCTTGGATAAATGAAAACGGCGGTTGGGTAAGTTACTCTCATGTTGTAAATATGTGTTTTTACCTACATGTTATTTTTTATTTCCTTTTACATAGATTGGACTGAATAACCACGTTTATCCTACCAACAATGAATTTACAGCCATGGAATGGACAACTCTAATTGTTGGCTGCGTTATTGCCTTGTTAGTGATAGGACTAGTTACACGATTAATCGCTGTGTATTTATTACCATTCATGTTTTTTAAGTCATCATAAAGATAATTAATAAAACTTTATAGACTTATTTTTATATTTATTTTTTTCAATGAAAGTAAATTTTAGCTAACCCCAACTAAATCAAATTGACAACCAATTTTGAATTTTGAAAATGAGTAAATTTTTTTTAAAATAAATCGCAGAGACAAAACGGGAGGGTGGGTTAGTAAAAATGAATTATAACTCAGAAACGATTTATTTTAACTTACTTTTAAAACGAGGAGGAAGGAATGCCTAATTTGTCAACTAGACAATTTTATTTGAACCACCGAATATTGCATTTTACATACTTAAATTTTCTGAACTTAAAAGAAATAAACTAAAGTAAAATTATTCTACATGCATAATTAAAAATTATCAAAATCTTTGATTTTTTTATTTATCAGAACAAGTGTTTCTATTTCTATTTATTTGTTAAAAGGAATTATGTTCGATCAAGCGATTTTTTCGGAATCAAAAATAGGTTTTAGTCATATTAAGATTAATATTATAATAAAAAGCAATACAAATTTAACACTCCATATAAACATTCTTTCTTAAACTACAACTATAAAATATAAAATACGTATAAACTGAGTCCTATTACACTGATCTTCAAAGTAGTCACGTCTTTTAGTTTTACGAAAAAAATTCAGTTAAAGTCCTATAAACTTATTTTATTTTGATTTTTACTAAAACTTTCATTCAAACCAATTTGAAAATTTTTTAAAACTACCCAAAATTTTGAAATACCCCTTTATTGTTCTTTTTAATGCTCTTATCTCAAAAAGTGTTTGTTTTTTATTGAAAATTCACACTTAAAACTAAAAGTTGAGTTTTTATATCATGCTTTATTAATACTAAGATATAAATTTGCTTATGATATTCAGAATTCGTGAAGAGATCCTATTAGTTATTTTTTGGTTTTTGGTTCTAAGAAGATCGTGAAATTTTAGGAACTAGAATTTTACATACATTCCTAATCGAGTAAATATATGTAGGTATTTCTTAGCGTTCGAAAATCCAGAAAGGTTTCGAAAATTTCATCACCGTAATTGTTTAAAACATTCGCAAACTTTCTCCACTGTTGGAGACTTGAGTTTGCGCCACGACTTAATTTCTGCTGGAGCCTGCGCCTGTGTGAGTGCATTCTCTAATCAGCTGGGAGAGTTTCTGCGCATGGTTAATCTGCTTGTATGCCGCTGGACGAGGGAACCAATTTATATAAAAATACCTCAGGATGGAAGAATCGGAAAAGTCCAAATTTTGCAGAATATAAACAGGAGCTGATACATCAGGTAAAAATGTGAAATAATCTCAAGTTCAGGTGTTCGTTAGTGGGTATGTTTACGAAAACAAGTTTTCTAAGGTTATGTTTGAGCTGAAAAATCCCAAATATGGAAAGTGGTGAAAGTATGCCTTTCATGTTTTGGTGCTAATTTCTCGGACTATCCCGATTTTGAAGGATTTATTGTACTAAAATGGAGCTTAAGGGGACTTTGCTTCGAACACAGGTTATTTAACAGATATAGTACAGCGATTTAATGAATGATTTTTTCTCGCAAAACATGACCCCGAAGCGGATGACATTTTGTTCTGACAAATTGAGAATGATTGGCATCCATTAACTTGGGTCATTCAAAGCAACAGGTTGTAATTAATTTTTTGCTGAAATTTTCGTCTTTTAAGATCCCTAGGAAAAATGAAAAATAGGAAAAGCACCCAGCAGTATTTGTTAAGAGTACTACTGTAGTTACAATTATCCAAATATACTCACTGAAAATAAGATAGCTACCATTAATTTTGAATTTCATTAGTGATATTTTATTGAAAGTAGTAGAAAATTCCAGTTTCACAAAATTAAAATATTAGGTACTCTTGTAGCAACCAAACTTCTATAAGAAATTAATATTTCTTAAAAAAAATAAATAAATAAAATACCCAATATAAGAAATTTTTTTATGTAATTTCAGTTTAAAAAATCATGTTTTTCTAGGGATTAGTAGATTAAAATACAATTGTATTAATAATTACTAGTCGTATGAATTTTAGTTATCAATTTTAATTTGTTCCTTTGTATTATCTTGCCTATTTTATCCGCTATGGAATTTTACAAATTGTTGTAGTATTCCTTTAATTTTTTACGTCCCAAAAAATGTTCGGCCTCAGGCCAAATATGTTTCTGCATTTCCTACACACCACTGTGGTCCACAATAAAAAGTTAGTATTCCTTGGGGAGGGAAGGGAATTTATACCTTTATTTTTATTAATTATTAATATGTTTTTGAACACAATATAAAACAAATTTTACGAACAGGGGAAATGCTTATGCGGGCAGTATATCAGAGCTCGCCTGAGGCGTGCTGGCATGCTCAATAGGAAAGTCACTCAAAGACTGCGTGCAATATTAGAACCATCGTCAAGCGTTGTTTACGATGTTTTTCCAGCTTTAAATTGTGTAAGTAATATACGAATTTAATCCCAAAAGAAATGAGGTTTTAATTACTAATTTTAATTTAACAAATTCATCATAGATGGGACAAGAACTGGAACGGATGCACCCCCGTTTATATTCGAATGTATCTCGCCAATTGTCCAGTGCGCCTTTCGGTGAACTTGAGGATGCCGATACAGCTCCAATGCTTCTTAATGTAGTTGCCAAAGAATTATTTAAGACAAATATAACATGGGGCAAAATAATTTCGATATTTGCTGTCTGCGGAGGATTTGCAATAGATTGTGTACGTCAGGGTCATTATGATTTTCTTCAGTATCTAATAGAAGGGATGTCTGAAATAATCGAAGATGATCTCGTCCAGTGGCTAGCTGATAATGGAGGCTGGACTGGGCTGCAAGAACATATTCGACCACATGGAACACAGTTCTCCCTGCTGGGATGGCTTACAATTTTCATAATATGCATTTCAGCAATCTACCTAATCTCAAGTATAGTTAAGCACATTGGTTGCCATTTATATTCGTTTTTATTTTGATTAAATTATTTGCGGAAGTATAGCTCGAGAATTTCACAAGATGGACTAGTAACGAAAAGCAATGTTTTAAAAAAAAAGACAAATAGGGTCTTTTTGTTTCTATGCAAACTTATTGTTTTATTGTTGAAGATTTATTTGTATTGTTAAAAAATTTTCTATTATTATTATTATTTTTTTTTGTAAATTTTATTTATTGTCATCTTCGCCTTATTTAAGTTTGAAGAATAGAATCTGTGCATATAGTTATCATGTCTTTTGTATTTTAATTAATTGCTATTATTTTTCACCACCAATTTTGCTCGAAGGAATATGAAATATAAATACCTAAAAAACCAAACGAGGTCTCTACCACTTAGTAAAGAATTAAATTGATTAAAATTTTAAAAAAACATTAATTCTATCTAGTTTAATGCATCATATAATCTAAAGCGTACATGCGTCATGCAAGGCTTTAAATTAATTTTCTTCAATAAATACTCCATATTTTCTTTTTATTAAAAATCTCTTTACACGAACAGGAAAATCCACAACATCATTTACTTTAACCAATCGGTTACAACTTCTTCCGTTTGAAAATGTTCTAGATCGCCTACAGTTATCTACAAATAAAAGTAAATTTATCATGTTCAAATTAATTTTGGGAATTTCCTTAGCAACCCACCTCATCTTCATTATCTGGTATTATTGACTGTGCAGAAGTTATATTTTCATTTTCCAAACTAACTCCATCCGAAATTACAATATCTGATGATTCCACTTCTTCTCCAAGATTTGTTTGATGTTGTTCCACCATATGGAGTCGTAATGCGAAAATTCTAGCATATATAGCTCCACAAATGCCGCAGCGGTGTTTTAAATTCTGACTTCCTTTCTTATGGGTTTCCATATGCGCTTTAACAGCATACAAAGAGGCGAAAGGTCTATTACAATCCGGACAACTAAAAGGCTTGGTATGGCTATTTTTATGACCGCCCAGCTGAACTGCTGTCTTAAAAGCCTTTGGACAATATGGGCACTTGTAAGGTCTATTCTCTGAGTGGGTCATTAAATGATGATTGTATACTGAGTATGCTTTGAATCTACAAATTTCTTATGTTAAAAAAACTAGTTCACAAGCTGTAAAGAATATTTTCTACCGTTTATTGCAATGTGGACAAACATATGGTCGTGCCACCGTATGGGTTCTCAAGTGGAGCGTTAGACAGTACGATACCCGAAAGCATTTACCACATATTTCGCACTTATAAGGTTTTTCCCCTGATGCAAACAAAAAAGAAATGAAAAAAAGAAACCATCGTAAATATTTACAAAAATAGCTACCTGTATGAATTCTTTCATGTTTGACTTTCTCATGTGGCCTGGCAAATTGCCTTCCACAGAAGGAACACTCGTACGGAAGAGTTATGCCCATATTTTCAGCTTTACTCGGTATTTTCGTTTTATTTGGATCCTGATGAATTTTCATATGCATTGTTAGATTAACTTTGCTGGAGAATTTTTTGTTACAAGTATGGCAAATAAGTTTAGGGCCAGCTTTATGTGCCTTTTTATGCACTTCTTGGAACACTTTGTCATAGCTGTTGATTCATACAAATGATGATTATGAGATATTATAAATTATCAAAAATGCAACCTACCTTTTATCGCACAGTTCACAGAAGAAGGTCTCTTTGGGGGTACCATCTCTTGCAACTGATTTAAGTTCATAGCCGACAGCTTCTTCAATAGGTTTCGATTTAACTGGATCATGCATCCGCCTGTGCAATCTGCAACAAGGTAATAGATTTAGCGTAGACCTTAATTGAAAAGAAGCTACATATACTTACTTCAGGCTTTTCATTGAAGGAAAAAGGGTACTACACACTTCACATCGTGCTTCTAATTCTTCTGGAGGATTAGTATTTTCCTTCCGTACATTCTTATGTACCCTCAAATGACTAGCTAACGAACGATGAGTTAGAAAAAGATTTCCACAATCAGGACATGGATACTGAAATTTTTTACGTTATTATGAAAAAAATTCTTATTTTTAGAATATCAAATTACTCACAGCTTTAGAATCATTACTGTACTTAAATGTTTTAATTTGCTTTTCACCAGTTGTTCCCGGCTTTTCAACCGAATTACCCTATGAGTCAATTAATAAGTAACGAATATTTCATAGCATATTTTTGCAAACTACATACCTCGTATTTTACAATGACTTCACAATTATGCTTTTTGAGCTCCTCCACTGATGAAAAGGTATTCTCACAGTTTTCGCACTTGTTTTCGGAAGTCTTAAATCCAACGTCGAACACTCGTACCTTCTATAATTAATTTTAAATTTAAGTATTTTAAAATATTTCTAGAAAATAACTTTTTTTTTCAGATTATTCGAACAAGTTTTAAAGTTGTAAATATTTTTTCTTTATTTAAAAATATACCAACCTTCCTCATGTATGGCCTTCCATTCGAATCAAAACATTTTTCCTGACTAATCATTTCAATCTTTTTATTTTTCGAATCTTCGTATAAATAAGTATACCCAGTGTTCTCAACGACACTGTGCTCCTCAATTTTAATAGTACTAGGCTCGAAGCAAGTAGTGGAATCCTTATCGCCACCGTCGACAACAACCGACTGATCCTTATGGAATTCATTGATATGATCAATAACCGAGTGAAAATTTGTATCACAAGAACTGCAGTGATAAAGTTCCATCGCCTCATCTTGACTTTGTAACTCTTCGACGTTATCGTTAGGCTCCTCCTTTATAACAACGTCTTTTTCATCAATAAAGCCATCTTGCGTGGCTGTAATCTGTTCATCTGAATTACATTCTTCGACCAGCATTCTTTCTTCGTCGCTGTATTCAATATACGCATATTCGACAACTTCTTCAAGACCATCTTCTTCTAATAGTTCAACAAAATTATTACTTTCGGCAAAGGAGCTTTCACTCTGGAGTATATCAGAGGAATTTATGTTGACTATTCTGTTGGCTGGTATTTTCTCCTCTATGTCTATGTCTCTAATTGCTGTAAGTGTTGTTTTTTTTATTGCGATAACTAATTAAAATAAAAAGGTGGGAATGGAGCCTTTCTAGTATTTTTTTTTGTCCCTTTGTTTTTTTTATTTCTAATACTAGGAATTTAAAAAATCTTAGAAAGAAAGTTATAGAGAACGAAAGCAGATTTTTGAAATGTGTTAAAAGAGAGTTTTGTTTTAAGCTATGAGTAAAATATGCATAAATAATATACTCCCGAATAGACAACTATCTTTTTTTTAAAAATCTTTTAGGAAACTGGACTTCTACGATATTTAAATGGCGTTTATAATAAATGTTAGACGACATAGTAAATAATGTTACACACACAGCCGATGTGTGCAACTTGGAAACATTTTAAACTATATTCATATTATGTCCATACATTTTGCAAAAGTATTATGTGAAAAGCAATAACATAGTGCTTATTTGTCGCATTTGAAATGTTTTCTTTTTATTTGCGGGAACAAACGAAGAAATTACATATATTGATGCATGCTCAGGGTCCATACTTTAGAAAGTTAAAAAATCGACTAAAAATCCTTGTTAATTGCTTTTCTTTACTATGATGAAAGTATAACACACAATAGTGGTTACATAAGCTTTAAGGTAAGATTTAATCTGCATGTAATGCAGAAAATTCCCCAAAAAAGCGATAAATTAACAAACTTGGTAGAAAACAATAGGGAAGCAGCAGCCTAAAAAATAACTTCATAAAACTCTTCAGGCAGTTTCTCTACTCCCCAATATGCCTAAAAACAAAGAGAACTTCCTCTTTTCATTCAAAAAATTTTTTTTTGCTAATTTAATGACTCAAGCACGTCTGTTTATTGGAAATACTTCGTCTCTCCAGTCTCATAACCAAATTTTCACTTTTACAGGGAAGTGCCCAAGGTTCTCTATTTACATGCAACTGTAATCATAAAACTGATTTCAGAGACATCATCCTGAAGTTTTAAAAGGAAGTTGAATAAACCAAATGATTTGAAATTTCTAGCTCCATTCGAATAGCGTGCAAATAAAGTGTACCAGACATAATTGCGAGTGATGTGATAATTTCCGCACTTAAGCGAAGCGATTGACAAGCAGCGATAATGTGAACGTAATAATCGTCGCATTAAATTGCATTTTCTGGCGTTTAAATCCGCATTAAAAGCGATTGTTTACATTTTCCCTGTACAATCTTGCGTCAAACGTTACCTGACATAACTGTGTGTAAATTTTATCAATTTGCGGCTAATTTCGCGTTTATCCCGCTTCGATTTTAAGATCACTTCACACCGTATTGAAACACTACGAATAACTTCACTGCACTTCACATGCGAATGCGTCAAATAATCACTCAACGAAAGTGACGTCACATTTCGTTAGGGTTCGCATCAAACAATCCCGGGATTTTTCGATAAATTTTTTGAATATATTTGAATTGATAAAACCAATTATTATTTATTTGAATGAATGATTATATGGAGAATGTAGTGTAAAGGCAAAATAATGAAAATGAAGATGTTTAAATTAAATAGCTTCGTTTTAGAAAATGATTACGTTAAAAGTCGACTGCTTGAATTTCTTTACAGGTGGTAGTCATTTTGACAACCGTTGGCACTGATGTCAAATAAATTGCTCAATTTTCTATCCCTCAAGGACTAATTTAGTGCGCAGGGGAAGGAAACCTTTTTCTCAGTCTCAAATTTAATAAGGGGAATTATTTTGAATTTATAAACGAAAGAAAATTTATAAAGTATTTATATTTTTGTAAATTGGATATTTGATTGCTTCTATGATTTGTTATAATAAAGAACGGCTACAGGCAAACATTCCTGCTATCAATTAGAAAAAAGCCGTTTCAATTTAAAAGCATATTAAAACCGACAAAAATTATAAATAAATTTTAAAGACAATGTTTCTATTAATTGCTATACTTGAATTCATAAAAATTGGTTTATACAAATCTTTGCTCGAACTCTTGCAAGTGTGTCGTAGTATTTTTCTAATACGACTCGCTTTTCTCTCGAACTCTTCATTCGTTTTTAAACTAATAATGCAATATATTATTAAATTTAATTATGATTATTCTTTAAGCTTAATTAGAAATCATAAAAGTTAAAAATGACTTATAATGCCGTTGTCTTGTAAAAACGAACTTGTAATTTTCTTAGTTTGACTTCCCTAAGCAATTCTCGACTGAAACCGGTCGCTAGCCAGGTCTTAAGGTTTGGCCTTGGTCGCAGCCAACATCTCCAACTGCAGACACACTCGTGAGGGCTCAAGTCCTGCAGAGTGGAATTGAGACTTTTTTTCTTCCTATTACTGAGTTATTTTTTTATTGAATTTGCAGCATGGAATTTTATATAAAAATGTTTTATTATACACAAGTTATAGCAACAAAAATAAAATACATGTTTTAATTATTTTAAGCTGGCTTAATAATCGTATTTTATTCAAAAGGATTTTTTTCAATACCTTACACTAAAAATAAACAAACATTTGCAGTTCAATTTGACCTAACAATGAAAATTTCGTAATTATGCATCAAATAATTTTGTTTTTGCACTAAGATCATAAACAGACAGACAAACATTAATCCGCAGGCTATATTTCTTTCTAAAAGTGAAAATCTCGTTAATTGTAATTGCAGTCGTGTAAAAATTGAAAATTCATAAACAAAAATCGATTTTTTCAAAATTACGAGTGCGCATGGGGTTAAAATAAATCCAAGTTAATTTCAACAACATGAGCATGTAATCTTTTACCTATTTCTCCAAAGACAAGGAATTTAAGAAAATTTTAGCCAATATTTACTCCCCTTTTAATCTTGCTAACCTTCTTAAGACAATTACATTTTCGCGTTAAATTTTACCTAGCTTCATGAATATTTGTACTTTTCTTCATAAACTATGCACATGGGAGTGTGTGAATTTATAAAAAGACAGTTACAAAAAAATGACAGCAATCAATTACTTTGTATTTTATTATTAGAAATTGATAACATTTTAACATTGTCTCTGAAACGCTTTCAGCTTAATCAGGTAACAATATTTAAATTTATGTTTTTTTTACGCTGTACTGTAGGCCATCTGCATAAAATAAAAGCGTATCCGAATATATGCCAGTATATTTTAAAGTTGTATATAAAAACATTTATGCAATCCTGTGAGTTAGTTCATGATTCAACCAAATATTTTTTTTTTCTCAATTAGTTTTAGTCGATATCAATCTTTTGCTAACAGAGACATTTAAATAAAAATAATTATATTCATCTCAAGAATACTTTAAGTTCGGCAGCAGACTGCACTAGCACCTTAATACCAGGCATAAAATTAGCAGTCTGCGCAAAATCCGGACCTGATGCAATTAGTGTATGCGTTGCTAAGGCATTCTGATAATCGCCAATTTGTATAGATTGCACTATTTGATTTAGCGATGTTAGGGTGTTCGGTGTTAACTGTAATGTTATAAATAATAGAACAATTTATACAATATGGAATTTTTTATGTTAATCGAACCTTCCTTTCCCTCAAAGCATCATAAAGGCTCTCAAGACGTTTTCCAACATCGGCAAACTTCCTCTTAGTACGCTAAAAACCATTTAACACGTTTATTATTAATAAATAAATAATATTTTGAATATACTACCGGATCTGGAGCCACGTTAATACACTGGTTCTTTAATTCCTCCAATACTGTCTGCAGGTAAGTAAATTCTTCCGGTAGCGGTGGCTTCTGTTTTGGCGGCTCAGGTTTCTGTGGTGCTGGAGGCTGCGGCTCTTGCTGATATGAATTGTACATTTGGGACATGGCAGGATTCATTTGATTTATAAATGGGCTACTCTCCTGGATCGGAGCTGAAATTGCATGCGTTTGGAATGGCATTTGCTGTGGCTGCTGGTGAGAAATTGGCGGTTGAAGTGGTTGAGCCTAAACAGAATTATATGCATGTATATTTTTTTACCGGAGACAAATAATAACTTGAAATTTACCTGAAATTGAGAATTATTATATCCCGTATTTGGATCTGGATAACCGTTTTGCCCCTGAACAGAGTTTGTAAGAAATAGGGGATGCGTAATAGGATTAACTTGCGCCGACTCAGCTTTTGACTGTAAAAACGAATAAAATTATAGAAAATTTTATATTAAAATTTGGATTGAAAATGTTTGTGCAGTTAATTTCGTTTAAAATAAAATTGTAAGTGTATCGATTATTGTAATTTCCTATCAAACAATCGCGAATAGGGTTTAAATATATTAATTAATAAAAAAATTATATTATTATAAAAATTAATATAAAAAAACGTTAAACATACTTAAAATGCATCACTATCGACAAGGGTGCTATGCTAAATCTGCTTGAGAAAACTATCGAACTAAAATAGCCAACTATAAAATAAACTAAGAAAGACAAGAGCACCTTTCCGTTTATTAACATAATATTTTTTTTATAAAAAAAAAATCTATAAGGGGTTGTTTGAAATTTCAACAGCATAATTTTTTAGGCATTTTGTAGGGAATTGTGAAAAGCTCTTGATGAGTTTACTAGAGTTTACAGAAAGTGATTTATTTATCCTCAAACTTGGGTATTTTTTGTGGTATTAAGACTGCTTTAACTTTTAACCATTCGTTACTTAATTATTTTATATTTATATTTTATTATGAAGAAAAACCAAGACTTTTAAACTTCGCAAAAGCAAAAAAAATTGATCATTGGTCATTTTTATAATCTTCTGCAAAATATGTCGTAAACTATGATAAAACAACTGCTTAAAAATTTAATTTAAGTTTTCTGTACTATAAAAGAATACCATTTGCTCCCACCATTAAACAAATTGAACAGGATGTTAATTTTCATTATTCAAACAATCTCTTTAAAAAATAACATGAAATTAGTGCATGTTGTTTGGATTATGCGAAATACTAAAAGAAATCTATTGGTAAGCATGCATTGTACATTTGGAACACATTAGCATAAATCCAATGCAAGCAGCAATATGAAATATGTATTAAGAAACATGGTATGATTGAAAAACGTTATATAAAAGCCAAATAAAGAAATTATTTAAAAAAAAAATTCAATTGTAAAATCTTCGCAAAAAGATATTTTATTTGTTCAGTTGTTTTCTTTTTTAATATATGGTACCTGAAACATAAAGGTGCCTTCTGAAGTATTTGGACGAGCATTTGGATTTATTTTAGAAGTTTCATTTGCACTTAAATGGGCACCAATGATTTTCTCCCATTTTCTTGTTCCAGCATGCTTTGCAGACATTTCATTATGTTCTCTATAGAAAACCTTATACGGTATATTATATTATTGTATTATTATTTTTACCATATTTTTATTTAATGAATTTATACTGAAATTCTTGATCATTACCAATCGCCCGAATTGATTTAATGAATTAATTTACTACTAAAAAAGAGCAATTATTTGAACAAAATAAATGACCAAATATGAAAAACTACATATATTTTTTTAATAATTTTTTCTCTTCTTCAAACTCTTAATGCTTGACTTTGGTATTTTTAGAAGAACCACTGATTTGCTCTTTTTTTTTATTTATAATTTAACATTTTCCTTGAAGAACATTTTGTGGCTTCGGGT
Organism: Proctacanthus coquilletti; assembly: GCA_001932985.1. Taxonomy (NCBI): domain Eukaryota; kingdom Metazoa; phylum Arthropoda; class Insecta; order Diptera; family Asilidae; genus Proctacanthus; species Proctacanthus coquilletti. The sequence continues at coordinate 471,659 of MNCL01000126.1, forward strand.
TAAAATATAATACAGTACATCATTTCATTGATAAGATTCGGAAAACCAGTTTTTTTAATTTCCCCACTGGGCCTGAAAGAATTTTCAATAAAAAAAAACTCGTCTCGAAGAAATTATTTTATGTTTACAAATATAGTTCTATAAGATTTCTTCAAAAAATGTGGCTTATAAAATAATCTGAGTATGATCAATTTAATGATAGTTTGCTAATTTTACTTAGAAAATATTTACATGCAGCATACTTTCAACATCTTTTTCAAGTGTTCTTCGCAGTACCGCCATCGTAATTTTCGAGTTGGTATTCGGGTTATCTTAGAATCAATTTAAGTATTTTAGCTTACCTAAAATGTTGTTAAATATTATATTACTTTCTCCTACCTCTTTGTGATATGTCTCTGCCTACAGACATATTCTTGGACCTCTAGTAATCCTGAATTCTGCTATAATTAATACCCTTGCTTTTCGAAATCATATATAATACAATTATTTTCTTAGTCATCCCACTTTTCGAATTCTTTTAATAGCATAGATTTAAGTGCCAAAAAACCAGACCACAAACAATGTTTACCCTTTTATCTTATCTAAGAAACATTTACGAGTTTACAAAAAAAGAAAAAAAAACTTTCTACTAGAAAAATCGACGTTGAACATTTTTTTAGCAAATAATTTAGAAATCATAGAATTTCAGTAATAGTCTAGAATTTGACTATTTTAAAAAAGAGAAAACTTACCGGTGATCTTGTCGATTTCAACGCTGGCGGATCATTCCATCCCGGCGGTGGTGTGGGATTTCTATGACTTGGCGGAGGTGGCGGCATCGCTTGATGAGCAGTTTCAATTGGTGGAACACCACTTAAATAACTCCCTGAATTTGACATTCCTGGTATATTATTTTGTACAGGAACAAACTGTTTAAAATTATTTGCAGCGGGAAGACCTGGACTTGGCTGCATCGGTTGATATGATGATGTCGGAACCGGTGGCACAGGATTCAATTGCGAATTGTTGAATTGATTGTATGGAGAATTAAATGATTGTGGACCGACGTTCGGCACCATTGATGGATTATATAATCCGGCTGTTTGTCCATAATTCGGTCCAGATGTCACAGACGGATCCAAAACATACTTAGCCCTTGTGAGAGGTGTGCTTCCTGTAAAATTCACTTTAAAATGATAGAAAGTACGTGTGTATGCATGCTACCTTGGGATCCAACACTCGAAGGCCGCTGGGGTTGATTGAGACCTTCATTAACAGTTGGAGGTGCCATTGGCGGCTTGGACTGAACAGACTGCGGCTGCGGTTGCTGAAAGGAAGGCACTGCACTGAAAGTGGGTACAGCTGGGACCGGAGTCTGACTTGCTGGTGGCATATTCCAAGGCTGGACTTGAGGGGGATTAGGTGGGAAAGCACCAGGCAGAGAAGTGTTGAATGCGCTTTGGGTGGCAGGAATGGGCTGTCCAGCCGAAAATGAACTTCTTTGTTGTCCAAATCGCTTTGCAGTTGGAGCTTGTTTTGCATACATATTTGCTTGCTGTTGCTGATGCTGAAAACTTCCTCGAGAATATGACTGCTGTTGTTTGTGTCCTAAAGCGTAATATAAACGTTCTCTTAAATCAACTAAATTAGGGTCTGTAGAAGGTCCCAAATAAGACAACGCTGATTCGAGAGCTCCTTGGGCTGCTAGCAAACTTGCGTATTCAGACAAAAGATCCGCATGTTTTCCAATAGGCTAAAGAATAAAATTTTAGCTATTTAAAGAATAATTAAACATGTAAATGTTACCTCAACATCATGACCTTTTAATTCAAGTCCCTTTTTCAATAGAGTTACCATTTCCACAAGCTCCTGAATTTCACTAGTGCTTAACTTCATATTTTGTCCTTTTTCTCGATTCCTTAGTTCGAGCCAAGCTTCGACTATCTTCTCTAAATTTCCAGCACAGATATAGCAAAGTATTGCGTTGCGAGCTGTTGAGGAATCTGAAGCCTCACTTTGAAGACGTTCACCCAATCGCACTAAATAAATAATGTAGTCATATTAAAATCTTAGCAAAATAATATATCTTGCCTAAATTACCGCATAAATTAGCCATTTGTCCACCATGATGCGTGAGAGCAGCCACTAAAGCTTCTTTCCAAGAATCTAATGTGCACTGCAACATTACGTTCATCCAATCGCGCGAAATTAAAGCAGAAATAATATTCGATAGTTCGTTTTCGTTTTTACTTAAGTAACGATTTTGCACCCTTTGTAAATAGTCGCTGCCTGCAATGGATGCTATGATTAAAGCTTCTGTCTCCTTTCCTGAATCCATGGATATTTCAACAGCTGCTTCGATGTTTCCGCTGAGGATTGCTTGGCAAATCAAACTGTCCTTATCTGAAAGTTCTAATTTATGAAATCCATTCCAAATATTTTCAATTATTAAAAAGAGTACCGTCTCCCACTGGTATTCTAAACGGGATTCCTCGTTTTCCCAGTGGCTCACTTAAAGTTTTATTGCCAGCAGCAATAGCATCAAATAAAGCGTTGTTATCTCCTCCCTATGAAAATAAATAATTTTTTTCTGATTAGTCTTATATCTTTTATGGTTTATTAGTAAGAAGGCAAACTAGTGATAACTAAGAAAGCTAAGTATGTTCTTTATTTGCCTTGGTCTTACCGACATGTCTGTGCTATCATCGGTGCTTTGATCACCCTCAACTTCAGATGAATCACTCTGTGCAAGTTTTGTGCGGTTGCGTATTATATTTTTTTGTTAGCATTTCAAATTGTTTGAGATCAGAAAGCAGTTAAAGGTAAGTTAGCGGTTTATAATGGAGGAATATTATTGAAAATTAAAAAAAAAAAACATGTACTTTTATTTGCACAATGAAGCATATATTTTTACTGAAAGCGTGTATTCGATTAAAATAGAAGTGCTTCATTAATTTGGAAATGAAAACAGCTTTGCATAGAATCTTTGATCCCAGATTTTATATAAGTTCAGATCAATACAACATGTATATTGATCTTGAAGTTTTAAAAGAATTAAATACAATACGATATTTTACTGATTGCATTTCCTTAATTTTTATAGTAAATCAAAATACGTTAGAAATATTCTAAAAAAAACAGATCCACTTACATGAGTCAAAGTAGCCATTTGATTTGTAACTTGATCAATATTCGCTTGGCTTTGTACGTCGCCCGGTTTGATAAACTTCTGAAATTTATTGACGATATCCTCTTTATTATAGCCTGTAAATTACACAATCAATTAGAAATAAAAATATTAAATTATTAGCAATTACCTAACAAATTCAACATTTCATCCTTCGGATTTGTCTCAAAATATGCTTTTAGAAAATACCAGAGATAGCGACGGTGTTGATCGTTTATTTCGTCCGCTTTTTGTCTACAATAGTCCGCAAAATTGCCCTCTTCTAGTACTTTCTCAAGATTATTTGACCGTTCTATTAGTTCAGGTTCCGTTACAACTTGATTAATAGTAATATTTCTCTGGTTCTTCTGATTAAACACAACCAATCTCCCGCCGAACTAGAATTTGTTTAAAATGTAGACATTCAGTAATTATTTTAAGAAATTATTACCCCAAACGAAATTCCGGCGGTTCTCTTCATCCACTTTGGGGCTTTCTTTAAATCGGAATAGACCACTTGGCTCGAAGGTTGGGGAATCGGCGCCTGAGATAACTGATCCATTCCCGGAAAAGAGTCTGCGATTTTATTTGATGTTTGAACTTGTTGTTGACTACCGCCGTACAACGAATAAATAGATACATTGCCCTCTAAGCTAGAACTAGCGATCAGGGCTGGATTTCGAGGACACCATTGAACGTCTGAGTACCACTGTATGGTAGTTGCCACTTCTGAAAGAATATCTCCTTGCTGAAATAAAATATAGTCTTTCAAAATCCACATAGAAAGGAAAATTAGATCAAAAATACTACCGGCAGTTCAGAATTTGGATTCCAGCAGATAATTTTATTGTCTTTCCCGCATGATACCATGAGATCTGAGTCCTTGGGGCACCAGGACATACCCAAAATTCCTCTTTGATGGATTTGTATAGTTTTAGTAGGCGAAGTTGCATATCTTAAATCCCACAATTGAAGAAATGGTGCTTGATCCTCCTCTGAGGCCAGCCAGAGCTGAGTGGCAATATCCGGATGCCATTGAACAGCCCTCCATCTCACCCTTGATTGCGTATCACTCAATTTTATAATTTGCTCATTTTTACGCAGATCCCATATCACACATCTTGAACTAAATACGGAGGTCAGAATGTGTTGTACCTGCTTATTCCAAGCAACATTTTGTATATCTTCCAATGGTTGAGTAACCGTCCCAGGAGCCATGGGAGTTGACGTGTTATTAAGATCCCAAATCAAAATTTCCGATTCTGAAGCAACAGATGCTAGAAGGTAATGTTGAAATGGATTAAAATCCAAGCCACGAATCGGGCCAGTGTGTTTATCCTGTCGAGCGAGAAGAGCATCTTCTCCTGCTAATAACTTTGCAGCACTATACACTTCCAAGTGGCCTCCTTCGCATCCACCCACAATTAGTCCATTGGGATGTGTCGCCCCGAAGCCGTTGGGGCTCCATACAATTTTTTGGAACCTTCAAGGAAAACAAAGTTGAACTTTCAACTTGTGGGCATTTTATTTCCAGTCTTCACCTATAGGAGCTCTTTTGAGAACCCTTCAGTTCGAGATCATAGCTGGGATCACTAAAATTTCCTGAATAAATTTCTAGCACTGAGTTGGCATTCGAAGCATCGAGTTGCTGCGCTGCGGTGCCGGCTGCAAGATATATCGCATTTTGCTGAGCTGGCGACCATGCAACGTTTACAGTCTTTTGCAGTTCCTTGACTTTCATCTTGGAGATATCTTATAGCCGTATATTGTTAGCATAAACTAGAAATATATATGAAAATAAAATTATAATACGGATTAATTGAATCTCAAATTTTCGAAAATAATACAATGATTTTCTGTCTTAAGAGACATAAAACGGTAAAATTATAATAAAAGTGGAAATTTCCAAATGGCTTTTGTTTGTTCCCTGCTCTTACCAGCAGTACAAAGTTATTAAAATGTTAACAAAAATTACACAGAAAAGGAGGACACCATCAATCGAATTTATCAACTTGTCACAAACGTCAACACTTCCAACGTGGCTGATACAGCAGGCGCCTTACTTATCGACTGTAAATAAAAATACAATTCTGAGTTTTTATACATTTATTTAGGTAATTTTTATTGTTAAGTGAATTAAGTAAAATATTGGCCAAGATTGCTATTTCCACATGAATTAGATATTTGAAAAGGTAATTATTTCAAATTTTTAAATATTCCCAAAGATTTTCAAATATCCTCATCAATTTTAGTGGAAAATATTTTTTTATATTAATATTTCAGTATAAGATTATGCTTAAAATAATTAACTTGCGCTGACAACAATTGAATTGCATTATTTTAATTTAATAAACGGAACGAATTTATAATTTTAATAAATGAATTTCTGCTACCAGATGTCCTCATGGTCTCATGGTGATACCAAACCCAACGAAAGTTATCGTTCAATGGAATAAATCGAGTTCCGTTCTTTTCCAAGTTGTCCGCGAAGCAAGATGCAGAAGGTAAAGAGCCTTTATCGCAAAAACTGTTAAATTTGTGCTATTTGTAGTGTAAAAGAAGTATTAATTATGTGTTTTTTTAAACTTTACAGCGAAGGGAACCCATTCACGCTGTTCAAGTCTTTGGACGAAAAGTAAGTAGGAAGAAAACTAAGTGAAATTTTGTACCACACGTGTTGGAATTTTTTTTGACAGCTTGCTTCAATGGGGAACGAGTTGTGCGGCATTTTTTTAACGTGGAATTTTTAAGGAATTCTTTTTTATACCCTTTTGATCAAAATTTAACTGGAAAATATTGTCGGGTGTTAAACTACGAAATCTTGTCTGGCGGACTAAAGTATTTTTTGGCATGAAGACAATGTTTGGGTTTTTAAATTCGAGGTTAGGAGACCGGACAAGATTTCTGTACTTAAGCACTTTCGCCCCAAAGAAATCAAATTATAGGAAAATGAGAGAAAGAAATACTTTTTCTAAGTAAAGCCAAGAATGTTTGTCGTGTTACTGTCATAAAGTCATCTAATAAATGTCGCGAACTTTTCCTGAATCTCAGTCATTGCTTTTCTTTACATTTATTTTATAAATTTATTGAATAAAGATTTTCTGAATGCAATAGCTTAAATAAAGAATTAATGAATTAAAATCCGTATAACTTCGAATGAAGGGCTTTTAAGAATTCAAAACTAATTTAAATCAAATCTTGTTTGAAACCATTTAAATTATATTTTATTATAAATTTTCCAGAAAACCGCCACAGCAGTTGCATACTGCAAACGTGGAAAGGGTCTTCTCCGGGTCAATGGACGCCCATTAGATATGATTGAACCAAAAGTTCTGCAGTACAAATTGCAGGAACCTCTTCTTTTGCTAGGCGAGGTAAGTTTTCATATCTAGTTTATTATAAACTACTACAAGACGCCTTCCATTTAAATAAATTAAAATACATAATTTCGAATTCCGTGGACCACATTTTAAATACAAATTTTAGATAGTTCAATTTTGTAAATCTAAAAAAGAGGGCTTGTTTTTAATTGATGAATAAAAACTTATCCCGAAATTGATTTTAGGTGAAAATAAAATTATGTTAAATATCTGATAGTTTATTTTGATTATCGGTAGTGTTGTTTAAATATGAATTATTGCAAAAAATATTTTCACACTTTCAGGAAAAGTTTGCTGGCGTCGATATCCGCGTCCGTGTGTCCGGTGGTGGTCATGTTGCCCAGATTTACGCTATTCGCCAAGCCATCTCCAAAGCCTTGGTCGCCTTCTACCAGAAGTGTAAGTATAAAGAAAATAATTATATGGATATCTTGGAACCCTTTCCGTACCAGATTTTTGTTAGGAAGTGCTATTCCTTTTGAAAGATAAGTGAAAGGGAAATTGAATGAGCTCGTTTTTACCAACCAAATTAAAATAAAAACAAAAACTGTTTAATTTGGATGTTGCAGGCCCAACAGAACAATCTAAGCTACTAATATATTTCTATTTTAATATAATACTTTTAATACTATAAAATTGAATGGTATGAATCTCGTTTTTATTTCAGACGTTGACGAGGCCTCCAAGAAGGAAATTAAAGATATTCTGATACAGTACGACAGAACCCTGCTGGTAGGAGACCCACGTCGGTGCGAACCCAAGAAGTTCGGAGGTCCAGGTGCTCGTGCCCGGTACCAGAAATCTTACCGTTAAAATTATTTTATGGATTCCGCATAAATATAATTTTTAAGAAAATCTATCTCTGTTTTTTCTTGCTATTTAAAAACTATAAGATAAAACAAAAGGGAGAATTCTAAGTATTCTTTGTGTATTGGCGCGGATTGACCGCTTTTTGGAGACGAGTAGTCGAGGCATTTTTTTTTACTTCCTTGTCTTTAAGTAGGTGAAGGCACTAGATATTTCTTGCATTTTTATTTATCCCTGGTGAGTAAGAAGTAAATAAACTTTAAATTACGACATTTGACGTCGCAGGGAAAACGAGAAATGAATGACTATTAAAGCCTAAGAATTTGTTTAAAGCTCAGAATTTAACTACGAAATGTTTCTGAATAAAAAATAAATGTAAAAAAAGGATATGTAAGTTTGAATTAAATCTTAAAAATACGTTTCACGATTTAGAATTTATAGAGATCCTTATTTTAGATTTCCAAAGGTTAGAATTAAATTGTCACGTTTTACAGAAATTTCAAAATAACCTTTAAGACAATGTGTTTCAATAGAAATCTTTAATATGACCCTTTAATATAAAATATTATTGGAAGGTATCTCCTTCTTTACATAAATTTCTGTTTTAAGATTTGAATTTCTTAAGTAATCTGCGAACACGTCCACCACCTGAACTCAAAGTTCAGTGTTCAATGTTTGAAACTTTGCTGTCAAACGTATGAAGTCAACGGTCGACGCCAAGCTTGTTTCTTTCTATTTCTGGATGAATTGAACTTTAAATAAAGACTACTGGGAAAATGTATATTAAATCCGTCATTATAGACGGTTTTAAATCCTACGGTAGACGCACAGAGATTCACGGTTTCGATCCAGAGTTTACAGCTATAACAGGTTTAAATGGAACCGGCAAATCAAACATTTTGGATTCAATTTGCTTTGTGTTGGGAATATCCAATTTGGGCCAAGTAAGCTGATCTATAGTGTTTAAAAACTGGGATTAATATATTTATTGTAAATCAAAAGGTGCGTGCGACGTCACTTCAAGATTTGGTCTTCAAAGGTGGACAGGCGGGAATCACAAAAGCGACCGTAACCCTTGTGTTCGATAACAGCGATCCAGAACAGTGTCCCTTGGGTTACGAGAAATGTAGAGAGATATCAGTAACCAGACAAATTGTTGTTGGCGGGAAGAATAAGTACATGATAAATGGTAAAAATGTCCAGAATAAGAAGGTTGCGGATCTATTTTGCTCCGTCCAGCTGAATGTGAACAATCCAAACTTTCTTATTATGCAAGGACGGATCACGAAAGTGTTGAACATGAAACCGCAAGAGGTAGAGGAGATTCGTATGATACCGGCAGTTTAATATTTGTTTTTTTTTCCTCAAGATACTGTCCATGATAGAGGAGGCAGCAGGTACCAGCATGTACGAATCTAAACGAGATGCTACAACAAAACTGATCGAAAAGAAGGATGCCAAAGTTCGGGAAACTAACACTCTTCTCAAAGAGGAAGTTGAGCCCAAATTGGAAAAACTTCGCCAGGAACGGTCAGCATATTTGGAATTTCAAAAAATCTGTCGTGATATTGAGTACCTGACTCGAATACACATCTCCTTTAAATATTTAAAGTATAAGGAATCTCTGGGGGCGACAGAAAAGACCATAGAGAATCTCACAAACCACATAGAGAATTGTAAGAAAAAAATCAACGATAATGATCAGGAGGTAGTTAGGCTTGAGGAGGCAGCAAAAGAAATACAAAGTAAAATTGATAATGAAAGTGGAGGTGTATTGAAAGAACTTGAGAGTGAATTATCTACGAAAACAACAAAGGAAGCCGAAGTCTCTGGTAAACTTAAGGCCGCTCAAGGTAATCTAGAACAAGAAAAGAGAAAACATAAAACGTTACAGAAGAATATTGCAACCGACGAAGACAGTTTCCGAAAAAAAGAGGCACAAATGCGAGAGGTATGAATTATAAACCACTTCGTAGTAAATTTTAAAATACTACTTCATAGGTAGAAGGGCTATTTCAAAAATTAAAAGAAGCTGACGAGAGGGATTCCAAGGCTTACGAGGCTGCACAGAAGAAATTCGAAGCTGTTACTCAAGGTCTCTCCACAAATGATGAAGGAGAGGCGTCTTCCTTGCAAGATCAATTAATGGGTATGTATTAACCTTTGACCATTTTTGAGACAAATCTGAATGCAATTTTCTAGTGGCGAAGCAACACATCATCGAGGCTCAGACAACAATCAAGAAGTCCGAAATGGAGATAAAGCACAGCAGAAATATTCTTAAGCAAAAGGAAAGCGAACTGCAGACAAATGATTCAGTCTACCTCAAAGACAAGAAAATGTATGATAGCATAGAAACCGAAATAAATAAACTCACGGTGAGTGTTTAAATTAAGTATTAAATTTCTTAATTTTAATAAGAATTCTATTTCCCAGGCTGAGATTTCACGAATTGACTACAGAGAAGGTTATCTAGAAGAGCTTGAGCAACGTGAAAGCGCAGTTCTTCAGGAAATCCGGCAATTAAAATCACAGTTGGATCGTAAAAACGCCTATCGGTACGAGCTCCAGTACCGTGATCCTGAGCCAAATTTCGACAGGAGCAAGGTTCATGGAATGGTAGGGAAACTTTTCAAAGTACGCAACGAAAACGATTGCCTGGCTTTAATGATGTGCGCGGGAGGAAGTGTGAGTTTGTTTATTGCTATATTAGACACTGCAATGCAATTAAAATTATTATACAGCTTTACAGTTATGTTACGGCCGATGATGTAACGAGTAAAAAAATTCTTCAAAGGGGACAACTGCAGCATCGCGTTACGATGATCCCGATTAATAAAATAACATCGCAATCAATTAAACCACAAGTTGTACAAACTGCTCAGAATTTAGTAAGGGTTTTATAATTATTTTAAATGAGTAAATTGTTTTAATGTTTTTGTTTTAAGGTGGGAAAGGCAAATGTTGCGTCCGCTCTATCCCTAATAGAATACGATCCATATTTCGAGCCAGTGATGAAATTTGTTTTTGGACATACTCTGATCTGCAAGGATTTGAATGTTGCAAAGCAGGTGGGTGCTAACAATATCAACTCTTGCTATTTTTGTTTATTTTATTTATTATTTCTTAAATTGGTGAAGAAATGTGGGGCTTCGGATTTTGTATCAAATTATAAAGAAAAAAATTAGAGTTTTTAACGAATTAAAATTAAAGGCAATCCCGATCGTATGCCATTGAAATTAAAAAAAAAACAATCTAGATAAAGTTACCTTTAAAGCAATAAAATAATTTACGTAAGTTTTTGCTTGTATCTAATTTTCATTTTCAATCAGGTTACCTATCACAAAAATGTAATGTGCCGTTCTGTAACGCTGGAAGGTGATGTCGTAGATCCCGAAGGTACACTGTCAGGCGGATCTAGACCGAAAGGGAGCAACATTTTACAAGAACTTGCACAAATAAAGCGCTTAGAGGATGAAATACGTTCCAAAGAACAAGAATTAGAAAAGATAAGAATGCAAATTGAGTAAATAAGAATTATTCCTTTAGTGTAGAAAAGCTTTTTAATACGAAAATATTTTCAGATCTGTCCAGGGTTTAGCTAGAAAATACAATTCTATCAAGGAAAAGCTAGATCTTCGTCAACATGAGTTAACTGCGTGTGCCGAAAGATTATCACAAACAACATTCCAGCAAAATAAAGAAGAAATCGAAGGTCTTAAAAAAAGAATTGGTAAATGAGACTAAAGAATAGAATTCGAAAGGTTTATTAATTCCATTTTAACATTTTTTTCTGCAGCTGAATTGGAGCAAGATCTACTTTCTGCTCGGGAGAAGCAAAAAACAGCAGCAAAGAAAGTTGAGGATATTGAGGCAAAATTGTCTGATGCTAAAGGCTATCGAGAACGGGAACTGAAAGCAGCCCAAGATGCTATGAAGGCGGCGAAAAATAAAAGCGAAGAAAGTAAAGCTAACTGGAAAAAAAGGGAACAGGAATATGAAACTTTACGTTTGGAAATTGAGGAAATTCAGAAAGGAATTGAGACATCTAAACAGCAGCTAGCAGGTCTTGAAGAGAACATAGAGAAATTAGAGGAGGGAATGACTCAGTTAAAGGAGGAATCAAGGACTTTTGAGGCTGAGGTGTCTGAACTGAGGATAAATATTAAGGCCCAGAAAGAGAAAATAAATTCACAAAACAAGGAACTTAAAGCGAATTTTATTCGGAAGGACAAATTAATTAAAGAAAATCAAGAAATGCAACTTGATATAAAAAAGAAGGAGAATGAAGTGAACAAAGTAAAGAACGATAGTAAAGAAGGATTTGCCAGAATTGAAGATCTAGAAAATAAATACGGATGGATTAAGGAGGATCGAGAGTTTTTTGGTATAAAAAATACACGCTATGACTATTCAAAAGAAGATCCTGTAGAAGCCGGTAAGAAGCTATCGAAAATGCGGGAACAAAAAGATAAAATGGAAAAACATATTAACCTGAAAGCAATGATGTTGCTTGATCGGGAAGAAGAGCAGTATAACGAAACCATGCGTAGAAAAAAGATCGTTGAGGAAGATAAGGAAAAAATTAAACACATAATTTGTAAAATGGATGAAAAAAAGAAAGAGAAGGTTGACAAGGCGTGGAAAGTTGTTGATCAGAATTTTAGCAGTATTTTCAGTACCCTACTCCCAGGGGCTCAAGCACGTTTGAAGCCGGTTTTTCAAAATAATAATAATTTAAATGGATTAGAGATCAAGGTCGGTTTCAATGGGATATGGAAGGAATCATTGGGAGAACTTAGTGGAGGTCAACGATCATTAGTTGCTTTATCACTAGTTCTTGCTATGCTAAAATTTTGTCCAGCTCCACTGTATATCCTCGACGAAGTCGATGCTGCTTTGGATATGTCTCATACGCAAAATATCGGAAATATGCTTAAGACACATTTCACAAGTTCACAATTTATTATAGTTTCCTTAAAAGATGGTATGTTCAATAATGCGAACGTTTTGTTCCGTACAAAATTCGAGGAGGGAGTTTCAGCCGTTACGAGAACTGTTAATGTCGCCTCACATAGAAAATAGAAAGTAGGTAGGATTAGATTTGTTTTAAGCTTTTTTATCAATAAAAATAAACTATAAAGTAATTACATTAAGCATTTTTGAATTAATTAAATGTTTAGCTTCTGTAGATGCAGATTTAATGCTTACCCTAGTTCAACACTTCATAATAATAGTTGCTCGGTAATTTTTCTGCATGTTGTAACCGATATTTGGTCGTAAAGGAATCGATTTCAGCATACAGAAAAATTGTGCATGTTCTCAAAAATATTGCCAATAGAAATTGCTAGATCCTGGGCTTGCTTCCAAGTAAACAGAGCTATAATTCATAATTTTAAATTGTTTACGCTTGTTTTATTCAACTACAATTTTCGCATTATTGTTGTTAATGGCAGGACGTTTTGTGTACTTAATTTGCTTACAATCTCGAGTCATGAGTTCCGTGACAGTCCAAGCTTGAGTAAACGTCTGCTAAAACTCTCCCTATTACATCCAGTTCACTTTTTTTATTGCTTCTTATATTTTGTCTGCACATCTATTTACCATTAACCATCAATTACTCTAAGAAGATAGGTATGTGAAAATATAAATCTTTCCATTGTTGTGGTATTAATCTTTTGATAAATAAAAGGCTATCGATTAATGCCAAATTGTTGGGAAAATATTTCATTCTTGAACTGATTACAACTTCTGTTCGACAAAAGAAAAATTCTGATAACAGATTCCATGATTCATGACCATTCAATTGTAGAAATGGAATGAAAATTTCAATAGCAAGTGTCCGGCACTATTTTAAATGACAAGATCGGTTAATCAGATAGGTTTAACAATTGAAATGTGTAAATAGAAACTACGAAAAATTTAGAGCAAATAATAAAAGAGCATCTTCTCACCATGGGTAATCAAGATTAGATCGGCCTTAGTCTTGTCGTCGTCATATCTTTCATATTATCATCTCACGTGAACATTTTCAAGATGGACATATTTGTGGTTTAAAACAGCAGCAGCACTAACAGACTTGATATTTTTTGAAACTTTAAATATTTGTACGTGAGGAGTACGACTTAAATGTTTGATAAACATATAATAAATAAGATAAGAAATGAGCAGTGGTCCCAGATGCTATAAGACATAATATAATATACCTGTTCGCCAAAACTGATAATAGGAAGATGTTCGATATCAGTCGCATGATAAGTTTGTAACAATTGCCTACTTAAGTGGCTCTCGCCAGAGCCCTCTTGGTAATCACTTAGTTCAAATTTCCAGTGTCTCGATGGGATGTCGGTACCCCAGACTTAAGACGTAGTCAAAGAAAACTAAGAGCATTCAATTTAATTCAACCCTTACAATAGCTGACTGCAAAACAAGAAAAATTATTCGAAATAAAAAATGGGAGAAGGTATTTATTGCTATGTGAGATGTAGTGTTGTATCCTGATTTGAATTTATTTTATTGATATTACAGTAAAGGCTCGAACAGTGCTATGGTATCTTGTGTTCATTGGATTCGCTGTTAACTACATGATACGTATTAATTTAAATATTACAATTGTTGATATGATCGCACAGAAGACGACGGCCAAGACATCTGAAGGTCGGGGTTCTTTCCAAGTAGCTAATAAAGAATGTTCCACGGCACAGAAAATAATACCTAGTAGACTACCGTCGTCTTCGCCTTCATCAGATAGCGCACGCGACCGATTTATCTCAAGTGATCTGAACTTTTTAAGTAGTGGCAGTGACAGTGACCTGAATGATAGTTTTATCGAGCGTATATCCGATTTGAATGATTTTAGTGTCATCAATTCAACCTTTGAATCATTCGAAAAGTACACGCTGGAAAGGGTGATTTTGAAATTATTCAACGTAAGTTGAAAAGGATAACTAATAGTAGATCGGTTATTATCATGACAGATTTATTTTATCATTACTGTACATTTAAATAATTATATAAGTCTATATATCATTTGCTTGGTAAATACTTTAAATTTTATACGACGGGTAAAGACCGTATGTGGTGTCATTGACGTACTCCTAAGATTTATTTACCTGGAATTTATCTTTTAATATCTTACTGGCGCGGGAATTCTTTTAATTGCATTAAGCAGCAAACATAATGTGGGGAGTTATTAACAAATATTTTTTGGATCAGGGTAAATTTAAATTTTTGGACAATTAGAAGCTAAAATAGCCAAGCTTGATTTTGACTTAGTATTGAGTACCTGCTAGCAAATTTTAAAGATTTTTTTTAAGAGGCTGCAGATTATAAGATCACGTAAAGGTCAGTAAGTCGCGTTAAAAGAAACAGCTATTTGAATGCGCTAGATTTATGGGGTTGTTTTAATCTTGGATTGACGCACTCTAGAGATTTTGTTTAGTCTTCTCTTACTTAAAATTTATCTGTTGATATTTTAGAATTTTTTGCGTAATATAATAATTATGAAAGCAGTGAAAGTAATGTGTTTTTTTAAGATGAATAGTTCGTAAAAAATATAATAAAAAAATATAATACTTACAATTCTGGAAATAATATGAACAACATTACATAAGTACACGGTTTGTTTAATAATATAATTATTTACGAAATGATGCACTTTAGTTTTGAAATTCTAACAATTTTCTATGTCTGAAATTTAAAGAAGAATCGATGTAGAAAACAAAATAGATTTTTTTCATTAAAATTGTTTTTGGAAAAAGTATTTCTGAATATCGGTATAAAAAGTAGCCTATAATTTAATCTGAACTAGAAGCTACATTCTAGCGAAAATCCCATCTAAATCCATGAAAGGATTCTCGCTTGGTGATCCAGCAAACAAGCAAATAAACAAATAAAATTTTTAAACTTAATTGCTGCAAGGAAGCCGACAATTACACGTTTTTGAATTTTATAACTTTTTTTTCATTGTTATTTACTTTTCCGAGGTTAATTCGAGCAAATATTACAATAATTTTATGATTCGTAATTGAGACAAAAGTTTGAAGAGAAATTTATATTTTTTTATTTTTTATCTTAAAATAGCCTTAATTTATAGAGCAGTAACAATTGTTTTTTAAATTTATTGAATATATTTTTACTTAAAAACGTGCGTGGTTCTAGCGTCCCAAGAAGGACTTCATTATTTTGAGTGCAAACACATTTTATAGCTTCACTTAAGATTAAAGTAAGTAATTTCAATTTTCTTTGTTTAATTAACCGTCTTCGAGTGGTTGATGTAATTAATTATTACGTTATATTTTATGCGATATCGGTCATTATCGTTGTTATTTATAGACAAAGTAAAATGATATTAGCATCTTAGATCATAAATTCGTCATGTACATGATAAAACTCAATTTTGTTGACCATACTTTTTATGAATTAGTTGGTGAGGTCCGTGGATATCCTTGAATTAATTTTTATTAATCAATCACAAAAAGTGACCTTGATTTTGGTGTGATTGGAATATTTTTGGGTAAAAATAAGAAAAGTTACGTAAAAAAGCAACTATAATAAAATATATATTTTAAATTTTAATGAGTTACTTTATTCTAATTTTATTCACTTTCCTGAAAGAAATATATAAAAAATTTATTTTTAATGGAAAGTATAAAATTGAAAAAAATTCTTAAAATTATTCTTGTGTTTTATTTGAAATTATTTCAAAATGGTTATTAAGTGAAATATTTATAAAATAAAAGATCAATAACGTTTATTTCTTTTTATTTTAAAGTTGATAGAATTAAAGTACGTATTACTTCAAATAAAATTACTAAAACTAAAAAAATTAGATAACATAAAATAAAATTTTAACACGTACTTATTTTTAATATGATTAATTTAAATACAAAACAATTTTGGTTAAGTAGTGTATGTAAGTAAAAATTAAAATATATTTTTAAAAATATATAAAAAGAACTTCCAGGCAAAAGAAGTAGTAATTTATTTCAAATTGACAAGGGTGAAATTTGTAAGTACTTTTGCTAAAAAGTACGTTTAAGTAATTATAGAATTGAAAAAGTACTTGTTAAAAACTTTAATTCATTTAGCGCGTGTACGTTGAAAATATAAGAAACTATTACATAAATATATTTAAATTCCGATCGTAAAAGAAAACAATGAATTATAATTATTTCTATCATTTATACGAGATAAAATTTGTTTATTGCAGTGAGAATGACTACAATTTTTAGTAGGTAAACTATTTTTTTTTTAAATCTACGAAAAAATTTCCGGCATATGCAAGTATAAACACGTTTTGTTGATCTAAAGGTGACACAAACAGTCTGAGTTTTACAATCTGAATTGTTAAATATTTGTTGTTGAAACAAAAGTGGTTAACCCCAAACTGTGAGGAGAATGTCAGATAGTAAATGAAAATAATAAATTTTAAATTATTTTAGAGATGTGTAACATTTTTTTTTATTTTTCAAATTCTAAATGTATGGAAGATATAAATAAATAATATTCTGCTTGTATTAGCAGAATATGTTAGTCATTTAGCCTTCTAAAATTATGTAAGCTAACCAAAGACGAAGATAAGAATAGTATTTAGAATAAGTATTTATTTTTTAAATTTTTAAAGAAAATTTAAAAGTAGGATGGTGTATATACATCCTTCTACGAATTTGTTTGTGTCTAAAGTATACTATTATTATTTGTTTTTTTTTCGCTTATGAAGGCATTGACTTTAAATGTCTTCAATGTCACTAGACTTTACTCCTCCTTGGATATCATAAACATCCTTTTTTTCTGCTAATTTGAACATATAAGTATATACAACGAAAAGTAGTCAAACAATAACATTTTTTCCTAAAGCGCAAAATTGTGATCCCTCTTAAGAGAAAATCTTAATTAATTAATAAACATAAGCTGATAACCGTGCCTGATATACACTCTTTAAACACGTACGTACGTACGTACGTACGTACGAGACATCTCGGTGCCTTAAATTAATCAAAATTAATTATATATTTATTCAACCTACCGGCTTATACAGGAAACGCTTTCATTTTCCTCTTTTTTTCTTTAAATTTTTTTTTTTTTTACACATTTCACGTAAATATTTATTACTGATTAGCTGCTGATTACAAACAAAATATCACGCGCTTTTAGACACGTTTTTATTTTTTTTTGTTTTCCCCATATTAAATTAAACTAGAATAGACAATTACTGTCGCCGTCGTCGGTCCAAATCTCGTATGTAGCAAACATGCCTCTCATCATCGTGTTATCTATCACGCGTGTAAATTATTACTATTTGGTTTCTTTTGTCCCGTCTAGGCAAACTACGAGAAGAATGGATTCAAATGGAATGAATATCAACAAGGGCTAGTGCTGGGCTCTTTTTTCTGGATTCATTGGGTCACCCAAATTCCGGGTGGGATTCTAGCCAAAAAATTTGGAACAAAACTAGTCTTCGGACTGGCTAACGTGATAGGATGCTGGATGTGCTTCTTGCTACCAATTGCGTCTTATTGGGATTACAAAGCATTGATTTTCTTAAGGGTTCTGCAGGGTTTGATTTGTGTAAGCAGTTTTTATAAATTATTTTTATTCTTTCCTATATTTATAATAGAAAAATCCATTCTATTGTTTTCAATGCGATAATTATTTTGATCACTTTTAAAGAACTACCTTTTAATTTTGTCATAACAAATTATTAATTAATTTTGTATTAAAAAAAACATTGTTTTAAATAAATTGATCCATTACAACAGTTTGAGAGAATGCTATTAAAAATAATTTTAAAAGTATTTCAAAAATTTTAGAAAAAGTAGTTAAAAGCTGATGCAATTGATGAAAAATATTTTGAATAAATAAAAGAAAACCGTTTAATATTTCAATTTAATTAATAATTTTTTTCGATAATTTTTATTTTTTATTATTCGCAACTTATTTTTTTATTTTCCTTTTTTTTGTGCTATTTTAATCAATGTTCTATATAATCCACATATAGCATTTCTAATTTAAATTAATTTTAATTAATCCTGTATTTCATTTATCGATTTTAATTTGTCGTTTGCTTTCACTTACCCACCATCATGAATTTTTATGAATTTTATTATATATGTAGGGTTTAGCATGGCCGGCAATGCATCACATGACTGCCCAGTGGATACCACCAAATGAAAGGAGTAAATTTGTTACAGCCTATTTGGGGAGTTCTGTTGGTATCGCTGTGTTTTACCCACTCTTTGGATATATTATATCTTGGACATCCTGGGAATGGGTATTTCATGTCTGTGGAGTAATCGGTACTTTATGGTACATTGGATGGCTTTTCCTTGTTTATGACACACCAGCACTGCATCCAAGGATCGACGAAAAGGAACGTAAATATATCGAAAAGTCTCTTGGAGCCTCAGTGCAACCGAAAAATTGTGGGCCAACACCATGGAAGGATATTTTAACATCGAAACCCGTCTGGATGAATGTTATAGCACAATGGGGCGGCATTTGGGGTCTTTTCACCTTGATGACCCAGGCGCCAACGTATTTTAAAATTATCCATGGATGGGATATAAAAATGGTAGATTTTATTATATAAATTTTGTTTCCTATTTGAGGCAGAATTTATTTATTTTTTACAGACTGGAATTCTGTCTGGTATTCCTCATATGATGCGGATGTTATACGCATACGTCTTTTCAATTTTAGGCGATTATCTCCTAAGAACTGAAAAAATGAGCAGAACAAATGTTAGGAAACTTGCAACTGCAATGTGTAAGTAACTTTTCTTTTCCACGAATTAACTCGTTTTATAAATTAAATTACTTCTTTTATTATGTAAACAACGTAAAGAAATGTTTGAGAAAATTAAAAATAAATTTAAGTATGCAAATAAATTTTAGTTTCGTTGTTTACAAAGTTTTAATTATAAAAATGAGTATAAAAAGCGCGGTAAACATAAAAATCTACCTGTTGTTGATAAACAAACGAATCTTGTGGGTTTATGGTCTATCTTGGCCTCGTGAATGTCTTGTTAAATGTAACACTCGTAGATAAGATTTGCTTCGTGTTTATTAACTTTACTTCTAATTGTAATATTATCTCTTACATTTTAATATTTGTTCAATTTATTTATTCTTTTGCTTGATTTATTTTTTGTTGAGTATTTGCCTATAAAGACATTCCATCTATTTTTTTCTAATAGGTTGCATAGTGAAGGGGATCTTTGTTCTTGCCTTAGCATACTCTGGATGTGATTCAACAGCAGCTATTGTATTTTTAACACTAGCAACGGCTGTTCACGGAGCTGTATCTACAGGACCATTAGCCAGTATAGTTGATATTGCCCCAAATTACGCTGGAATTGTTTTAGGTCTCAGTGGAATGATTGGGGTATTACCTGGCTTCATATCACCAGTTATTGTAGGAATACTTACTTTAGGAAATGTATGTATTTTTTTATAGAAAAAAAAAGAGTGACAGAAAATTTTTTAATCGAAAAAATTTATATATATTTCTTCTTATATAGCAAACAGTAACTAGTTGGAAGTACGTATTCCTGATAACATCTGGCATGCTAGTAATTTGTGGCGTCCTTTATATTCTTCTATGCGAATCTGAAATTCAACAGTGGAATTGTCCTCAGAATGCTAAAGAGAAGGAATTACAAGAAATTGTATCGAGTAAATTACTCATTAGTGATAAAATACCACGGAAAAATAAGGAAAAATCTGAAGAAGACGATACTCTGCTAGAAGTTGAAAGTAAATAGACATAGCAGTTTAACTAGTCATATAATATTTTAGATTTAGTTTGTATATACCAGTCCAATATTTTATTACATATACATTTTTGTATATAGTAAGATAATTTTTTTGTACATCATATAAAAAAAACGCCAAAGAACAAGAACCTTAACCATTTATTGTCTACTAAAATGTTCATACTGATTAAATATCGCAAAGTAATAGCAGTATTTATTTAACGCTTAATGTATATAATTAAAATTGTTATAATGAAAACAAAAAGTATTGTTTTCCCAGTTGGCAGCAAAATCTAGGAATGGCTAGAAAAGTCTCTATCCGATACATGGGTATTCGTATGTGAGGATGTACTTAAAAAAAAGGAATAACCAAAATGAGCAAAAAGTGGAACGTTTTACACGTTTGCAGCTTTTGCGCAGTTGTTGACAGAAAATTCATTGGATAAGAAAAAGCTCAGAAGAAACGCCCTCAGCCCACAGGCACCCGCCCTCGATATTGATTTAAGTTTTTTAAGCTTCTCTATGGCCTGGGCACTTGATTACGGGCACATTGGGACTATACCTTTTTTCTTAAATATATTTGAGATTTATTCTTATTTATTTCACTTTCCGTGGGAAACTAACGGAAATTTATAAGGCATAAGGAAGGTATGAAGGGGTAAGCAATAATTAGAAGTCGTTGTTGCGAAGTGAAATCCTTAAACAGAAGTGTTTTTAGATGAATCCTAATTTTGGGACAAATAAGGCAAGTATTTTTTATTATATATAAAAAAAAACTAATTAGTAACAGCTCAGTATTATTTAAACTGAAAGGTTTTCCAATTCTTAATATTCTTTTATCGATGGAATTTTTAATTTTTTATATGTGAATTTTAAGAAATATCAGTAACTGGTAAAATATATTAAAAATATACAATTTAAGAATATTATTTTTTTTCGAAAAAGATACTACGCGACTTTCGGTAGTATTACAATTTGATTTTTTTTAAAAAACTGCTTTGTTAATTGCAGACACACTGCAGATAATTCAAAAGACTGATGAGTTTCTGTACTACGTTTTTGGATGGTAATAACTTGAAACATTTTTTAAAAAGAAACAAATTGTAATTGTCGTAAAATATGTCTTAATGGTTGCAATATTGACTCCGAGGTTCTACAGTGCAAAGGTAAAATTTATTTTTTTATTTTTTTAAAAAGATACTCCTTTTTCTTTACTTTAACTTCAACCCAAATTGAATATAACATTTTTTATATATTTTCAAACTGCGCTGTTAGAAATTACAATGTAAAAACTTAGTATTTACATATTTCTAATAGCAGTATTATTTTTTTTATATTACAGAGGATTTGCAGTGTTTAAAGTTTAGTTTTTCTTTCGTCTGTCGGTCTCCAATTTAAAAGCACATTATATAAAGTTTTTTCCTCCTTAAACTTATTTTTACTCTTCATTTTTAGTTTTTATTATTGAAATTTATTAAAGGATTTATTTCTGTTTAGAATCTTAATAATAAGAATATTTAAGTTGTTGGAAAAATAGCTTAAGTATTTCTGGAATTGAAAAGCTATAATTTTTTTTTGAGAATTTGACAAATTTCAATTAAAATTTTATCTAGTTTCAATATTTGTTCGACTATATTTGTTCTTAGTTGCATTGGACGATTTTTTTTTCGCAGTTATTATTTTATAGTTTTAATTGATCTCTTCCGAAAGAAGAATATGTCGTTCCATTTTGATTTTATTATTCAAATTTTACTGATTTCTATATACCATATTTGCTCTATCTTAAGCGTTTTTTTTTTGAATATACGCTCAAATACGTGCGCAACTTACTATTTGAAATTCATTAAACTAAATTAATACCTCCCCTAAGCAATAGGTCAGTATACCTTTACCAGTATATTATTATTATTGCAACATATTAATAGCGAAAAGTCTACATTTAACCTTAGAAAACATTTAATATTGTCGTTCGGTTTTATAATCCCGAAAATCAAGTGCAATATTCACGTTTTAAAAATTAATTAAAAAAAGACTGAAGCAATTTTAAGACAATAACTCTCGATACCTCCGTCCAATAATTAAATTAGCAACTGAATAAAAGCAGTATCTAAGGCGGACGGTGATACCTTGGCGTACAGCTCCCGTGGGATCAAGACGTGAAATTAAACTGGGAATTTTTTATATCCACCATCGTAGGGCCACATTTATTACTTCCTTGTTTGTCGTCCCCGTGCCTCCTACTCCTAGTAATGGTCTCTCCCACATAATTTCTCCTTTCATAAACTTTAGATGCCTGCCGCAACGAATTTTTTTTTTTTTTTTTTTTTGGTTTTTTGCCTCCTTTCATTTTTATCCACCGTCTTGTATTTTTATGTTAGGCCAACAAAACGTCCCGAAAAATTAAATTAAATCCCAACAAGAAGGACAAGCGGACAGGAGCTCGCCCGAGCTAAAACAATGCGAGCGAATACGAAAGTCGACTCGGTGGTGCTTTTTTCATGATTTCATTGTGTCGTGGATGCGGTCATGTACCTACCTGTGCCCTGTTCGAAATTAAATTTAAAATTCATGTGCAGCGTTTTTATTTAGTTGTCAGGATAATTTGCTACCTCGAGGCCAAGTTAGAATCCAGAATCCTGGAACGAAGGGGGAGCTTCTCTGCTCCTTAATTAAGAAGTATACTGTTGTGGTATTAGATTAATGTTTTATTGGACCTCGGACACTTGAGAGAGATCTTAATTGATTAAATTCTTATATGTTATGTGTTAAAAAAATATATTAGCCTCTGAATGGGAATAAAGGGAATTTTGGCGTTTGTAATTTTTTTAAATTTTAATAGTGCAGGGCGAACCGAATTTTAACAGTTTTAGCATTTTTTTTTTAAATTTAATAGTAAGAAAGAACTATTATTACTCTGAAAGTTTCCAAACTAAATTTTTTGTACTTTTTAAGTTATAATCTTAAGAACAAGTAATAGATACAACAGATTTATACTCAAGATATTAAAAACAATCCTTTGGAGCCGAAATAACGACTTACTTTGCATGGTATATCTTAATAGAGTGTCTAAGTAGCTGATCAAGTAGTGCTAGCTTTTACCATCGCCATCACCTGCCAACATCAATTTTGTTAACCCTTTTGCGAGATGCATATTTCACATGGGCAGGACACTGTGGTACCTTCGCAATGCCCTAGCCCGGAACCCTTCCTCTGGTGGAAATATGTGCACAAATGTGTTTGTCCTAAATGATTCATTGTTGATGCCAGCATTGTTGCCAATTTGCATCAATTATGCAGCCCATTCTGTTTCAATTGCCATCTGACATGCTCAATTTGTGACATAATTGCGTTATGCAGACTGAATCGCCGAGGTCCCTTTCCAGCGATGAAGAATGGATACACTAACGACAAGTGGATCCCGATTCCATGTTCCCCCACTACTGTTCCCATTGACACTCTGCAGGAGGAATCTGTTGTAACTCCTAAAGGCTCTCGATAATCTTGCACCAATTCAGCGTTAATTGTTGGAAAAGAAGTAGGGTTTTGTGATTTAGTTCCAGCACAGCATTGTTAACTTTCGAATTGTGCTTGTTTATTTATTTGAATAATAAGAAATTGCAATCAAAAAATTCAGACCTGCGATTTAGGGGTTTTACTGAATCCATATAGATTCAAAAATTAGATAATCTATTCACACTTGTCCAACACAAAGGTTATTCGAAATATTATATTAAAAATTCGGAAGGCATTTTTGGGGTCAAGAAAAATCAAAAGATAGGGGAGATTGAACAAACGTTTTATTTACTAAACTTTCTTGTTATGAATGTTCGTAGAGACCGTAGAAAAAATATAGTCGAAATAGAATCAAATAAAAAAATCTGGAAGAGGTATTAAAATTAGCATTTATGTAATGGTTTGATAAGTAAAAATATTGATTTCAATAGAAGTATGGACTATTTAATAAATTCACTTATTCTTATGGTATATTTTATTATAATACATATTTTCTATAAATAGATACAATACAGTTTTATATAATGTCAAATAGAGATAATATGAACAATATCAAAAATATAATATGTCAATAGAATACCAAAATAAAGTCAATAGTAAGTCTCCATTTCGATCCATCCACCGGGATTTCGTCTCAAATGAAACTTCCTAATTTCATCGTAAATTAAAATAATAAGACTGAATGGAAGAGAGATTAACCACCATCGAAACTGTACAGGATACATTCTGATGGTATACATTCCAGGTGTATATATAAACAAGATAGCCAAGAGAGTTTCAAATACCAGAGAAAAATTAAGCACCCAGTTTTTCATGCCTTGATCGAATATCGAATTTCTCCTAGTTTTACAAATAATTAAATCGGCCCATTGCGTGACCACGATTGATACAAAAAAGGCAGAATGGCAAGTGTATTCCAGTACCTTACGTTCACGGTAAGTCCACTCATTTCCAAAGGAGTCCACCAAGTCGTTTATACCACGAGCTTCCCATTCCTTTCTGATTCCAATTAATCTTGATGGCAAAAACCCGTGTTCCGCCATAACGACGAAGTACGTTAAAAACCCAGCTAGGGTTTGGATCATTCCTATTTGACCATAGGTCATCGCGATCAACCTTTCATTAACCAATTTATCTTTAAACGGATTTCGAGGACGACGTTTCATCACATTGGATTCGACATTTTCATATGCCAGGGATATTGCTGGCAATAGATCAGTTCCAATATTTACACACATGATCGCCAATAGACCTAAAGGAAGTGGAATTCCGAAAATTATAAAGGAGAGAAATGGTGTAATTTCAGGCATATTTGAAGTCAAAACGTAGGCAATTGATTTCTTTAGATTTTCGAACATCAAACGACCCTCTTCGATTGCAGTTACAATGGTGGCGAAATTATCATCCATAAGAATCATATCGGCAATTTCTTTAGATACTTCATTTCCAGCTATTCCCATTGCTACTCCAATATCAGCTTTCTTCAATGCTGGAGAATCATTTACATCATCCCCTGTTACGGCTACTATAGCACCCAACCTTTGGCAACCTTCGACGATCAGTAGCTTCTGTTGTGGAGAAATGCGAGCAAACACAATATCAGAATGATTTGTTAAAATGTCATCTAATTCTTCTTGTTTAATTTCCTTTAATGTAGATCCATTAACTACTATAGCCTTTGCTTCTCTGGGGTTAATCTTGTAACAAAAGAGGAAAAACACATAGTGTTAGAAATGTTCTAGAGTTAAAGAAACTAAAGAAACCAAATTAAATTCAAAAATAAACAACAACTAATATTTTGACTTTTCTTGTAGAATTTTAAATTTTACATGGATTTTGAAAATTTACAATCA